>OX328124.1:26193270-26245770 GCA_946811695.1 Gonocerus acuteangulatus
TTTCTTTTCAAGAAAGGAAATCCGTAACCAACTTTTTTTTCACGAATCGAACCATTCTCTCGTAAAAACCCCTGAAAACCTTCCCGAAAACCCTGAATAAGGCCCAAGAACTAGTGTGCGGAATCGAATCACAATTTGTTGATAAAGGGGACGAGGGAGACCTTTCGGCAAGAATTAGATTCGACGGAACCCTAAACGGCGAGAAGATTCGTTGAATGGGAGGTGAATCGTTCAAGCCGAGCCACTCTAGGCGGAATCAAATCCCGCAATAGCTCTCATTCAAGGAGTGCTCAATTCGACCATTCCAAAGGCTGTATACAATTTACAGGGAGGGCCCGGCTTGGGAGGAGTGGGTTCCGAGGTAGGGGAGATGGACAAAGGACTGGAGGAGAATGTACAGGTGTTTCTCTGAGTTTTTACTTTCAAACAGGGTCTCAATATTTTTAGTGAAAGAAAAGAAACTGTGTAGGAGACCAAATCATATAAAATATATATTTGGAGAGCTGGAAATGCACTTTTCATGAAGTGTTTTATGCACCCTGAAATTTTGCTATAATGAACCTCTTGGGTAGATAAGAAGGTAAGTACGTGTTTCCTGGACATACCTTGGAACACCAGGTACTGCGCATAGGGGAAAGGAGCAAAAAAATATTGCCAACAAATTTTATTCAAAAGCCAACTATTATTAATGAAAAAAATTACAAATTAAGGCAATTTTAAAATTAATAATAAATAAGGCAGGCACTTTTAACCCTTTCTTTGCTGAGGAATGAAGCGACTCGCAGCGCCCGGTACGCTCGACGTTTTTCCGCCTACCTTCCCCCGTACGTTCGCCAATCTCTCCTCATCTCTACTTCAGTACCGTTCGATTCCTTCCTCGTTCTCAGAAAACGAGGTGCATCGTCACTCATATCGAAGGAGGCTTTCTATACCACCCGTACTATACAAGATACAAATTGTGACTGAAAAATATAATCAGCAACAATACGGCTGGAGAGACAAATCTGAGTACGACACTGCAAATAGGCGGCGAGGTGCGCCAGCTTCGACAATTACACATAACAATGTTGATTGTAGGACTTTACATTTTTTCATAGATAGTTACTAATAGACTTGCACAATGAAAAATTTCAATTATTTTACGAAGAAGATTTGATGAAATCGAAAAGTTTGTGAAGAACCGGATGAAGCTCTATTCGTAAATAATAAAATCACTAGCAATTATAGGATAATTGAGATAAAAGTCTCTGTACTTTAACCTTTAGAGAAAAATTATTAGTCATTACAGATCCTAGAAATGCCTCAGAAAATTATATTGAATGCATCATTTCATTATGGCTTCTTTAGATGTCTTAGAGATAAGATATTATTATATTTAAATAGTATGGTTATTGTATAAACACATTAGTTAATTAAAAATTATAATATTCCGTAGATTTAATGAACCTACGAACCATCCTTAATATCGCTAGGTCTCACTGATTTTATGCGAGTTAATAGAACTAGGCCGGAGAAGCGAGGGACGGGGCTAATACCGACCACGAGTTAACTCGTGTGGAGCGTCTGGGGCACTGCTTTTCGTACACGAGTTAACTCGTTCGGAGCAACGAAAGGGTTAAGGGGGTTAAAATTTAAATTAAAAAAACAAAAAAAAAACAAAGTACCTAGTTTTTATTTTTAATATTAAATGAAGTGCTTTATTCACGCTGCGATTTAAACAGCGTCTTCAATAAACATATTTGAAAATAATTACAAAAGGCACTTTTGAGGGGTTTAATTATCGGGAAATATAAAAATAAATGTTGCCTATGATTAGACTGCAATACATTGCGCCTAACTAAGAAGTGCATGAGACGACCGCGCAGTGTTGGTTGTTTTCTGTGCTCTCATTGGTCTTGCTCACAATGATCTTGTACAGCTGTTCCGGTTTTAATGGCAGCGCGAATAAAACTCGCATTTCATTTTTAGAATAAAAACATTTTTTTTTCACGTTTTATACCCCTTAAAAGTGTCTGCCATAATTATTATTCATTCTAAAATTGGCTTCTGAATAAAACCTAATTTTTGGGAAATCTTTTTTTGTAGCTGGTGTTCCAAGGTATGTCCAGGAAACTCATATATACCTTCTTATATATCCAAGAGGTATATTATAGCTAAATTTCAAGATGCATAAAACACTTCATGAAATGTTCGTTGCTGGCTCTCGGACTAATATATTAAAATTATGAGGTAACTGATAACTAGGGATTTTAGGTTTTTGCGACAGGCATAGTAGGTCTTTTTAGGTTTTTATAAAAAAAATAGTTTTAGGTTTTTTTTATTTGATAAAAATGTTTTAATATGTTCAGGTAATAGGTTCAACCTATTATAATTAACCATTAATAAATTAATATGTATATCTTTATGATTGTATTATAAAAATAAGCAACAAATTTCATTATTTTATAGAATAGTATATCAAGAAGGAAAAAAGTGAGGAAATATAAATAAAACGGAAATATGAGTTATTTTTTTAAAAAAAATTAAGCATTCCAAATACTCAACAAAATATTTATTTAAAAAAGCCAAATTGAATGAAACATTTATAAATTAAAAAAAAACTGAATAAAGGGATGTTAAAAAAAAAAAGAAAAGAAAATTATTTAATAAAATATATGGTACATTATAAAAAAATAAACAAGACCTTACGAATCCTTACGAGACACGACTTAACCCTTTATAGGGCAAACTTAGCAAGCAATGCAAAATATCTTTTCGACCTGTGAATATATTCTTTTAGTTGATTATTATTTATTTCTATTGTTGTTTTGTGAAAAAAAAAATGTTAGGCGGAAATATTAGGCCGGTACACCATATGTACCAGTGCCCGTTTGGGAAACTGCCAACTGTAAGAGCACTCAAACAGTCACTGGTACATATGGTGTACCGCTACTGATCAGATGAACTTAAATACCCATTTATTGTTGGTAATGATAAATAAAACATTGTTAACTTTTAAAAATGTATTTATGTTTTACATATAAAACTTTTTACATTTGTTAGAAAATAATTTTACGAAAAAAAAAAAAAAAAAAAAAAAAAAAAACTAGGAATGTTTTGCAAAGAGCTTACTTTCAATTTTATTTGACAATATTTCGTAGAAATATTTCCTCAACAAAAGAGAGAACCTGTAGAAAAAAATGTAATTAAAACTTGGGGGGGGGAAAGTAAAAATAAATGATTATATAGTATAAAAGAGTAAGTTTTATTAATAAAAACCAAGTTAATAATATTTAAACAATCTTACCTAAGAGTAGTTCAAGACTGAAAATATTGGTTCTTCAATTTGCGTCTTTTTTCACAATGTTATGAAAATATTATCCTGCCGACAATTCTGAGAAGAAAAAATTGATTGTGTGAATAAATTATTGTGTGTGTTACTAATAACAAAAAATAATTAAAATGATTATAAACTTACAATTTTCAATTTTACAAAAGATGGAATCTAAGTTGAGCTCGAAACAGTGTAGGCGCCAGACTGTTACTGGTACATACGTTGTACCGGCCTTTCTAAAAACGGTCATTTTAGTGGTGGGGGAGAGTGTCTAGTATTTTTCCAGTAGTGCTACCATCTATGAAATACCAATGAAACCATTTGCACGTTTCTAAATGACGTATTTAGTTGCTGGTACAACATATGTACCATGACCTATAAAGGGTTAATTATTCTTCTGGCTGAAAAAAATTACTTTTCCTAGTAACTGATATCACAATCCTACACAATTATAGCGTTGAAAAATAATAAGTCATGAAAAATGTTTGCGTGTAAAATTAAAATCCAAGCATAACAATAGGTTCTTTTACTCGCCATTAATTCGGCAGTCATATTATAACATGCGAACATGATAATTAGCCAAGATAAGCAGTTAACCTTGTCAACATCCTTATCAGGGGCTGGTATTTCTCGTAAACATCATCTAGGAACATGTTTAATGGCATACTTCCTTGTATAATAGCCTTTACTTAGGTAGACTGCTCTTTAATTATGTTGAGATATTTTACATGTTATACCTCATGCAAATGATTAATTTTATGAATGTTATTTTTATTTAAAAATAGTTGTTTCGAGTAAAACTTAAACTAAAGTACTATATGTCCATTTATTGTTTTATTTAATGTTCGAGCTCCCCTACCTGAAACGATTCACTCATTAATTTAATTTTTATGTTAATATTCTCGAGTAAAAAAATATCATTTATATGAGTATGAGAAGAATTAATATATGTTATAATTAATATATGTTAAAAAAGTCCGTCACGCAGGAGCTGCATAACTAAGCACTTTCCTCAGAATTTGGGTAGTGTAGACTGCTTTCCAGAACAATTTGCTTAAAATATCCTACATAAATTAAATAAAAACATGAATAGTTCTCTTTTAAATTTGTAATGAGTAACTGATCAATTATTAATTTTCTTCCAGAGTTATGTTTACACATGGTACCTACTACACTACGTAATAAATACAAAAAAACTCATATTATCGTATTTTGATCTAACACAGGAACAGGATACAGTCACTCTAGTGGTAGAGAGCGCTCCTTGCGGCGGCTTTGTGAACCTACGTTTGGCGGGCTTTTCTATTGAAATACAGGGTGTCTATAAAAGAACTCCGGGGTTTTAAGACAAAATATTTTAATAAAGTAAAAACCGTACATACATGTTTTATACATGATTAGAAAGCTTACATTTTCAAGATTTTTTTACAACTTAGTAAAGTTCAATGTGAGCTCCGTTAGTGGCACGGCACACGTCGAAACGGTATTCTACCTCTTCCCATGTCCTGGCGAGCATGTCTGGGGGAACGGACGCCACGCAATTCACTATTCGTTCCTTGAGATGGATAACATCTCGAATTTTCTCTGCATACAGAAGATTCTTGATATGCCCCCAGAAGAAAAAGTCCAACGGAGTCACATCAGGGCTCCTTGGTGGCCATGGAATAGGTCCTTCCCTTCCAATCCACCTGTTACCGAAACGAGCGTCCAGTGACTCACGCACACGCAAACTGAAGTGTGGCGGCGCCCCATCTGCTCGCCCATTGCGTGGCGTCCGTTCCCCCAGACATGCTCGCCAGGACATGGGAAGAGGTAGAATACCGTTTCGACGTGTGCCGTGCCACTAACGGAGCTCACATTGAACTTTACTAAGTTGTTAAAAAATCTTGAAAATGTAAGCTTTCTAATCATGTATAAAACATGTATGTACGTTTTTTACTTTATTAAAATATTTTGTCTTAAAACCCCGGAGTTCTTTTATAGACACCCTGTATATTACAAATTAAACCCCCGCTTTACGATTGACCGATTCAGCTCATTTTTGCAACACTTCTTTCTCATGAGTTACCCACGACGTATACCGCGTTTCGTTACAATACAGCAGAAATTACGATCGGTATGAGTATATTAGGAATTTGGGTCCGGAGTAAACCCCCCCCCCTTCTAATGAACCGATTTAGTTTATTTTTACAACACATATTTAACTGTAGATTACCACTATGAATACCGAGTTTCGTCGAAATATACCAAAAATCACGGCTGGTAGTGGCGAATTGGTATTGTGGGTCCGGAGTAAACCCCCCCTCCTAATGAACCGATTTAGTTTATTTTTACAACACATATTTACCTGTGTATTACCACTACGAATACCGAGTTTCGTCGAAAGATACCAAAAATCACGGCTGGTAGTGGCGAATTGGTATTGTCGGTCCGGAGTAACCCCCCCCCCCCCTCCGTATGAACCGATTTAGTTTATTTTTATATCTCACTTTTCTCTCTATATTACCAGTACGAATACCAAGTTTCGTTGAAATATAACAAATATTACGGCTGACATAGTCAAATTAGTGTTTTGGGTTCGGGGTAAACCCCCCCTTCCGGTGGACCGACTTTGGTGGTTAACGAACTCGTTCAATCGTTTGCTAATTGAATCCTATATACCAAGTTTCGTGACGAAAAAACAAAAACTCTGGCCGCTATCGTGTTAACAGACACACACACACACACATATATATATATATATATATATATATATATATATATATATATATATATATATATATATATATAGATATATATAAATTTTAACGGGGGTCATTTTCGGTGTCTACTAGGTAGGATCGATAAAGATTTGAAGACATTTTTCAAAAATTCCGTCATGAGTCCAACCTCAATAGCTACTTTCCTTCGGAGGAAAGTGCTAAAAACGGCCAAACTTAGGGAATCGATGCAAGACGAAAAAACAAAAGTCCTCTGGCTTATATCTCGTATTTGCTTCGTTTCTGAGAAAGTCGTCAAAAAAACAAAAACAAAAAAAACAATTATGAAAGTGACAAGTGATAAGTGACTTCTTAATTCTTCTTAAGTGATTTTTTTTAATATGAATATTTAGCTCAAAATTTACAATTAAAAAAGAAAATTTAAAACTTTGTGAAAAAATTGTGATATCTTACTACAAAAAAATGTTAACTCTAATAAATTTTTCCTTCGTGTTTTTTTTTTTCTTTTTTAATTTCTTAAAAGTGGAATCCCTCAATTCTTGACCCACAACTTTGGAGACCATTTAGACTGGTAAGATATGCATACGGAATTATAGCTATGGAACAATATCGTAGGGGAGAAGATCCTGATAAGAATTATGACACTTCCAATCTGGTAGCATGGTGCAGTCAAGAGATAATCAATTTAAAGCAAACATCTTCAAAGCGAAAAACCTCTGCGTGATTCCAAAAGAAAATGGAAAGAAGAAAAAACCCCCTCAATCATAAACGGAGCAAACTCAATTTTCTAATGAGCCTATTTTGCCCATTTTTTTTTTTTAACAACAAGTATAGGAATAAAGTTGCGATAAAGTAAAAATAATGGTCGGTATGAGGAAATTAGTAATTTGGGTAACCTGATTTTAGATAGACCTATCTTGTTGGTAAGCGTGCTTGTTTGTTTTATCAATGCTATATAGCTAGTTAGTAGACGAAAAATCAAAAGCTGTGGCTTCTGGTGTTATCACAGATGTACATATCTACTATATATTTGTCAAATACCACTCACTAAGTCACGCACTGACCTATAATCGCCCAGCCCAAACCACTTGACAGAAAATTTTAAAATTTTGCATGGATACTCCCTTTAGAACTCGCTAAGAAAGGATTTTTTGATATTCGAATTTTTAAGTATTTCTAGAGGGGTTTGAATTTTTAGTTGGTTAGAGCAGGCAAGCCTAGGTAGCATGCGTTATTAGGACGATAGCATAACAGCTGTTATTGTATTGTATCTATTTCATAGTTTTATTTTGAATTTGGTGATGGTCCATCCCAGGTAATAATATCCCGAACCCTTGCACAACCTCCTCACCCAACCCAGTCAGAACACATCTTGGTTATGCTCGCAAATATACCTAATTGGTGTTTGCAAACGACATCATGGAAACATAAATTTTTAAACTCTAACGTACATTTATTATTGACAACGAGAGTGTGTGTGTGTGTGTGTGTGAGAGAGAGAGAGAGAGAGAGAGAGAGAGAGAGAGAGAGAGAGAGAGAGAGAGAGAGAGAGAGAGAGAGAGAGAGAGAGAGAGAGAGAGATTAAAGGGTAGAAGCGTAGACTATTAGAGAGAATGAGTTGTGATGAAGCTAATTAACCTTGAGCCTTGTGTTGTTGAGATTCCATATATTCAGGGAAATATCTCCTTTCATATTATCAAGTATTCTCTTTATTATTATAAAGTCTTCATAAACTTTTGAATTATTTAAATATATAAATATTACATAATTTACATTCCAATACTTGGATTACGTAGTACCAGACTAATTCGATTTACATGTTGAAAAAAGATTAATTTATATCACTGAACATTTCTTAAACTTGGCTATTCACTGAGACACCCATTTTCCATAATTTTGACAAATCCCTATTCCTGACTTTTTCTCTAAACTGCCAACCCTCCGAAATCCTTTTGGCAGATTTCTCTGTTCCAATGTTATACCTGATAATCCTACTCACCGCCATTGGCCAAGAGACAATTTATTAAGAAATAGTTTAAATAGTTAAACCTAGTTTGCATGAAAATAAGAAAATACCAGAACTGTCAATGGGAGTAGCAGTTATGTCTGTCTTCTCCCCTCATCTCGGCCAGCGTGTTGCTATTGTTTGAACACATTTACTAATTGTACACATTCTTACAGATTATAAGTTATTATTAGAAAAAACTACACTGGACAGCTCTGAAAATCCACAAAGCCCTCACACTTCTAAAATAATAATAATTACACTCAAAATTCCTCCGTAAATTGGCCCATAATTCATTCATTGTATCCAATTTGACTTTCCATAACTGTCCATCAAAAAGTTCATTCCAAGTTACAACGCTACCCCAATTCCCTACCCTTATAAACTTCCTAATCATCACATCAAATCCGAAATAACACCATTCACCGACTGAAGCGTAACTGGCGTAGAGACCAATTCCAGTTAAAGTCCATACCCAGCTTGTAATCGCTCTGACTTGTGGATACTACAACTGCAAAATTTTTCACTTAATCTTTTATTACAACCCTATCATCTAAAGTTCTAAGGTAACCGAAAAATGAATAATAAATCTATAGCAATAAGAGCAAAGAAAAATTTTAAAACTTTCCAACCTCTCCAAATCCCACTTGGAATAAACATTAAATTTAAAGAAGCTAGGATAACGCAGTTTCTATGTGTAGAAATTCGTCAAGGATAATAGATACTGAAATTTATTTATTTCTTGAAATTTTAACGTCCATTATTATCTGTAGGTTACCAACCTTTTCTAACCAGGATAGGACTTATGCATTTTCTTTTTTTTTTTTTTTTTTTTTTTTTTTTTTTTTTTAGAAAAGCCACCACCCCATAGTGGGAATCGAACTCCCGACCTTTGGCACAGAGTGTTAAGTGCTCACGCCTTAACTCTCACGGCCACCGGGCCTCCTGAAATTAATGATAGGTAAAAATTAAAAATAACCAGTTCAAAATGACCGAGTGAGGATAATTTGTTCAAAAACTTATAAAACCACATGAAAATATATTATTCACAGTAATGAATTAATAAATCATTATTTAACGATTCCATTACTCCCGTGTTTTCTGTAACTGGTCATGACTATTTTATCGTTGTCTTTTTTATTCAGGGTTTTTGAATATTCTGTAGTTGCTGAATTACTTTTTAAAGCTCCATCAAAATGTCCACCCCTCAACAATTTACTGCTTAATTTAATTATTCTATTCTCAGTTTAGAACATCTACGTCGATTGAAATATTTATTCAATTAAGTATGATGAAATATAAAATTCTAAAACTTTAAAATAACAGAAATTAACGGTTTACGATTAGATATTCTATTTTTTATTCATACTGTATATGAATATTGAATAGATGAGCTTTTAAGTATTATTGGAAAATTTAAGATCTATTTTTGGGCGTTTACTCCATTCCTATCATGGAAGGGCGAAATCATCAATTGCTTACGAGGCCTGCATACGACAAGAGAAACATTATCTTTCAAATGAATATGTGTTTGTATATATATATATATATATATATATATATATATATATATATATATATATATATATATATATATATATATACAACGTAGTGTTCGATCTTGCAACATTGGAGGTGCTGGGTTTGGAGTGGCGGCAAGGGAACATGTGATCTGCGTTCAGTACGGGTTTGAACTCGCTCGATTAATTTTTTTTTGTGAAACAGTTTCCATTGCGTTATAAAATTGAATGATATCAATTTGAAGCGAAGGTGTACTATCAGTTTTTTTTTTTGCCATTTGGAGGCCTCGGCCTCCTTTTTTCGCCAGACTTGAGTCCTTTTAACGTTTGCCTCTTTCTGAAGTTGAAAAATCACGTCATTCGAACTCGTGGAAAACCTTCAAAAGGCTCTAACCGACCAGATGAAGGCTATTCCAGTATCGGAATTCCAGCACTGGCATGAGGAATTGAAGCGCGTCTCCAGCGCTGTGTGTGGCTTCAGAAGGAAGTTATTTTGAGAGTAAAAATAAACAATTGTAATTGTATTTGAATAAAAAATTAAAAGAAAAAATCAGTCTCATTACTTATAGATAACAGCTCCGTTCCTTGAATACTTTTAACTCCAGGGTACGGAGCTGTTTCGTCTTTCCTTCATTGCCCTGAAGATGGATTGTAATTCAATATATATATATATATATATATATATATATATATATATATATATATATATATATATATATATATATATATATATTCCAATTTCTTCTTGCTTCTTTCGAAGGCAGGGTGTCAATAAGGCAGTACACTTTCCTTTTACAACTACATAAATTTATAACGACTTATGATATTGACCAAACTAAATGCGACTGAACAAACTGATGTTATGAAGTCCACGTTTTATTTTGATGATTTTATTGTTAAGCCTATATGATATGATATTAAACTGATTATATGAAGTCCACGTTTTATTTTGATGATTTTATTGTTAAGCCTATATGATATGATATTAAACTGATGATATGAAGTCCACGTTTTATTTTGATGATTTTATTGTTAAGCCTATATGATATGATATTAAACTGATGATATGAAGTCCACGTTTTATTTTGATGATTTTATTGTTAAGCCTATATGATATGATATTAAACTGATGATATGAAGTCCACGTTTTATTTTGATGATTTTATTGTTAAGCCTATATGATATGATATTAAATTTTCCCAGGACGACATAGATGTAATAAACGAAGTCCACATTCCCTTGATTTGAATTCGGACTGAAATATACTTTATTAATCTGCAATTTTTACGTAAAAATCAAGATTAACAGATTTATATCGTCCCCACCATCAACTATCGAATATGCAGATCGGAGCAAACTAGAGAACGATTTTATTCTATCCATTGAAGGAGTGATATATTGAAGGAGTTAGAGTTGCGACCATTTGCAACAAGCCGTATCGTCCACAATCTATGAATAAAGTCTCGAATCTGATGACCGAGATTTTTCATATCCAATAGTTTGACATGGTCGGGACGATATGACCACTAGTGATATTAATAACGTAATTAATAGTGTGCTAATGACCAAGGTAGTCAAAGCACGTCAAAAAAATAAATAAATAACATAATTCATAGATAATTAAAATGTACAAAATTTATGTAGAAGAAAAATGTCTGCACAAATACCAGTTTATGCATAAAGAAAAAGTTGTCCCGTAACAGACAAGGTCCAGATACAGGTATCAGATCCTTGACCATACGGCTTACTAAGGAGATAGTGGGGTCAGTACTACCTGAGGTCTCCCCGAGGTCTAGTGGCTAGCGCTACAGATTCTCACTTGGGAGATGATGGGTTCGAGTCCCACCGGCGGCAGGAATTTTCTCACCGTTGAGAAAATTCCACGCTGCACCAGCGATGTCGGCGCTAATGGTCCAGAAGTCGATGCGCCGTAAAAATAAGCACTATGCTCCGGCCGCCTGATTTTTCCCTTTGCAGGTACCCATTAATTATAAAAAATTATTTAATTAAAGGCTGGGTGAGCCTAGGGATGGTCTGGGCCTCCAAATCCAACCTCCGATCGAGGACACTAGAAGATGAAAATCTTTAGTGCGTGCACGGGTCCTCCAGTTCATTAGTCGAGTGCTCTACTACTGAGCTAACCTCGCCCCCAACTGTTTATTCATGTGTATAAAATATCGTATTAACAAATATTTTATCATTACAGGCTCTGCTATTCTTCTCCTCACCTTTTAAAACCGAAAATGTTTAATAGCATTTTCCGAAATGCCTAACAACTTCTGTAGAAAGGACTTTTCTGAATCTTGAGGTCAGTACAAAACAGTTAACATACATTATATACTTTTTTTTCTAATTATGCGTTGCATGTCTTTTAATATTTAGTGTTTCAGCGGTAAAAGTTCGTAATAGACCTTTCAAGGTCTATTTCGTTAACCGCTAGAATCTGCCAACCGGAATACTGTATTAGATCACCGAAATTCGTAAAAAATGTCTTTGAGCTCGTGATATATGGATAATAGCCTTTTAGATACACTTTATTTGAAAAAAAAATTGGTAAAAACGAGTTAATAAGATATGGGGACGAGTCAGGTTGACTTTTTTCAGCGAAAGGCTTAAAAAATTCTCTTGTACGCTATGGGTGTTAAGAATAGTCTGACACCTGAAGACGCCTATAGAAGCCGATGTACCGTCAAAAAAAAAGAAAAAAACCCTTTTTACGGTTCTCAAAATTGATCAATGGATCGAGTTAAATTATTTTTTAGATTAGGTATTCAAATTTATGTAAAATAGACATGAACAGTATTAATATTTCATAAACCTATGTAAAATCCTGAATCAAAACAGTCTGAGGAATAAGTATCAGTAGCTCACTCGGGAGAAATGCTCTTTGATTTTCCAAAAATGTGTGTTTCGTTACAATGATGGATATTATGATGAGTTTCCTAATTATATGAATACGTAATGGGAAATACAAAATTTTTCTGGTGCCTTTTTTTTTTTAAATTGTTTCTTACTGTTATTTTGTGTGAAAATGATTGGACAAAGTTGGCGACATATTCTTAAGGAAGAAAAAATGTTTAAAAAAATATGTTTCGCATTAATTATTGTAGATCATAATTTAAATGAGACTTTCAATGTATTTAGGTGGATATTTTACGAAGTAATATATTTTTAGTAATCTATAACATAATAAAAAAAAACTGTTTATGGTTTTTATATTCTGAGACAGCTCTGATGGTTTTGGCTTGAGCAGTTAAAAGTTATCAACTTTTTTTTATATACTATATATCTTTATTTGACAATTATACAATACATCAAGTGTTTTTATATACTATATATCTTTATTTGACAATTATACAATACATCAAGTGTTTTTATATACTATATATCTTTATTTGACAACTATACAATACATCAAGTGTTTTTATATACTATATATCTTTATTTGACAATTATACAATACATCAAGTGTTTTTATATACTATATATCTTTATTTGACAATTATACAATACATCAAGTGTTTTTATATACTATATATCTTTATTTGACAATTATACAATACATCAAGTGTTTTTATATACTATATATCTTTATTTGACAATTATACAATACATCAAGTGTTTTTATATACTATATATCTTTATTTGACAATTATACAATACATCAAGTGTTTTTATATACTATATATCTTTATTTGACAATTATACAATACATCAAGTGTTTTTATATACTATATATCTTTATTTGACAATAATACAATACATCAAGTGTTTTTTATAATTATTTTGTTTTTAAATAGATGAAATGAAGGACCGATAGGGAAAAAAGCCCATTGGCCAAAACCTATTAGCTTGAACGTTTAGCACAGGTTTACTCTACATGATTTTACATGGTTTGATCCCAGTAGGTCTCTAGGCCGTTTGCGCTTAAGGCAGCGGTGAGGGTTACCGGGAATGGAGGATGAGGATAATTTATTGGTTAAAGGATTGTCGTGACCTGGCAAGCGGAAGTGGAAGTTAAAGCATCGGGTTGTTCTCAAAATAAAATCAATTTCTGCAACGAATTTGACAGTTCTAATTTGTCATGTTTAGGTGCTTAACATGTCTCTTATAGTTTCGTGTATAAACGTTGTTGCCAAATATTCTAATAATGATAATATTAGTGAATGATTTGATCCTTCCAATTTGGTGATAATGATTATATTCCGTTAAGGGATGATGATAAAAACTGCGAATAGCAGATTAAGCAAACAGGAGCGCCTTCATTGATTGAGAGAAAGAGCTGAGTGAGATGAAGTTAAAATTCGCTGGTTCGGAGAGAAAGGAAGGGAGCCGGTGTCCCCTAATGAAGATTTATCTGGTAGTAGGATGCTGACTGGGCACTCGTCAGGGATGCCCCGTTTCAAATATAAAGTGGAAGGACCCCACGGCTTTAATCAGCCGAGGGCAGTCGTCATGGACGAAATTCATTTAGTTCTTAATCAGAGCCGGTCGTTAAACTGTTCCAATGTCGGGAGCCGCTGATTTATTGAAAACCTCTTAGGAACCTGAAGTTTAATTGTCACGCCGTGCAGTTTAGAGCTTCAAAAAGATCGAAAAGGGTAGGATGAAAATGTTGAGAACAATGTCTGATGGATTTTTTTATATATACCAAACACGCTCAGGTCATCTCTTGCAGCAACCTTTTAACATTAAAAGTCGGGAAGGCGCAAAAAATGAAGTAGCGGACGCTCGGCGCCTTTGCGGCCCAGCTACTTCTTGTCAAGGTAGTTCAAGGTAGTTGTCTGGTCAGACGGTACCATTGAATTGGGAGAGTATCATATAGCATAAATATGCTTTCTCGATGACCAAACTGAAAAAAGCGCTACAAGAAACTGTCACAAAAAAGTGTCCGCTGGCGTTCGCGGATGAGCGGTGGCCATGTGCGAAACCGTGGCTTCGCGCATTTGCCGTCACAATGTACGCAACCACTGGCCTTCGCGCATGCGCGGTGGCCATGTACGAAACCGTGGCGTTCGCGCATGCGCGGTAGCCATGTACTAAAAAGGAGACTGTATGTTATTCAGTACATTACATAGGTTTGTCATGTGGACATAAAGCATATTTATGTTCCTCAATTTGAGCAGAAGGCTCTAAACGAATTAATTTGTTTCCTATATGTATTTATCCTTTCTTGGTTTGATCAGTTTTTCCTATAAAAGTACTAAGTTTTGAAACAATTTACGCTTCGGGACTAATATCCTTTTTTTATTTTTTTTTTACGGCGCATCGACACCTAGGCCATTAGCAACTATGGCATAGTTGTAGTTTTTGCAACTATGCATTCTTGAAACATAAATAACTAAATGTATGAGGAATATAACGAAATTATAAAAGAAGAAACTAAATGCAGGTTAAGCAGGCCATTGACTTTGCGATTTGTAGTCAGACTTAGTAGGACTACTCTAGTTGGATAGTCGACTCCACTCTCGATTCAACTTGCGATCCAACATTAGTCCTAGCCTGTTTTCTCGACTGTGCACGTCACTCACGAGCTAAAAGATGTATGGTTATGGATCGAAGTTGCCCTGACTGAGTTAAGTTGGACGACTTTCATCCGACTCCTCCATTCACACTCCAACTCCGTCTCCATTCGGATGTCGGACCTCTAAATGTTCCGACTCGTCCAACTAGACTTCCAACAATCCAACAAGCCCATTTGAGATCCGATATCGGATCCAACTTCGGAAGTCGGACTAAAAATGGAACGTGAATGACCTACTTTATAAGGAACTATAAGCAGGCATTTTGCCCAATGGTTCTTGTCCACTTAATAGTTGGCTCGACGAATAGATAGCCAAATGTTTCTATGGAATTAACTTATAATTTTTAATTTTATTAGAAATACTCTGTACTTTAGTATGTCGACAAATCGTAAGTGGATTGAAGTAAATGTGCAGCAATAAAAAATACAAGTATTTTGTATTTTCTGTAGAATATTTTAAAAACGCTTCAAATACTATTAGTTTTTCAAGAAATCCAAAGAAATAACAAAATACTTATACAACTCAGATATATGTTCAAAGCTATTACTTATCATTCATAATATTGTTTATTGATATTAAATGGCATAAAGCATTCGACACATAACCCTACATCACCCACTGTACATCGATTTCTTTCTTGGGGCTTACAGCCCTATCTCGCACAATTTCTCTTTTTTAGCACTTTCCTCCGAAGGAAAGTAGCTATTGAGGTTGGACTCATGACGGAATTTTTGAAAAATTTCTTCAAATCTTTATCGATCCTACCTAGTACACACCGAAAATGACCCCCGTTAAAATTTATATATATCTATATATATATATATATATATATATATATATATATATATATATATATATATATATATCTGCATATATATATATATATATATGTGTCTGTTAACACGATAGCGGCCAGAGTTTTTGTTTTTTCGTCACGAAACTTGGTATATAGCATTCAATTAGCAAACGATTGAACGAGTTCGTTAACCACCAAAGTCGGTCCACCGGAAGGGGGGGTTTACGCCGAACCCAAAACACTTATTTGACTATGTCAGCCGTAATATTTGTTATATTTCAACGAAACTTGGTATTCGTAGTTTTAATATAGAGAGAAAAGTGAGATATAAAAATGAACTAAATCGGTTCATTAGAAGGGGGGGTTTACTCCGGACCCACAATACCAATTCGCCACTACCAGCCGTGATTTTTGGTATATTTCGACGAAACTCGGTATTCGTAGTGCTAATCCACAGGTAAATATGTGTTGTAAAAATAAACGAAATCGGTTCATTAGGAGGGGGGGGGGGGTTTACTCCGGACCCACAATACCAATTCGCCACTACCAGCCGTGATTTTTGGTATATTTCGACGAAACTCGGTATTCGTAGTGGTAATCTACAGGTAAATATGTGTTGTAAAAAGAAACTAAATCGGTTCATTAGAAGGGGGGGTTTACTCCGGACCCAAATTCCTAATATACTCATACCGGTCGTAATTTCTGCTGTATTGTAACGAAACGCTGTATACGTCGTGGGTAACTCATGAGAAAGAAGTGTTGTAAAAATGAGCTGAATCGGTCAATCGGAAAGCGGGGGTTTAATTTGTAATATATTTGAATAGAAAAGCCGGCAGACGTAGGTTCACAAAGCCGCCGCAAGGAGCGCTTTCTACCACTAGAGTGACTGTATCCTGTTCCTGCGTTAGATCAAAATACGATAATATGAGGATTTTTGTATTTATTACGTAGTGTAGTAGGTACCATGTGTAAACATAACTCTGGATGCAAATTAATAATTGATCAGTTACTCATTACAAAATGAGAACTATTCACGTTTTTATTTTATTTATGTAGGATATTTTAACCAAATTGTTCTGGAAAGCAGTCTACACTACCCAAATTCTGAGGAAAGTGCTTAGTTATGCAGCTCCTGCGTGACGGACTTATTTTCATGAGTTCTGCCCACTAAATGATCCTATCTAATACATCTAATGTCTAGCACAACCCTGGTAAGATGTGGGCCAGAAGATTTTGACCCTAGCGATTTTGGTGGTTTTGCTCGCATTGTCTCAACTACCAGCAGATTTTGGATAACTCATTTAGCGTTAAAATGTTTTCCCTGGTAGGATATAATCCTAAGACACGAAATACAGTATACAGAATTTAGCCATATCCCCAATTTTGATAAATCTATTAGTCCCTAAATTATTATTTTTTTGAATTTGGTTTACCAAAGAGGTGATATTGAGCTTTTTGTTCCAAAAACTTTACTTGGACACAATATTCTTCTTAACGTGCAATGTGTTTTGCTACACGAAGACTCAATATATTACATATCATGCTGAATACTACATAGCATTTTATTTTTTAAAACGATATTTGAGCTAATTTTTCGCAATGAAGGAAAAATATGCTATGGCAACCCCTGCGAACATAGGCTCCTTAAGAGAACAAAAAAAAATATAAATATAATGAAATGCCTAATTAAAAATGCCAGGAAAAAAGGGGATATAAACGTTTATTCTAGTTTAAATCCTGATGAATAGGGTTTTAAGTCACTTAGAGCTTTGTTTTTAAAGCTTCTTAGCCATTAAAAGAGTTGTGGAAGAGGAAAACAAATCTTTTAATCCGAAATTATCTTACATAGAATGATGGTAACAAATTCCTCCAAGACAAAGACAAAAATGATAAGCACATGAATTATCAATGTTCTCGACATAATTCAAAATTTATTACACAATAAAATAAAAATAAAATAGAGACATTTTTCCTATTGTTAAGGAATAAAAATAAAAAATCTTCTCCGGAGCCTGAATTTTTCATTAAAGCAGGAATTAATTGTGACTTATCTCATTGTTGTCTTTATAAGCAGCAGGGTTTCTTCATTAAAGCGGCTGTTACAAAGATTTAAGACCGCAGAGGCACACTAAGTAGCCAGCCTAAAAGTGGTAGCGAAATCCGATTTTTATTAACCATCCCGGCCAAAATGTCACTTTATTAAGAATCTTATAAGAATGTGCTCAAAGACTCTTGAGTAATACCCTAAAAGATTCAAGGGCATATGACATTTTTAAAATGTTTTGGTAAATGGATACGATCTACTTGTCTTTATTTAGGTATGGGGGGGGGGGGGGGTAAAAGCAGTACTCACGATTGGCAATATAATATACAAATAACAAGACGTGATGAAGTAAATACACGAATAAGAATAATTCAATTATAATCAAAAGCTCATTTATTGGAATCACACATTGAACCACATTCTCATTTGATAACAAAACAATACAGGCAAATATGTCAGATACACAACAGAAAACAAACAACAAACACCAACAAGACATTTCTGAATTATTTACTGAAAACACAAATTGTTACCATTCTACACTACCTACATAAAATAAACCTTAATGACAAAATACGACACAAATTACCGTAATAATGCGTCTCTGAAGCCAATGTAAATTTATGTTTGAGTAATAGTAATAAACTATTTGTTTATTTATTAATATGAACCTATTTTTTAATAATTGTTTTTGTGTGAGCAAATCATCCGGCTGTTGTGGAACTTCGTAAATAAATAAATTAATCAACAAGCATAATTTCTGTTTCAAAGAACGGCAAAGTAATTACAAGAACAGCACTGCAATGGACACTAAGAAGAATGTGCCCTTTCTTACAGTTCGAATAATAATCCCCTCCGTTGCCCGTTGGAGGGCTGACTGGGGAGCTTGAGGATCGTCTTAAGCGATTAATAGTTTTCTCAGATTTATACTCGATACCCCCAGGGATGCCAATATTTCACACCGGTATGCCGAGTTGAAGTGGCTATTTCCATCAATTCGACGACAATACTTCCTAGGTTCCTTCCTTTACCAAACCATTTCTTCCAAATCTCCTTCCACTCATAAAACAGCCTTCTTCGACCGTTCCTTCATCTCCCGAGCCTCCTCCTTCTGGAACTCAATCTCTCTTTCCATTCGACACTCTCCTTCCTTACCTGTATTTAAAACCCGCCTCTTTGCTTTTCTTCTGTCCTCCCAGGAAGACGCTTCTTAAGATTTGACCACTAAGAAGACCAGTTTAGCTATGTAAATTATGTTGTTGTTTTCTTCTCTTGTTTATGCATTTATTTTTATTCATATCCTTTTATAGCCCCCATTTCTTTAATATTTATTTAATTTAATTAACTATTTAATTATATTCTCATCCCCCTCTGAATATTGTATCATCATTGCTCCAATCCAATTATAATTATTGAGGTTGCACTCATGACGGAATTTTTGAAAAATTTCTTCGAATCTTTATCGATCCTACCTAGTAGACACCGAAAATGACCCCAGTTAAAATTTATATATATATATATATATATATATATATATATATATATATATAAATATACATTTATAGTTATATATGTGTCCGTTAACACGATAAAGGCCAGAGTTTTTGTTTCTTCCCCACGAAACTTGGTATGTAGTATTCCCCAATCAAACGATTGAACGAGTTCGTTAACCAACAACATCAGTCCATCCGGAGGGGGGGGGGGTTACTCCGGAGTCAAAGTTATTTGCCAATACCAGTTGTAATTTTTGTTATATTTCAACAAAACTCGGTATTCATTCTGGCCAACTAAAGAGAAAAATGTGTTGTAAAAATAAACTAAATCGGTCCATCAGGAGGGGGGGGGGGTTTACTCCGGACTCAAATTACTAATTTGCTCACACCGGTCGTAATTTCTGCTCTATTGTAACGAAACGCGGCATACGTCCTGGGTAACTAATAAGGAATATGTGCTGTAAAAATGAACTAAATCGGTCTATCGGAAGGGGGAGGATTTACTTTTTACTATGTTTGAATTGAATTGAAACAGGTGTTCATAACAAATTCAAATGAGCAGAACTATTTATGTTTTTATTTTATTTATCTATATAGGTTATTTTCAGCAAATTATTCAGGAATGCACTTGACCCAAGTGCATTCCCAGAATTGGGAATAATTCCCAATTCTGTGGAATGTGTTTAGTTACGCAGCTCCTGCGTGATGGACTTTTTATGACTTTGTTTTTTCTCTATTTATAGTTATATTTTTAGGTTAAATTTGTTTATTCAACTCTATGTATTTATTTTTATTCTTATGGGACGAAGTTCCAGAATAAAGTAATTTTTTTCATTCATTCATTTATTTATTTGAATTCCCTTCTAAGGAATGTCTTCGTTCACTGGTTGAATTCGGCCTCCCTGACCGTCCCTAGGCCAACCTAGCCTTTAATTAATTTAATAATGGGTACCTTGGTGGGTGCTAATGACTCTAGCAGTCGAAGCAGCCAAGAGGAAAATCAGGCGGCCGGAGCATAGTACTGACCACACTATCTCCCTAGTGTGCTTTAGGGTCATGAATCAGATACCTCTATAGTATCTGCCCCTCAGGGCCCTCGTGGCCTGTTACGGGACTGATTTTTTTTTCTAAGGAATGTGCTTACTTATGCAGCTCCTAAGTAATGAACTCAAGATAACCATCTCATTATATATGAGAATGAGATCGGGTTTTTAGCCTTTATACCCTCTGCCTTGAATATTACTGGAAGTGGAAGAACAAAGTGAGGAGCATGCTCCTAGTCTTGCGGTATTGGCGATAATGATTTCCTATTGCAGTACATTTCTACAAATAATTACATCCAAAACCTGCCGACTCGAATGTTTCACTTTAGGTATAAATCTTCTGATAAGGATAACCCTAAAATAATTATGCTAAATAAATGGTAAGATCTTCATACCACTTGAGTAAACTGTTTGAATTAGCTAAAGACATTAATTAATGTGAGGACAGGAGCATGGGATGGATGAAGACGCCCCCCAGGTATGGAACACATTGACTATAGAGGGTGCAAGAACCACGCCCTAAGGAGCTTACCGTCTTAATGAGGAGGATGAGGCCGTAAGTAAGAGGATTATAAAGTACACGCCCTATGTATTGTTTAGGCCCTTGGATTCACTGGAGAATATGTCTTAACGAACTATCAAATCCTATCAGATATGCTGGCAGGTATCAAGATAATGCGCTAATTAGACCAACCTCATGCTACCCAAAGGTTGTACAATCTTATCGCAGCCTTCGTTTCGTGGCTGGAAGTAAACAAATAACAAGTGTCTCCTATGTAGATTTCTTGGCAGAATATAGCTGATGCCTTCAATTATTTTGAAAGTAAAGTCACCTCCCTCCTTTCGTGGGAATCGAACCCACGGCCTTAGGCAAAGAGTGCCACCGGGTAATTATATTAGACCTCAGGTGAATCTGAGAATACGCAGAAGGGTCTAGAAAATGACAGAAGGAGAAACATAAAACCCTTCAAAAAGAACGTAACCTTCATTTCCAGATTACAGGCACGGATTTCTCAAAATGAGAGATATGCATGAGTTAGCACATAGAACTGTAAATGAACTAGATTTTAAATAGTTCATTTACATGTAAACAGTATTTAAAAATGTATAGAAAGTAGTATGTGTTAAAAATAGCATGTATATGATATGAAAGTTATGCATGCCGTTAGCACATAGAACCTCAAAAACCAGAATTTATATTATATGGATGCATTTATATATATATATATATATATATATATATATATATATATATATATATATATATATATATATATATATATAACTTTATATAAAATAATTAAATTGTTTATAGATAGTATGAATTCAGAAATACAAACATAAGTAGGTATATATCTCCAAATATAAATTAAATAAAAATAATAATAAAATAAAAGTAAAATAGTAAATAAATAATAAAAGTATGACCATCCATCATCACAAAAATTGCACAATATCACAACCTGAATGATACTCAAACAAAACAAAAACTAGATGAAAATAAACAAAAAAACTTCGGGCAACGATAACCACGAAGTTGTTTGATCTGAAATCCAATCTCAAAATGAGATCGCTTTTTCATAAAATGCATTAGAAACGTTTTTGTAGGAAATGTACTAAGCTTTTGAATACATATTCTCCCACCGATTTTAGGCTATTAAAAAAATATATGCGATAATCCTAGAAGAAGATCTAGTTTTACTTCTTTCTCTTGCTGGGGAGATGGTTAGATTTGATTTCTCGCATAAGAAAAGCAGAAGTGTATCTTGAAGCCTATACAGTCAAATCTGTAAAATCAACTGTTTTGTTTTTGTACGAATTTAGTTAAACCAATGTTGTTCCTATAGGCCACTTCGGCTAGTTACTGAACTTGATCTATTGTTTGAGACAAAGTATTTTTGTAACAAATTTCGTCAAAAGCGGACCATTTTTGGGCCCGGTATATATGGACACTTATTTTTGTTGGAATTGCTGGATGGTGTATATTGATCAGTAGGATGATAAAAGTCCAAAATTTCGCCTGGTATTTTATTTTGCAAAACGTTTTCAGGGACTAACCCCATTTTCAATGCCCTGGCCAAGGCTCCTGACTTGTGGCTCTAGGAGCAAGGCTCAACTGAATAAGAACCTATGCATGGGAATTCAATATGCGCCTTAATCCCTGAAAACGTTTTGCAAAATAAAATACCCGTTGAAATTTTGGACTTTTTTCATCCTTCTACCTCTGAGTTCTACAAAAAAAACTTGTTTAGTCGGCACTTCCGGATTTTGTCATATGTTATAACAAAGTTATAAGCGAATTTATTAATCAGGATTTTGAATATATGTTGGATGTGAGAATTCAAGAGCACCCTGAGGGAAAGTAGGTTACTAACAAAACAATATTGTCTGTAGTGAAGTACTTTGTTAATTTTCCTCGACTGTTAATTTCCAAACTCGAGTTTAAATAATGTAATATATGGGTTAATTTGGGGGAAAATATGATTTCTATCCCGACGGGATGATGAAGGTTAAAGGGATTATCCGACGAGCAGAATTGCGGGAATTACTGAAAACGCCGGGTAGTTGTGTGGGATTGTTTGGAAATCCCTCAGTTTGAAGTGGGCGGATTTATCCCCGCATAAATATCCCATTCTACGTGCCCCATTAATTTCATCTTGAGAACATCGCCCTGATTTTGCAACAATGCGAATCGATCCCCGATTTCGACTCCGATTCCTATATTGCACCGAGGAAATGGAGTGCAACAACCGGTACAGACTTTGCATAACAATTACTCGCTGATACAGCCCCCCCCCTCCGTCCCCTCGTCGTTCTGTTTTGTGTACGAACGGGTTTTCCAAACGATTTGCCCGGGCAGTTTGTTCGCAAGCCCCTTGCAACAATGTGCGGGACCCTGAAACGTGCATTACAGTAATAGAGTTATGCAATATCAATTATGATTGCTTGAACGCGCCCAATGGATTTCGAGGGGTTTCAGATAAATGGTTTGTTCAAGAACAGCTGGGAGTTCGATAATTATTACAATGATTTATATTATTACTATTAACTTGAAAATAAAACGACTTATTCCGTGATTTCTTTTTTGTAGTTTTTAGTAGGATACCTGAAATATGACCTATTTTTTGGCTAAAACTTATTTTTTCATTATTTCTTTTAGATAATTTATATTTATATATTCTTAATGTAAGTGAGTGTGTTAATATATACATATTGACACACTCACACATTTCGTATATATGGGGTGTATCGCAGGTTGATAACAATAGCCAATGGCATTATATATATATATATATATATATATATATATATATATACATATATATATATATATATATATATATATATATATATATATATACATATATATATATATATATATATATATATATATATATATATATGTGTACATATATGTATATATATATATATATATATATATATATATATGTATATATATATATATATATATATATATATATATATGTTTATTTACAGAATATCATAGTCTACAATTTCAATTGTATTGTGCAATATTGATACTGGTTACTTGCCGACGCTTCACGTGTCCCAGTTGTCAGCCGAATACCTTGCTTGTTTGGAAGGATTCTAGGATGACCTGGAGCCAGAGTTGGGCGTAATCATAATTATGATTACGATTACGATTATAATTATAGACTCACGAAATATAATTACAATTACGATTATAATCACAGACTCAGGAGATATGATTACGATTACGATTATAATCGTAATTACAGCTGTGATTACGATTACACTTGTAATCACACCTGAGGTTATAATTACAATCGTAATCACATTTTTCTGTAATTACAGCTGTAATCACAAATTTCTTCTGTAATTACAAATGTAATCACAGAAACAGCTGTGATTACATTTGTAATTACAACTAATTTTTCTGCACTTACAGCTGTAATCACATTTTTTTCTATGATTATTGCTGTAATCACAGCTGTTTCTGTGATTACGAACGTAATCATAAATGTTTTCTGTAATTACGAATGTAATCACAAATTTTCTGTGATTACGAACGTAATCGGACCTTTTTTTTCTGTGTTTTCCGCACTAATGACAATTTTGCTCTTGTGAATATAATTTCATTCTCCAGCAATAAAATGTATCAAATAGTTTTATCACCTAATTATGAGGTTTGTAAATAAAAACTAGTGTTAGGCAAAAATTAGCGACCGTGAAACGCCGATACGGGGGCGCTACCGAATAAACTCAGCGCCAAAATTTGTCATCTCAATGTTCACTTCCGGTCTGCTCTGAGCATTATTCCAGGACTTTAATAAAATGTTTACTAGTAACCTTTTTTTTTATTTATCATAATTAGATGAGAAAACTATTTGTTAGATTGTAATTTTAGGAGAATAAAAGAAGTATAGCAGATTAATTAAGATGAAGTTTTGTTTTTTTTCTTATATTAGGTACTTGATGAAAATTGCTAACTAATGAAGTGCCTAAATTAGCTTGTTTTCTCCCTTTCTCTAAAGGGAGAAAACAAGCTTATGGCGTCAACCTTATAAGGCAAACCAAATGTTCACATGGAAGCGAGAAATATCCTCTTTTGAGACCACAAAGGTTACGAAAATACCGGTGATTCAAATTATCGTAATTTTTTTAAGGGGGGGGGGGGGGGTTTAAATGTTCACGAAATTTCAAAACAAAGAATTAACATATTCTATTAAAAATTTTCAAAATGACACGAGGAATTTTGAACTTGCAAGAAGGATTTTTGTCAAATCAGAAGAGTTACTCAACTTAAGGTGGTAAGCTAGTTTCCAACGCGTTGACAATTGGCCCGAAATCACATCGGTGAAATCGGAGGAAAAGTGTAATCAGAACTCTAATCACAGGAAATATTGTGAGTATATCCAATCAAAATGGGAAAAAAGAATGCTTGAAATTATATTCACAAGAGCAAAGTTGTTATTAGTGCGGAAAACACAGAAAAGAAGGTCCGATTACGTTCGTAATCACAGAAAATTTGTGATTACAGTCGTAATTACAGAAAACATTTATGATTACGTTCGTAATCACAGAAACAGCTGTGATTACAGCCGTAATCATAGAAAAAAATGTGATTACAGCTGTGATTGCAGAAAAATTAGTTGTAATTACAAATGTAATCACAGCTGTTTCTGTGATTACATTTGTAATTACAGAAGAAATTTGTGATTACAGCTGTAATTACAGAAAAATGTTGTGATTTCGATTGTAATTATAACCTCAGGTGTGATTACAAGTGTAATCGTAATCACAGCTGTAATTACGATTATAATCGTAATCGTAATCATATCTCCTGAGTCTGTGATTATGATCGTAATTGTAATTATATCTAGTGAGTCTATAATTATAATCGTAATCGTAATCATAATTATGATTACGCCCAAGCTGCCTGGAGCTACCTTACGCCAATCACAGCTTGCGACTAGCAGGGAGGATTGCAGGCGAATGAGACGTGTCCTGTGATTTCATGAGGAGAGAAGATATCCATCGATGTCACTCACAATAATATAATTTCACTGATTTTTTATCACTCCACGACACTACACTACCTTTGTAGATCTCGGGGCCACTTCCTATGGGGTGAAATTAGACCGAAAATTTAGTTAAAAGCTGCCTACCGCATGTTTATATCTGTTTTTTTTTTTTTTTTTTTTCAGAAATATGCCGTTCTGAAAGATATTTAGAAAAAAAAACGTGTTTTTGGGAAAACAATTTCAATTTTCTCTGTTCGTACTCAATTGTTTTTCAATTTTACCTTACTTTTTTCAAATCAGAATTAAATTTTCTTTAACGTATATTGTCTTTTTCTGTTGAAAAAGGTGATATTAATAAAAAAAAGTCTACTTACCGACAAACTTATGAAAATCACTACTCTTCCAAAAAACTGCCCAATTTTACGAATAACGTAAAGATTAATTGCCTTTTCAATGTAGTACTCAGAATTGAGATAATTTCTTACCTTTATATTGTAATTGGAAATTTATGAGGATAAACAACTGATAAATAAAACAAATATCATGTTTATTTTTGCGATCTTATCAGAAGTAAATGAAAATTATTCTTGTTGAAATTTATATTTAATGATTTCTGTAAGTCTTTTTAAATATTTTTAAAAGTCTACGGTGGTTCAGTTTTAGGAATTTCTCTATGAACTAAGAGCTAAATTATTATTTTTAATTTATTTTATTTTTATTTCAAGAGCTCCACAACAAAGCCGATTTCCTCTAATTTAAATAAAAACAAAACCAATTGAAATTTCTACTATTAACAAGAAAAAAAGTTGTAAGATTAAATACAATACAATTATAATAGAACACAAAAATAATAGAAAAATAATTTAACTCTTGTTTATAAAATATTCACAGCATTGTCACTGAAACGTTTTTCATTTTGTATTCATGAAGATCACAGGATAGCATTAATGCATTTTTTTTTTCTAGAAAATTCTGATATTATGTACAAATACAGAAAAAAAAAAAAAAAAAACATTTACTTTTCCTGAATTTTAACTGTTTCTTCTTTGTGAGACACAGTTTTTGTAGGAGATCTCAGATGGCTACCTTTCACAAATTTGCTTGTTTTCCCTTTGTTAGAGGATTCTTTATTCCAATCAGCCACTGGCTAAATCAATTTTTTTAGATCCGGCGCTAAATTTAATTTTTCTTTAAATGTTACTGTTCAAAATGGTAAATAATACAATCTCCATACTATTGCACTAAATCTAAGTACTTAATAAAGTGGTTCTCTTGTTAAAAAAAAAGTGTAAAGAAATTATTATTACAAGGATTGTAAGACCAAAGAGATGTTACGGAAATAGCTACATGGCAAGGGTTAATGCGAAAAGATAGGGTGCTTAGACGAGGCCGGAATAAATGGGAAGGGGAGGGTAACATAATATGAGATTGAGACAGGAGGGGACAACTGACGGTAACTTAAATAGAGAGGGTTCGATAGTGAATGAGGGAGAGGGAGGGAGAGAGAGGGGGAGAGTGAGAGAGAGAGAGAGAGAGAGAGAGAGAGAGAGAGAGAGAGAGAGAGAGAGAGAGAGAGAGAGAGATGGAATGAGGCACCGAGAGATACGGGTGGATGATTCTGAGCCTGTATTATTTGTAGCGATTCCTATTAGTGTACATGCGGGGAAGGGTAGACTATAGCAAATCCTTCATAACAATACACATCAACTTGGGCTTCATTAGCGAATCTAAGCGCCTTACAATCCTTCCTCTTAGAAAATAAATCAAATGCTTACATAATTTAAATATAATTGGAATAACAAAGTTCTAGGAATAATATGTATTTCAAGAGAAAATGAAAATTCTTTTTATACAAAACCCATTATTATAGAGATTGAAAATTAATAGTTGCAGACACTGGCGTATCTGCGTGTTTCAAAGCAAAGCGGTATTTAATACGCCACAATACAAAACTTACTACCAATGGAATGTTGGCAAACCTTCTGCTAAAAGGGCAACGTAAAAACATAACACCTGGATCGCAAGGATTTGTTTGTAGTACGCTGTTTAAAATATTGATAGAGTCCGAACATAAAATTTGGTTATCTAGACGAAGGGCAGTCACTTTAAAAATAGCCCTATTTTTTATTTGTAGATAAAAAGTTTAAATAAAAAATGAAGGAAAACTCGTGCGATGATGCAATATGTATATGCTGACGAGCATTTTGGTATTTTTTTTTTATTTATTTATTTTTTTTTAATTTGGGTATATTTATCTATATATATTAAAATCAGGTGTTTTTCTGTCTGTTTGTTCCTTATACAAATCCACAACGTTTGACCGATTTTGATCCAACTTAGCACACAAGTAGGTCTTGATCCGGGGATTGTCATAGGTTAGGTCAAAATCGTCTGTCAGCTGTTTGTTTCTTATACATTCCTTTCTAGGACTCACAGTTTGGAGGTAATTGAGTGATCCCGAACATTTAAGGCTCGGGCACACATGAAGCGATCCGTATCGCGGCGGGCAGCGATCCAATGATCGTCGCGGTATTCGGCAATTAGGGGACATCACATGGGACGCGATTTTTTAGTGAGCAATACTACTAATGTTGTTAATTTAAATTAAGCCTATACATTTAACTAGCTAGAATACTATGAATTATGTATAAAACGAACCAGATAGAATTTATGTATCCTTTTATTAAAACAACATAACCGATCGCGCCCTGTGAACCCGGACAGTTACAGATTTGCGTCATAAGATTCTAATATTCCTTATTTGGTTTCTAATTTATTTTTAATTTGATACATATATATATATATATATATATATATATATATATATATACATACATATATTTATATATGTACACACCTATATTGTAAACCCGTGTCCCAATATGTAGGAGTGTATTTAGTAGAGAGTTAGTTTGCTGAGAGGGTTTGCATGGGGGTGTTCCTATTGACGATGGGGTTGCCTTGTGTATGTTTTGTCGGTAGGTAGATTCTAAGCTTTAGTGTAATGTTCATTACTGCGAGTAGGTGGATGAGTTCTCGACGATACGGCTCCGGCGGAGAACTGGATGGAAAGCTTATGTGTCTCACCCTCCTCGGGTGGGGGCTTGGTTAAGACCGGCACTTGGCATAACGCCCTAACTTCACAAATATCATCAAACTTCTCAAACTTGAAGGGATTCCAGCGGAGTCAACCTAAACTTGTCCCTCTCTCTCACTCTCTCTCTCTCTCTCTCTCTCTCTCTCTGCCTCGTTAAGTAGACTAGAAACGAACGGAGGGAGCGTTCGGTCTCTTGGAGAACCCCTAACAGGACGACAGGCGGAGAGAGGCTCTCTCTCTCTCTCTCTCTCTCTCTCTCTCTCTCTCTCTCCCTTTTCAATCAAACTTCTCATTCAGCTAGCAAATGAGCCGGCAAATCAAGAGAATGTGACTATCATGCTTCTTCGCCCTCTATCCCATCCTATATTCCTTCTTGAGAGTATTACGCAAAGTGTTTCCCGTTTCAAGGGGTAATCTCATGGCATCACAGGTAAATTCTAGTATCCCAGCCCGTTTTTAACCGTAATGGGCATGGTTTAATTTAAATTAGAATATGCCGACACCAGAAACAGAATAATATATGTAGGTTAGCATCGCTGATGCAGGCGAACCCTGGAAAGTTATTTCTCGGGCGTGTGGCTATTCATTTTCTCTGGAGACGCCGTTCGCAGACGTAGTGACAATGTGTTAGAGGCTCTGAGGTGCGTACCCTCGATGAGGCTTGTTGTGGTAGAGTGCAGCAGATTGGGGACAAAGAACCTCTTCTTTCTGGCCTAACACCCTCGTGCCCGCGACATTCTATTTGGTGCCCGCGAGGTATTTCGGGGTTTGGTTCTATTGAATGGGATCTATTCGAAGATTCTAATAATTTCAAATCTCACCGGGCAGTTATTCCTTTAGCACTTTCTGAAGGAAAGTCCCTACTCGTCCTGCCCTATTTGTTTTGAGAAATGCCTTCAAATAATCAGCGGTCATGCCTAATTGACTACAAAAACCCTGAATTGGACTACTTTGTTAAATAGGAAATTCGGACCATCTGAAGTGGGGTTTATTCCCCCATAGACAAAAAGTACTAATATGGCAGAAACAGTCAAGTTATTTCTGATTTTACTACGATAATTGGCATAAGTTTTAGGAAGCTACAACAACAAAAAGAAATTGGACCATTAAGGATGGGGGTTTACTCCGGGATTAAATTTTTATTAAAATCTGTAACATCTGTACTAAATTTACTAGAAAACCATTTTCCTTTATCAATAACAAAAGTAATCCTTTACAATTCGACTCTAGTATATCTGTTTAAAAAAATTACTTAATTCAATACAAGCACGGAATTTTGCATATTTTAATTAAGGTGCTACAGCAAGTTGCAAGGGACAATAAAACTAATCATACTGATTACTGAAACCAGCAGCAACACAATTTGAATAATCTTCTTGATCACGAAATGTAATTTGAACAAAAGGAGAATAATTGAAGTAAGGAATCTTCTTACGTCTTCAATAAAATCGACGACGCCTATAGTATGGCATTATGGTTTTGATGTTAATGGGTCACTAATAAAAAGCATGTCTTCTATAGAACACGAAGGGTCCTGCAAGAAACAATCGCAATGGATTACCTTTAGACAATTTTAAAACCATTGATTTGAACATGAAACGTCATTAGAAATCTTGAAGACAGGGGCTTTATTGGAATATGTCCTTTGTGGCATATATTTAACGTTTATAGGACACTTTTCCCCTGCTAAAAACAATTTCAATAAATCAGAATGAGTCCTAAAGAAAAACGAAATAGGTTCATCAGAATTCGGGTTCACTCCTGAACGAATTACGTATATATTTTTTTTCTATATATAAAAAATAGCAAGTTATTTTTGTTTTGTACCACTTAGCTGTTTGCCCTACATGTTTCATGACATACATGCCACCTCCTCCAGTCTTAATATAGGTGCAGAGCGGACAAAATGCGGGGATAGCCCCTGAGGATGTAGGCAACGAAAAATGTAAGGAAAACAGCTAATACATTGGTAAAAAAGGAAAAGAATTACTATTTTTTGACTGAGGCCATATATATTTAAAAATTGAATATACTTGATTTGTTAGAAACACGTGGAATAGAGTATAGTTTGTTTTATATTTTCTGTTGGTTTGGTATATTACTAATAAAGGGGCTAATGTTAAATTAAAAGAAGAAATAAATGTATGAAAATCTTCAGGGTAAATTTACTACAAACAAATAATAAACTCCAAGGATGAAAAAATGGTCGAAAATTCCCACAAGTGTTTTATTGGCAAAACGTTTTCAGGGACTAAGCCCCATTTTCAATGCCCTCTGACACAATAAAGTAATTAAAACAGGTTCAATTTAAAACAGATTAAAAGTCCCTCGCTGCTTTCCAAAGCCAGTCTAGGAGCAAGGCTCGGCTGAATAAGAGCCAATGCATGGTGGGTATTTAGCCTTCTCTCTAGTTTTTTCATATGTTTTCATATCATTGTATCCTATTTTAGACTTATTTATTCCTGCATGTGTGTTTGTGTGATAGAATGAAAGTATTTATTATTTATTGTTTGAATGTGTGTTTTAACTTTTTATTGACTTGACTTTTAAATAATTGGACAAAATGGGGTTTTATGTTATTTTAATATGTAGTCTCAGGTTTTACGATTGTTTTTTGTTATTATTGTTTTGTTATTTTAATCTGTTTTAAATTGAACCTGTTTTAATTACTGTATTGTGTCAGAGGGCATTGAAAATGGGGCTTAGTCCCTGAAAACGTTTTGCCAATAAAACACTTGTGGGAATTTTCGACCATTTTTTCATCCTTGGAACATCAATTTTCCACCATCCAGCATTCTCCAACAAAAAATAATAAACTATTAAGATTGAAATAAAAATTAAACCCATAATGAATATTACTTTATGTTGTTCTGGACTCTGGAGATATGTAAAGAAGAAACATCATTTTTTTTTTTTTTTATAGAGATAATACCTATTCAAAAAGAAAAAGTAAAAAGAAAAAAAGAGGCCTAAAGATGAGAGAGCATGAAAAGGGAAGAGAAGAAGGAATGAGGTGCAGATGTGCCCGGACTGATTGAGGCCTGGGATTAGATTCTGATAAAAGGAGAAGGTCATTGTAGAGCATCTACAGCTGCATCTTTAATAAAGGCTCAGTTCTAATCAAGAACTCAACTTTTTCTATCTCTCTCTTGTTCTCAACGTTAATTACTACACGGTCTTGGAAAATTAATTCTAACAATACCTTGCGGCACTTTACAAAGAAATGTAGTAGCTATTAAGGTAGGACAGATAAAACTAAACACCGAAAATGAGGTCCATGAAAATGTATATTATATACTTCTGTTAGGGTGATGCCCTCCACATTTTTTCCCCACTAAAGTTAATATATAGCATTTGTCTGTGATGTATCTACCATTTTTTATATAGTGTAGATTCGATCAGTGGTGGTATAAAGACTGCAGAGATTTGTGGAGCTGGTAACTTAAACTCAGAATTTATTTAAACTAATAAACATAAATAAAGCATAACTTGCATTGAAGTTATTTGGTTAGTGAATTTTGAATTATTGTGGAAATATAGACATGATTAGAAGGGGATTAGGTTTGAGATGAGATGGTTGAACTTATGAAAATGGTTTTACTGCATCTTCGTGCATAAAGAAATTAATGTACCTGGTTTCTTGGAAGATTATATGCTTAGGCACTCCCTGCTATATGCTGCATTTCTTCCTTGATGCTTCTCCAAATTCTTGGTCTTCTGTGGATTCTGTCCAACTCCATTTCTGCTCTCTGGGCTCCACCTGGGTGGCTTGATTATTTACTCATCTATAATTTTGAGGGTAAAACTTTTAAAACAAAAGAAACTGAAATGCTCCACACTGTATCTGCTGGGCGACTCTAGCTTCTGTACTTGTCTCTTCGTGCCGTCGCGGGTAATATGGCAAGGTAGTTCCGTTGCACACGGACAGCGTGCAGCACTTGCCGGAGGACAAATTTTCAATGAGCGACGTTCCGCGAACTGTATTCACCTAGTGAACGATTGACCGGGTTTGCTAACCAGCAAAGGAGGTCCGTCTAAAAAGGGGCTTTACTCTATTAAAGGGGACCCATATTACTGATTTGCTAATGCCGAACGTAATTTTTGTTGTGTTCCATTGTTCCGTCGTGGGTATGTTAAGAAATGACTTCTTATCATTTTTGAATAAACAAAATTGGTTCATTATAAGTTGGGTTTTATTGTGTATTATGTTCAAATTGAATTAAGCCACCAAACCGGCTCAGGCAACGATTTTACTACCACGAAAAATAGCACAGAATCATTATATATTAATTTCGTTTTCTACAATAGCAAATAGGAGAGAATATTAGGCAATTTGGCATAAGTCTGGGGTTTATGTACGAACTCATGAATCTATACACGTGTAATTTTCCTCCTTTTCCGATAATTAATTATTATAACTGGAATAAAAACAAAAATATTTAACAACTTTGGAAGGTCAAAAAATAAATACTTCACATATTTCGCACCCTCTTCTGGGAAACATCGTACAAAAATAAAAAATGCGACCCCAACATGAAGAGGAAAACCTTCCACTTGTAGGGTCACGTGAAGACTGGTCATAGTCTCAAAGAATATTGTGGAATCTAGTCAGATGATTGAAATAGATATGTCATATGTTTAAAATAAATACGCTAACTATTTTCTACCGTATTGAATTGATTACGGCGGGAAAATATATTCCTTGTTATGGTCCCAATGATATTTTAATTATGAAAATGATTTTCCGTCAGAAAAAAACTAATTTCTAATCCATATCGCCCTAGTAATTCTGACTAGTGACACAAATCAAAATAAAACTCAACTAAAAATGTGTCGCTCTTGCCTATGTAGGAGGCATAGCATTATGGCAGGAAGGGTGACACAAGTGCCCTCTGGTGAACAACCTCTAAAGCTAGGTACATACAGTTTTTTTTTTTTTTTTTTTTTTTCTTTGATAAGGAGATATTTACCATGTCTTTCATAGTCATAACTGAAAAAAAAAAAAAGATTGTTAAGTTGTTTCACTTTAGAAATACATAATAGTGCGATATATCTCATTATATGATTTACAATACATATCTGTCTTGGCATTTCTTCATGAGTACGAACGAACTGACAGTCTGACTTACAAAGGGAGTATACGGTCGTGGGGCCACCGTTCAAGGCCATCGAAAAATAGTTTACTTGTGTCTAGACGTTTCGTCCCATGGGCCTTAACAGCTGAGAAATAAAATATAATAGCATAAAGGCTTTATTTTATAGCTCGAGTTAGGAAAATGATATAGACATGATTTCTTACAATCGTTAGACAAAACTTTATATTTTGTAAAGTAAATTTAAAAAAAAAATGTTTACGTTTTCAAGTAAACTAGCGTTAAACACTTTTGTAACCCAAATATAATAGCATATTTAAAATCAGCACCTCAATCATCACTTTCTCCCCTTGAGAGTAATAATCGGTCTTAAAGCAATTACTTTGAGTAAACGTAAAAATATCTGATGTAGAATTCGCTATATCCAGTGCTGAGTTAACAGCTCACAAAAAAAAAAAAAAAAAAAAAAAAAAAAAAAAAAAAAAAAAAAAAAAAAAAAAAAAAAAAAAAAAAACTCTCCAAAGTGACACTTTGACGGATAGGACGATTCATAATTTATAAAAGAAAATCCTAAAATTAAGTTTTCATCCACTTGGAAACATTAAAAAATTCTTCATCACATTTTGGATCCTCCAAGTTGAAACTCGAATCAAACTAAGTTCTATCTCACAGGCTGCCTCGGATAATCCGAAGAGTTCAATCTTCTCAGGCACCTGCCTTAATTAAAAAATAATAATTTCATACTTAGCCTATCCTCAGGTCGGTAGACTTGTAATTTTCTTCGACGTCCCTAATCCCCGAGGAGAGTAAACCTATCAGGGGAAAAATGTAATCAAGTTGAAGCCGAGCCGGGGCACAACCGCACCCCAGACCTGCCCTTCTCGATTACCTTATTCCAGAGGATCGAATGCAATATACTTCTTACGAGTAGGAATTTTATATTGGCAAGGAGGATTGTAACGAAGTTAAACTAGTTTACCTTAAAAAGGTTTCATCTTCTGCAAATAACCGTTATAAAGTATAGTTGACACTAACCTGGCATGGTGACGGCCGATACCTACTCTTTTACACGTTGGTGTATAAATCGGTAGCAAGAAAAAAAAAACAAAAAAAACATCACTGAAACTTTGTTACCCAGAATTAAGGAAATCGGTTGTGGGCCAGACATTGGACGCTAAAAAAAAAGACACGATTGGCAATTCAACCAAACTGTTATCAGAACTGGCGAGCAAGGATCGAAAAACGTTAAAACGTTTCATGATAATGTATTCCGACCAGTTTAACTTCTTGACTCCGTGCCATTGGTCGTGGGTTCGATTCCCTAGGGGCGGTGGCTTTTCTTTCGAAAAAGGAAAAGGCATCACTCCTATCCTGGCTAGAAAAGGGTGGTAACCTATAGATAACCCGTCCTAAAATTCGTAGTTAATAATAAATGGACGTTAAAATTTAAATTTAAAACTTCTTGACCCCTACATTCAATACACTGGTGTTTTGCGGGTCACGCTGAATTCATTTGGCCAGTAATGCACGTCTCACGCGGAGCTTATTTCTTATTTCTCTTCGTCCTTTTATTTATAAGTGGGCTAAGTTCTATTAAAGAAGACAGCAGCTATTCCTACATCACATACTATCTAGCTACAAAAAATATTGATAACAATCAACTCACAGATATTTTCCATTTACTAATTGCATACCCTGTTCTTTTCGTATACTCCAACCAATTATTTTATGAAATAGTTTAGTAGTAGTAATATAGTAGCGATATACAATAGTATAAAAAACATACCATCATTACACACAGCCAAAGAACTACACCTCTCCCTGAAACTTACAGACGTCTCAAAATCTAATTAAATAAGTCAAAACCGTGTACAGAACCCAAAACCTTTTCTAACAGATATACTGGAAGGCGCAAATAACCTAGTAGTAGAGGTTATAACTCCATATCTATTTTTTTTTTATTTATTTTATGAGATTTTCGCAACTTGCGACTTGCTCAGAACAATCATTACACACACACACACACACACATATATATATACACATGCAAACAAATATACATACATATATACATAGATACAATTCGATTATTAAAAACGCATTATTATATATATACATCAAAGTATACAAATATACATTACACTATATTTATATAGTTTATACTACATCTAAACATAGGAGAATACTATTCTATTCATTTTTTTAATCATACAAATAGTGGGATATACTAACAAATTATACAAATTAACAATTTAACAGATTTTAACTTTGCTAGTTTTGTGTTGTGAGATTTTGTGGCAAGATGTATGTTTGTGTTTAATATGCCTTGTGTCTAGTGTCAGTATGGTTGTAAAGAACAGATGTTTAGTTTTAATACATACCTATACATATACACACATACATACCTATCTATATCACCATATCTATCTACCTATCTTTATACTATGTATATATGTGTGAGTGTTTGTCTGTCTATATATTCATGAAAGTATGGATTTTTGTGCTTCTCTAAGTTACTATTTTTATGTTTTTTCCCTCTCTGTATAGTATGTGGTTTGCCTCATTTTACTTGTACTAGTTTTACTTGCATGCACTTTTTTAGCACTTTCCTCCGAAGGAAAGCAGCTATTGAGGTTGCACTCATGACGGAATTTTTGAAAAATTTCTTCAAATCTTTATCGATCCTACCTAATCGACACCGAAAATTACCCCCGTTAAAATTTATATATATATATATATATATATATATGTGTGTGTGTGTGTGTGTGTGTCTGTTAACACGATAGCGGCCAGAGTTTTTGTTTTTTCTTCACGAAACGTGGTATATAGCGTTCAATTAGCAAACGATTGAACGAGTTCGTTAACCACCAAAATCGGTCAGGGGGGTTTACCCCGGACCCAAAACACTAATTTGACCATGCCAGCCATAGTTTTTGTTATATTTCAACGAAACTCGGTATTCGTTATGTTGATCTAAAGAGAGAAATACGTTGTAAAAATAAACTAAATCGGTTCATTAGGAGAGGGGGTTTAATCCGGACCCACATTACTAAGCTGCCACTACCAGCCGTAATTTTTATTACGTGGTATTAGTACTGGTAATCAACAGAGAAAAATTGGTTGTAAAAATAAACTAAATCGGGTTATTTGGAAGGGGGGGGGGTTACTCTGGACCTAAAGTACTAATATACTCATACCGGTCGTAATTTATGCTGTATTGTAACGAAACGCGGTATACGTCGTGGGCATCTCATGAGAAAGAAGTGTTGTAAAAATGAAGTAAATCGGTCTATCGGAAAGGAGGGTTTACTTTAAACTCTGTTTCATTAGAATTACCCTGCCAGACGTAGGCTCCCAAAGCCTAAGAAATATTCACATTTTTATTTTATTTATATAGATTATTTACAGCAAATTATTCAGTAATGTAGTCTACACGACGAAAATTCCGAGGAAAGTGCTTAGTTATGCAGCTCCTGCGTGACGGACTTTTTTTGCTAGAGTTAGATTATCATTTTGGTATTGATTTTTCTGTGGAACGTTTCGAATTACATTGTAGAGCTCAGTATACTACTAAGACCAGTTTACAGATTTAGATGTGACTGATCGCTCTTTGACACGCTGAAAAAGGGTCAGATTTTTATGAAATTTTGTACAATAATATTTTGCCTAACGTAAAAGGTCGAGTTTGTTAATCAGCAGAATCCGCCTAGCCGATCACGGGTTTTTAGGTGACATTCACGCGACAATAATAGTTGCGCTTAGGGCTTTTAGTTCAGTCTTGCAGGGAATCGTTTTTTAGATTCATTGATATAGGAAAAATAATGAAATCATTTTTAAGGTGATGTCTGTAACCGTTCTCGAGAAAGGTGCACAAATATTTATTGAATAGTTTTTGGTACTTAAAATCATGGTATTTGTTCTTTTGTTTTTCATATTGTATAGTATATTACTTTCGTTCATGGATTGAACTTTTACAGAATAAAAAATGTTTGCACACACTCCTTTGTGAAGGGCATCCCCCCTAAAACAAAGAACCAATAGATAATCCATTGTGCTGCAGTTCTCTATAAGTAGACATCCTGTCAATGTGTGCTTCATTGAGCATAATACTAATTATTAAATAAATTTATAAGTAAATGAGGATACACTTGAGTTTTATTTACGGTAACATTTAAGAGAATGTATACATTAAGGTTACTTTATCTTTAAGAATTGATGAGATGAGAATAGATGAAAGGGATGTTTAATGAAGCATTGAGGACGGTTTCCGCCTCGAAGATGCATTTTCCTTGTCATTAAAATCCTCCACCTTTTCCTCATGGCTCTGACCTCACTTTGTGTCCATTTTCCAACATTGGACATGGAAAATTGTATTATTTTTCCTCATTCTTGTCGTCCCAATCAGATGCTAACATAAATCATATCACTGGTTCATGACAACCAGAAATTTAACAGTGAATTTAGGAAAGGTTTAAAACATCTAATGATTTACAGTACAGTAAATTCGAAATAAATGGAGATTTTAAGGTTCCACTTAATTCTTGAAAAATGTCTTCCAATCTTCCAACCTAATCCCGAACATTACAATTTATATATATATATATATATATATATATATATATATATATATATATATATATATATATTCCACTTTTTCTGGCAAATTCTTGTGAAAGATGACCCGATATGTATTTTCCACTTTTACTTGTTTCTTTTTCTGGCAGGGGGTCGATAAAGCAGTACACTCTTGGTTCACATTTACTACATTATTTGGTATGTTTTGCCCGACATGTTTCGCGCCCCTTCGCACCTCTTCAGGGCCTTTCCTTATCAGGAAGTCCTCTCGTCATGTTAAGCCCGAACATACCAAATAAAGTAGTTAATGTGAACCAAGAGTGTGCTGCTTTATGGACCCCCTGCCAGAAAAAGAAACAAGTAAAAGTGGAAAATACATATCGGGTCATCTTTCACAAGAATTAACACATATATATGTGTGTGTGTTAATTCTATGTATATATATATATTTGTATGTATACCTTGTCATCGATTTGACTGGGCGGTACGGCATTAAAATAGGAAAACAAAAAACTCCAGGTCACCACCACAAATAATAATTATTATTATTATTATTTGTGGTCGGGACCTAGATAATAGATAATCGTTTCAGTATTACTTTAGTTTAGACCACAGAAATGCTAAATTAGCAATGTTTTTATGTGCATAAGGTGATCGCAGCCTATGCTCCCGAAATATCATAGTTATCTCTTACCAGGGAGGAGAGGTCAAAAACTGTACAACTCGTGGCGAAAAAAAAAAAAAAGAAAAGAAAAAAAAGCGAGTTACCATGTTTTTTCCGCTGTAAATGCATTAAGTCAAGTACTGTTTTCCAATAAATCCACTTTACCCTTCTATAGGGACGTTCAAGGCCCTTGCAATCAAATAACAAGGAACAATATTGTTCCTCATCAGCTGAAACTTTTTTGTTAAGCGTGATCATTATCTTTTTCGTGTGTAAATATAAAGGCATCGCGTATGATCCAACAATTTTGCCAATTTCGTACCTTCAGTTAAAACACCATCACATATTCGCGATTTTCAACTACATGCTCACTAAGCAAACGTACAATTTCCGATGTACTACACTGCTTCTATATTCACTCAACTTGTAATGTAAATCATATTGGAAAATATATAAACAAACAGTCCTTAACTAACACAAGCTTTAACCCATTAAGTATACAATTTTTTTTTTTTTTTTTTTTTTTTTTTTTGGAATTGTTTAACATTTTAACAGGGTGTTTTTGTACCTTAGAATAGCATCTACACAAAATTTAAATCAATTCCTACAATTCGGCGCTAATAGCACAGATTTGTTGATGCGCCGTAAAAAAAAAAAAAAGAAAAAAAATCTTACAATTACTTTCTGAAATTGCTGCTCCATTTGGGATAAGTTATGGTAATATTACTAAAATGTAACACGCAACGAATATGTTGTTTATTTCAACATATGTTTACATAAAATAGAATGACTGAATACAATAATGCATATATAAAAATAAAATACATATATTGTAGGGCTATAAAAAAATTTGTATGAATTAAATTTTGGAAAAAAATTTGTGTTATACTGCATTTTGTGGAAAATTTCAAAGGTTTTCCTTTAAAATCAGCAAATTGACATCTCTGTTGCTTTTCTCTCTTCCCAATGACGTAGCCCTTTCCGGTCTAGACACTCTCCCACACTTCGGCTTTGAAACTTCTTGAAGCTGGTGGCCTTCCAACACTCTCACCTGCATTTCCTCCTAGCTTCAAATATGTCAACGCAATCATCATTTAGGCTTTTATTTTCTTTTGGCCTTGTCTTCTATTTTACTAAAATTATAAATAACATCATATTTCTCCCAAGATAATTTTCCTTCCAAAGTTTTGTTTTGGGGGGAAACCATGTATATTTCTACTTTTATTTAAATATATTTTAATATTAAATCGTTTTTTAAAGTGTGTTCCAGCCATTAATGTTCATACATTACAATTTGAGTCTTATTGTAAAATAAATAATTTATTAGAAATAAATGAAGTTATATAAGCAATAAATTTGTTTTAAAAGACAGAATGAGCTTATTTACATTATCATTTATATATCTGTCTACAATAATGACTTGACTACAATAAATAATAAATAAATAAATAGACGTTTAAAACACAATAATGCGAAAATAAACATGATGGCGCGCTAAGTGGGCGACCACCCGTGTTCCAACAGTGGGCGCGACTGCTGGAAGGTTAAACCATTTCTGGACAGTCTTTCCGCATTTACATTTCTTTGCGTCCGATGTTTACGCGAATTGGTGACTGACTGAATAAATATTATTCAAGCGAAATTAATTGTCAAAATGTTTGAAATCCTATTTGTCTAGTAGTTTGCTTGCATGGGATTTGATATGACTCGCTAGTCATATCAAATCCCATGCAAGCAAACTAATTGAGTAGCCTAGAGCTTATTCGATTGTAATTTATGTGATAATATGATGCCATTTTTTTCATCAATCTATTAACTGTACGAAAACAGAATAAATAAAAACGCAACATTTGTGAAGAATATAACATAAACATATATGTAAGTAATATTAAATCATTAAAAAAAAATTAAATAAAGTAAGGAGAATATTAGAAAATCTTTACTTTATTCGATGCTAAGACAACGCTTCACAGTCACTAACCGAAAAGCTGAAGTTTTGTTGGCTTCTCTTCGGCTGATAAGTAATTCCTAACGCTTGTTGGGCTTCACAACTTAACGGAACCTACTGCTTTCCTCACTAGAATCTGTTCATTTATCAAACCTAAATAAATATTATACATTTCTCGTATATATATTCATTTGATCCCTTAGAAAAAAAAATACGAATGTTATCAATGTAAGGTTCACATCCTGAAATTCAGATACTAAAAGGGAGAAAAATATATTATTAAAATTCCACGTTATGTCTGCCAGTATCCCATTTCTGGCTTTTGTTATGATAAATAAATATTTATTACTAGAATTATTGATCCACTATAATTTATAGAAAATGTTTCTTTGGTTCCTGTGTTAGCATCTGTTTTTTTTTTTTGCTTAATATGTGGGATAAACAGCGTATTTACCTTAAGGTAATTACGTAGGTACCTTAAAATTCAAGACACAACATAAACTATGACCAGTTGATAATAATAGTGGTCTTGTATCAATTTAATTAAATAGATAAAACAGAGTACTAGATGAAATGCTTTAAGAATAAGGGAGAATTATGCTGCGACCATCGAGTAGTTTTGTATCTAAACAGGGTAATTTAACAGCTGACAGATTTACAACAACCAGTAAAATCAGAAGATAAAAGTATTCAAAAATTTATAATTCGAAAAATATAACTATATGTTTCATATTTGTGACAAAATAAATGAATTCCTTAAAGCAATCCCCGGAGTACCAGAAATGGGTGCAACCGCCCTAATAGGACACCCGCTATTTACTGGCCCTAAAAAAAATCATATGTATATTAAGGTCTAACAGAAGTTTAGAACCTTTGTAGACATCTATGAAATGATATAAAAATTAAAATTTTGCAAATAGATGAATCAGCTTAATGCGAAAGAAGAAAAATAGTAAAATAATTGATTGTATCGGAAAGGACATTATGTTCAGTTTCAGACCTCCCACTTCTCTCAGAGAGCTCTATCACCCAAACCGTTACATATTTACTCTCTATGGATGTGTACTAATCGCCCACAGTCAAAATCATGAAATAAAAAAAAAAAAAATGGGGTTTGGGAAAGCCCTTGAATATTGGGTAAATGTGAGCCAATTATTAATATCAATAATCGTCATCAAAAATACACTAGAATAACCCCCCAAATCAACCACCCATTACTCTGATGGTAAGATCAAATGTATTCTTGGCATTTTAGAAAACATCTGCGTAAGAAAAGACCTACTTTTTTCACGTTTTCATAATAAAATAATTCACTAAAAGAAGTATTCCGATGATATCAGTGAAGGGCTTTTCAATTACTGTTGAATTTACCCTAATAATGAAAAACAAATATTTTTAAGAAACACAAACTTCGATATTTGCGACGGGATCGGGTGCAATGGTCGTATTAGGTCGGTGACGCTGTATCTCAATCGATCTGATAGGCAATTAATGTGGGATGCCGTGTAGACAGGACCGACTTAGGAACGTACCTCCCCCCCCCCTCCCTGGGGAGAGAAGTACCTTGTGTTAAGGGTACCTTTAAAATCACCCACCCGTCGCCATAGAACCATTCAGGGCCCGAGTTCAAAATCCCTAGCAAGCACTAAAGATTTGTATATTTTGGTGTCTTCGTTTTATATATATATATATATATATATATATATATATATATATATATATATATATATATATATATATAAATCAGTCCCGTAACAGGCCACAAGGGCCCAGAGGGGCAGATACTGTAGAGGTATCTGATTCTTGACCATACGGCACACTAGGGAGATAGTGTGGTCAATACTATGCTCCGGCCGCCTGATTTTCCCCTTGGCTGCTTCGACTGGTAGAGTCATTAGCACCCAAGGTACCCATTATTAATTAAATTAATTAAAGGCTGGGTGAGCCTAGGGACGATCTGGGACCCCAAATCCAACCCTCGAACGGCAGCACTAGAAGAAAAAAAATCTTTAGTGCGCGCTCGGGTTTTGAACCTGGTCCTCCAGTTCATTAGTCGAGTGCTCTACCACTGAGCTAACCTCGCCCCCATATATATATATATATATATATATATATATATATATATATATATATATATAATTTCTCATAATATGCAAACAAATATTTAGAAGCAAGGAAATAAAATTTATTCAAAGAGTTTAAGAAATCAAACTTCTAAATTATGTTTGTAAGATTGATAATGTTCTTTGGAGAAAAGATTGGCTATAGTCTTTGTGAATGTGCATTATACCATCATTCAAGTGAATAGCTTTTGATGATTCTATTCAGCCCTTTCGGTAGGACATAACGACTCAAAATGACAGGTAAGAAGACGAGTGTTTGAGTTCCGAGAGAAATGTAAGTGGTAAAGTAGACGAAGGATTGAGAGTGAGAGAGAGAGAGAGAGAGAGAGAGAGAGAGAGAGAGAGTGAGAGAGAGAGAGAGAGAGAGGGAGTTACGAGACGGACGGAGGTCCGTGACAGGACAACAAACGAGGGAACGGCTGAAATCAGTGGCCTTTTCACTGAGAGCCGGTCCTCCTGAAGGAGGATGGGAGGAGGTAGAGCCGAGATTTATTAGAACCAAGGAGGAGGACTCAGACAAATCTCCGTTTCTGGATCTGGCAGCTTGAGACATTGGCGACTCCTCCCTAATCAGTCCTCTGTCTTCCTAATCTCTTCCACTCTTACCTGACGGCTTAACTTGAGCCAATGTGTCGTCTAGAAAAGTCATTACTTTCAGGCTACGGGACCACCTTTTTTTTAAAACATCCACTTTCGAAGGTCGTTGGGTTAGAATCCTCGTTTGATGGAAATTCATCGTAGAACTATCAAAGGAGAATGTTATCAAACATTCCATTTTACATTAATTGTAAAATGGAATTCATTTAATTTTCAAACCAATAAGGTTTGAAAATTAATGTACTTTAGAAAATGATTTTAGGGTAAACGATAAGTAGATATCAGGTGGTATTGACGAAAATATCTTCCCTATTTAATGCATCCATAGATCTGCATGACATTCAGATAATTTTAATTTTGGAAAAAATAAATTTTAAAATGAAAATTCTGGTATAGGCGAAATTTATGTAAAATGTGTATAGATAATAAAATGGATGAAAAAGGTGACAAATGTTGTATTGTTTCGATAGAACACCTTTGTGAAGATGAGGCACAACAAGATGATTGCAATGATCAAGACTTTCGCTAGACATTTCCGAAATTTTGGACAGTTACCCAAGCGTGTACCATTTGGAAAACTATCTTGCGACATTTATTGCCATAATTTTGCAGTACCTTAGATCCAATCAAAATGTCTAGTTTTTGGAATTCACTTTATTTTATAGGTAACGAGAGCTATAAATGTTAACTTAAATTCAAAGTTTAGACGGTAGGTCAGACATTCCACAGTAATTAAAAATAATTCAGGTTTTGTGGGTTGCCATTTCCCAACGTTCCAGACTTTCTGCGATACGAGTTTTGTTATCGGCATTTATTGTTCCCAAATATATCCTGAACCCAGCCGGATGCTCGATCATGACCATTTTTCCTGCTACTTTTGGAAGTTCGCAAAGAAACGCGCAACGCTGATTTTTCGGGGTGTTGTTCAGGACCACCTGAGCATTGTGTACCCAATTCGTCAGCTTCGAAAAACCTTGAATTTTTTTTGCCTATAACTACTAAACCGTGCATCATACAACAATTTGTTTTGTTTTCTATTTAAAAGACGATAAAAATTACAAACTTTTGGCGCTAAAACAAACTCTGTGGGTTGAATAAAACCCAGAGACACAGCTCTTCAAAGTATGGCTTATTTTCCTTAAAAGTGCAAAGTTTAACTATGAGGCTTGTTTGGAGGAAAATATAAAATGCTAATGAGGACGAAAGTTATAGTAAATTTTATTAGCTTTAATTACAATTGGAAGTCTATAGACCCAGTGGGTGTTACCTTCAAACATCAAACAACGTCCTTGTTTGGTCTCATTGAGCCTGGCGAATAGCAGGAACCATTACTTTACAGCACGTTTCAAACATTTCGCTCCAAGTTTTTTTGCAAGCTCGATGTCTTAAATGACTAGACTATATATGTATTTTAAACATAGTTAGGTGGAAAGGTGTTATTTGTATGCCTGAATCTTTCCACAAGCTGTGGTATTCTGATTGTTGTTGGACACCTTCAACAAATTTGGCTAGAAATTCCGTTAATCAAAAATTCAAGGATTGCATTGCTTATATACCATATGACACAAAAGATAGAAAAATATAATATAGTTTATACTCGTGAAAGAAGTATATAAGTCAGAATGTTGCGAGGAATCCAGATACAGGGACCCTATTCGCAGTTGAACGGATCCGGACTGTGGCTACCTGACAATACCTCACATTCCCTTCGCCCTTGAAAGGCTTATCCTCTTCTACCTGCACACTCCTTCCTTACACGCCTTTACCCTTCACGCTTCGACGCTTGCAGTCTACACACAAACACAACTTCTTAAGGCTTCTTATGGACCTTCTATTCCGAGTTTTCTCTTTTCAGGGACGGTTTGAATGCCACACAAGGCACAGGGTACTTTTGTATCGAAAAGGTATAAATATATCGATGCCTACACAAATAACTGGTATATATATATATATATATATATATATATATATATATATATATATATATACATTTTTTTAAGCTTATTGCATATTATGCAATTTGGCTTGAAGCTACTTGGCTGACATGCTTGGTACAGAACTCCTTTCTACGTCAGCGCTATATTTCGCTGGGTACCTCTCTAGATCGTTTGGCTTAAGCTCTCTCCATTCGACTCTCCTTCCTTGACGTTCTATTCTATTCCAGAATGACGCTCTAAGAATCTGCAACCATTTCAATATTTGTTCCTGTATACAGCAAATCTGTAACTGTTTGGGTTCACCGTTTTGAACCCGTGACCACCGAACTGTGAGTCCTAGGCGGCTTTGACCTAGCCTATGACACTACCCGAGTCAAGACCTGCCTGTGTGCCAAGTTTCGTCAAAATCGGTGAAACGGTATGAATTTGTATAAGGAACAAACATACAGATAGACAGCTAGTAGACGTCTTTGACCTAGCATATGACACTCCCCGTATCAAGACCTACCTATGTGGCAACTTTGGTCAAAATCGGTCAAACGGTGTGGATTTGCATAACGAACAAACAGATAAACAGACAGATATATATATATATATATATATATATATATATATATATATATCAGTTGTTGGTAAAAATGATTCTAGTGCTAAAATAAGAATAATAATCACCCCATAGCATGCGAAATGTTTGAAATTGTATAACACAGAAATAAACAGTTTACAATTCACGGGTTGCCCAGACACTAAGATTTCTGACAAAGTACTGCAGCAGACAAACAGGCAAAACTAGCAACTCAACGCCCAGCACCAGAAGTACATTAGATGTTATACCAGGATCTTCACGGCTTATCTAAGATATATGTAATATATAAATTGGTAAGAATCCTGGGTACAACACGACCGACATCCTTCCTCATTTTCAACTAATTTCACATCAACGAGATAATTCCTGTTAATACCTTTGAGATAAGATCTTCTGAATGTATGAGATAAATCACACGCAATATTTGGATTTGGTAAATATTTAATGAGCTGATAATTCTGCTAAGATATCACATATATTGCTCAAGATCCTTCCAATAAGAGAAGATACATATCGTGTTTCATCTAATTAAAGCCTACAGAACTCCATCTTGGTCTGAGTTTGGCACATCCTAAAGGACATATATTCAGAGGACCTCCATATTCAGAATTCCACAAAAATGGATTCCTCTCTTTGTTTAATCTATAGATTTTGATAAGTGTAGGTATAATCTGTAATCTGGCAGACACTTGCTATTTAATATCTAGTGTTTATATATCGAAGAAGAAATTTCTTTTTACTACAAGAAATGTTGTAAGATTTATTAAACTACAATGTAAAGCGAGAATGATTGAATGTTAAAAACTTTATTTTTTACTTTTTGTATTACTTACTATCACTTGAGTGGTTAACTGTTCCCGTTTGGGAACATTGATCCGACAATTTGTAATCACATTTCCATTTTACAAAATATTTAACAAATTGATTTAAATTAAATAATGTGTTAAATTAATCAAACATATTTTTTAGCTGGAAATGTGATCGGAACTGATTCCCAAAATTATATAAATTGTAGTATGACTCGATTGTGTACATCTGCCTACCCAAAGCTGTTTGATAAATTTGTATAAATATATAATCGTAAAATGATGTGAAAAATAGAAAATAGGTTTAAATAAATCAACCTATAGTAACTATTTCATTTTTATTTACCTTCCTGTGCTTTCATTTAATATAATAATTAAATATTTCCAGATGTTCTCAAAAGCAAAATCTATTGTCCTAAAAAAAAGTCCACATTTTTTTAGGGACGAATACAGGTCACGTCAAAGTGTGGCTTACTGCCCCTACATTACAGAATTTTTAAAACGCATGTCCGTAAAGCTTGACGGGTTTAACCTACTCACTGCGCCGCATTGTGCGGGAGCCCACTCCCAACCACTACAGGGACCCGTGGGTAGTCAGCCATGCGTTGGCGCTCGTCCCCTCTCTCACCGATATCCCCTTTATACAATCAACCTGTTTTACGCTCTGATTACATCAAACCCGACCCTCAGGCTCTTCGGTCGGAATGTGCAAATAACAGGAAATGAGATAAAGAAAAAGGAAAAAAAAATGAAGAGGGGAAAAAAAAAGTCTGAACGATCCAAGCCGAAGTTAAAAGATGGAGAGAGAGAGGGCGGAGAGAAAGAGTCAGGCTCCAACCTGGAGCTTTTAATGTCTCTGCGTTCCATCGGCTTCCTCGAGGCGAAGAGGACAATCTCGTTCAAGATTATGAACGGTCTGGAATTCGAATATGAAAAAACTTCAATAAACTTCCCCTCTGTCTTGGATCCTCAAATATTTTAGTTAATTCTCAAGGGGACCCATTGTACTGTTATTTCCGAACGAAGGGATTTACTTTGGAATACATTTTAATTATATATAGGTATTATATTTTCAGAGATTAAAAAATATTATATTTCCATCGATACTAAGCTCAATTTGTAGGCGAATCTTTCATCAATTATATTATTACTTTTTGTTTTTATTATTGCATAAAAGGTTGTCCCTTTGCAAGGAGTAGGCCTTATATAATGTTTTCTAGTCTTCTATGTTAATAATATGTTCATAGACACAGACAGATAAACATATAGTCTATTCTATTATATATATATATATATATATATATATATATATATATATATATATATATATAATATATAATATAATATATATATGTATATATATATATATATTCTATTCTATTAAATAATAATGCTATAAGAAATAATAAAGTTTATCCAAAAATAAATTAAATTAAATACATTTCATTGGCATTAAATTTGTACAAAATTTACATATCTTAACTCAATATGTAATAAAATTACTATTATTGTTATATCAAACACAAATTAAAGACGCTCTCAATTGTAAGGAGTTTTTGTGTAGTTATACATTTGTATGTATTCGATTTTTGAGGCACTGTTTAGGACTTCAAGTAATTGAGAATTATCGGTAGGTTGGTTGTTAAACTATGTTTGTTTTCTAATGGGAGAGTAAAGAGGAAAATGAAAAACAAAATGGTAAATGCCTTCATACGCGTTACAAAGGTTGCAGATTTTCAATTATATAACTTTACACATTTGCATATATCTAAAAAATAACCATGCTGATTTCCTAGAATATCTAAGCATCCTCTGCTGCTCTTCGTGTAATGGCCATTGATGCAAAACACTCATACAATAAAAAAAAAAATAGATAAATAATTTTATATAATTATCTTACGTGCCGATAATAAGTAAAAAAACTAATTGCATTTTAAATTTTTTTTCGACAGACTGGTAGACAGGCTACCTAACAGATTTATTTTATTCAACAATACATTTAAATATTCATTAAAATATATTAATGAAAAATACATTAGTTCACTTGAATTGGATGCATTTAATGTTAACACACTAAATCAATTAGTCAAGAACGATGGTAAAATTATTAATGATTACAGTACTGAATGACTTTTAGCTCATATAATTTTAATCGGCTCTCATTTGGTAATTAATGCTAGTGTTTATAAAGTGAACTAACCCTCGCAGCAGGCGAACATGTGAGGCTCAAAAATACATCTCAAAGAATAATCTAAAAATTTATATTTTTGGCTTTAAAAGTAACAGCAGAATCGGTCCATTAGAAATTTAATTGAGCCACTTTTGCTTTAATGAAAAACGTGATGATGATATGATATATATATATATATATATATATATATATATATATATATATATATATATATACTTGTAGATACGAGTACACTGCCAATAAGATATTTCCTTCTGAATGGGTATAAGAAATAAATTTACATACATACATATAAGAGTTTCTAACTTCCTTACAAGAAAATATTTTCATAACTAAAATTTTACGTTTTTCCATTTTTAGGTTTTTTCTGTTTCTTCTGGCTTGAATATACTTTTTTCTTTCTTTTTTTTTTTAATATAAGTTTATTATTAAAAGTTGTCAATTACAATGTATGGTGTCCAAGACTCTGAGTGTTTCTATAACGGAAATCTTCATATATATATATATATATACGTATATTTGTTTTAGGCAGGTCATAAATAAATCTCTTCTCTACTTCATATATTTTATTGGAGACCCGATGGCCGTGAGGGTTAAGGCGTGAGCACTTAACACTCTGAGCCAAAGGTCGTGGGTTCGATTCCCACTAGGGGTGGTGGCTTTTCTTTAGAAAAAAGAAAAGGCATCAGCCCTATCCTGGCTAGAAAAGGGTGGTAACCTACAGATAACCCGTCCTAAAATTCCTAGTTAATAATAAGTGGACGTTAAAATTTAAATAAATAAATATATTTTATTACCTTGACCGATTTCGAACTATCTTGGTCCTCGTAAAAGGGCATTTCCTACGGTTTTTATTTTGTTTTACATATCTACTATATCTATAGTTTGTGTAACACACAGTTATAATATGGTGACTTTTACTTGCATTCCATGAACCTCTCTGACTTATTTACATCTCGTAAATGGTGTTACGATATATAATTTTAATATTGCCCTTCCATGGGTTTACTAATCATTAGGTCCCTAACCTTTCTCCTTAAAACAATAATTATAGAAGTTGGAGTTAAATAATTGGAGAGAATATATATACATATATATATAAATTTATTACAAATATCTAAACATCTAAATAAGTCATAAAACTGCGACATTTTTTGTCTACACCTCTTTATTGAGTTATTAAGTCTACCTTGTAAAGTGGTGCCCTGCATAAATTCAGTGAGAGGAAACGTACTTTAATTTATTGGAAATGATCATTAGTGGAAATTTTCAAGAATGTAGGAAACATTATTTCTATTCAGAATAGAACCATATTCATCAATGAATTGATTTAAACTGTAGCTCCCTTGTAGTATACGGGGAACTGCATATTCAGGGCGAGGAGGTAATCCTGCTTTACCTTATAGAAATTCATAATCCAGTTGGGCGTGAGAATGATATGCAGAGCTGCTCACATCAGCTCTTATACACAGCTTGTAACATGTGATTGTCTGAATAAATTTGAATATATCGACTCATTGCCGCTCAGCTTTCGCATTTAGCCCTGCTCGTCTTCCACTGCAAATCTCTGCTCATTTACCGCTAGAATGCATCCTATGATTTGAATAATCACTCTTATTTTCTTTCTATCAATTAATAAAATAGTAGAAATCTACTATATATTTGTCAAATACCACTGACTGACTGACTGACCTGTCATCGCCCAGCCCAAACCGCCCGACAGAAAAATTTGAAATTTTGCATGGACACTCCCTGTAGAACGTAGACGCTCGCTAAGAAAGGATTTTTTGCTGGGACCGAAAATAACTATTAATTTTTATTTCAAATGAGTTTCACTAAACCTTTAATTTTTATTATTGGGAAATAAAAATAAAAATTCTATCGTAATTGATATATTTTATTATTTTATTTTTTTTAAATTTCTAATAATTTTTATTTTAATAACTTAAAAATAAAAATTATTTCATAACAGTTATTCATTAATTTTAAAACTATGAATTATGAAGTAATTTTTTTGTCATAATTTTTAGGAAACATTTAATTTTTATTTCGGTCCTTGATTTTTTGATATTCTAATTATTTTTAGAAGGGTTTCAATTTTTAGTTGGGTAGAGGAGGCAAGCCTAGGCAGCACGCGTTGGTACTAGGACGATAACAGGACAGCTATTACCGTATATCTATTTCATAACATTATTTTTATTTGCGGTTCATTTTAACTATGATCGCAGATCTTGAATCACTAGAAATAAACTGTGGTTTTGTCCCTCACAGACTCCTCACCCATCAGCATCCCAAGTCAGAACACTTCTTGGTAATGCTCGAATATATAATGGGTGATTGCAAATGACATCTTGGAAACATACATTTTTAAATTTTAACGTCAATTTATTATTGAAAACGAATTTTAACCTGTTCTGATTAAACTCCTGTTACTGGTAACCATTAGATAACGGGTTATATCTAGGTTATCTGTTTCTTGACCCTGGTCCGGAGCGCCCTAATGCAAAGAAACATTATACTTTGATTACTTATCAATTGATGAATAACTTATAGTATAACGAGAACCGTGCTGTAATAAACTGCACAAAATTATGTAATTTTATTTAATTTTGATGATACATTATTTAACGCAATAAAATTACTTATCTACCGTGACGAAGCCCGGGTATTCAGCTAGTAAAACAATAAAAGAGGGGATTTCTGTCGGGTTTATATTATTAATATGCCTCTTTAAACTAAACTCGTTATTTAACACCCGAAATTAGTGAAGAAGAATTTTCATAAATTAATCAAAATTGGTCAATTAAAAGTACACCAGCCGTTTTGTTAAACGGATGAAATTTTATTTTTGGAATTGCTAGATTGTGGAAATTGACAACCAGAAGGATAAAAAAAAGTCCTAAATTTCCAAAAGTAT
>OX328124.1:26250770-26516453 GCA_946811695.1 Gonocerus acuteangulatus
TGACATATATCATATATCATATGACATTATCATATGACATATATCATATATCATATGACATATATCATATATCATATGACATATATCATATATCATATGACATATATCATATATCATATATCATATGACATATATCATATATCATATATCATGTATCATATATCATATGACATATATCATATATCATATGACATATATCATGTATCATATATCATATATCATATAGCATATATCATATGACATATATCATATAGCATATATCATATGACATATATCATATATCATATGACATATATCATATATCATATATCATGTATCATATATCATATATCATATATCATGTATCATATATCATATGACATATATCATATATCATATATCATATGACATATATCATATATCATATATCATATGACATATATCATATATCATATGACATTATCATATGACATATGACATATATCATATATCATATGACATATATCATATATCATGTATCATATATCATATATCATATGACATATATCATATATCATATATCATATGACATATATCATATATCATGTGCCAAGATGGCGGATTGTATAAAACAGCTAGCTAGTGCAGTAGATCTATTAAACACAATTTCACAATTTCCAATATTAAGAAAGGACTTAAAATCAGCTTTATTTCAAGCTTTAACGTGTATACAATCGGTCCAGCGAGTTTTGGAAGAAAACCCCGAAGAAAGAAGACCAGAAAATGAAGAAAAATCTCAACCTGAAGTTACACGTAAGTCTTACTCAGACATATTAAGAGTTAGACCTGAAAATATAAAATCAAAACATAAAATAATTATAAAAAACAAAAATAATAATGCCCCCGCTGAAGAAACAAAAAGGCAATTTAAAGCTGAAATTGATCCCAGATTTCTTAAAGTAGGAATAACTAATTTAAGAAACACAAAAAAAGGTTATGTTATTGTTGAGACTGAAAGCAAATCAGATCTTGAAAAAATAACAGCTGTTATCACAAGTAATAAAAAATCCACACTACTACCCACAACATTGAATAAATTTAACCCACGAATGATTATTAAGAATATTCCAGAGGAGGTTAATGAATCCAATCTGGTGGATACTTTAAAAGAACAGAATGAAGAATTGGGATTCAACGAGGAGAATATTAAATTAATAAGAATAACCAAAATAAGATCTGACTCTTCTAGACGGAATGCGGTGGTCGAAGTGAATCCTAAACTAAGGGAAATGCTGCTGAATAGAAGATTGAAGTTATACTATTCTATCAGCTATGCAGAAGATTACTTTGGGATCCGACGCTGCATGAAGTGCAACAAGTTCAACCACTCAGAAGCTGACTGCCGAGGGAAGCTGACCTGCGCCATCTGCATGGAGGAACATCCTACCAGTACCTGCACGAAGAAGGAAGAACTTGGAGCTTACAAATGCATAAATTGTTATTCTTTTAATGAACATTGCAAGCCGCATCAAAGAATTTCACATAATCATACATCATTCAGTAAGTTATGCCCTTCTTATAAAAATGCAATTAAAAAATTAATCCAAAACACTAATTACACATCAATATGAATAATACACACTCCATTATTAAAACAACACTATTCCCAAGAAAACTACATTCTGAGCTTAGTTTTTTAAACATTTTATTATTCACACCATTCAAATGCTTTCTTGTAGTATCATTACAAAATATTTTTCCTTTTAAATCAGTTTTATCGACACAAATAAACTTTTCATCTCCAAAAAAAAACCCAAATAAACAATCAAAACATTATAACCTTTCTTATGGTTAATTTTAAAAGTATTAATGTAGTTCAAATAAACACACAACATTCTTGGAAAACAGCTGTTTTATTAGATGAATTCATGCAAAGAAAATCCATTGATTTGGCTATAATACAGGAACCATATGTTCATAAACAAATGCATTTCGATACAAAATATAAATCTTTTATTGGAGGAAATGGAAATTCTCGCACTAAAATAATGTTATTAAATAAAAATATAGATGCTATATTATTAAATAAATATTCAGACAACGATATAACTGTTATTCAAATAAAATATAATTCGTTTAATTGTATAATTGTTAGCGCTTATTTTGATATAAACAGAGACATAGACATAGATATTCGTAAATTAGATAAAATATTACAAGACTTCCAAACAGAAAATATCCTAATAGGAATGGACAGCAATTGTAGATCAAAATTCTATTATGACAAAATTACAAATTCAAGAGGACGGAAACTAGAAAATTACATTGTATCTAACAATTTATTTTTAGCAAATATTGACAAAAACCTTCCTACTTTTGATGGTCCAAGAGGAACTAGCAATATAGATGTCACGCTAACATCACCATCTTTAGCAGATTATATTAAAAATTGGAATATTCTAACAAATGAAGTTTTCTCTGACCACCTTCTAATAACATACACAATAGAACATCCTGTTTTTTATTCTCCTAACAAAACATATGGTTTAAGATATATTACAAAAAATGCTAATTGGAATTATTTCGAGGAAAATTTAGAGTCAGTAATTATAAAATCATTTAAGTTATCTCTAGATATTACTACAGATATTCAACTTTCTGCAATAGCTAATAACACTGAAATAAACGATTGTCTAAATAAATTTCAAAAATGTTTGATTAAATCCTGTAACAAATCATTCAAAATCAAAACTTATTTTAATAAAAATAACCAGAAACCCCATAAATATACACCCTGGTGGGATGAAAACTTATCTGAACTAAGAAAGGAAACTAATCGTCTTAGAAGACGATATCAGCGTACTCCAAATGATTCTAATTTCAAAGAAGAACGCAAAATATTATATTTCCAAAAAAGACAAATATACCTCAGAGAAATTAGAAGAAAAAAACTAAAGTCCTGGCAAGACTATTGTAATTCCATAGATTTTACAAATCCTTGGTCTTGGCCCTACAAATATTCTAAACAAAATTTACCTGAAAATCTAAATTTGAAAACTATTCTAAAAGAAGACGGAACCTACACTACTGACATTGAATCTACTTACGAATATATAATTAACAATATAGTAGGCAACGACAATCAGGAAACAGACAATGAAAAACATAAATTATTAAGAACTTCTTCTCAAATACCGCCCAACACCTTAAATGGCTTACCTTTAACAAAATTCGAACTTTCTCACATTATACATAATTTAAATAAAAAAAAATCAGTAGGAATAGACGGCATATCTGTCGAAATTATCCAAACAGTTTATCAAAAATATCCTAATTTCATGCATACTTTTTATTCAAAATGCTTTTCTCAAGGTGTATTTCCATATTTATGGAAGAAATCAAAACTAACTCTATTAAAGAAACCTAATAAACCACCAAATGAAATATCCTCCCTTAGACCGATAAGTTTAATTCCAATTGGAGGGAAGGTCCTGGAAAAAATTATTCATCGAAGGCTCTCACATTTCCTTTACTCAAATAATATAATTGATAGCAATCAGTTTGGTTTTACTCCTCAAACAGGAACTTCTCAAGCTTTAGAGAAAATGAATACATTTATAAAACAAGCATTAAATAATAAAAATCATGTCGTACTTATTTCATTAGATATACAAAAAGCATTTGACAGTGCATGGTGGCCGTCAATCCTAAACTCTTTGAAAGAATATAACTGCCCTCAAAACATTTATACACTTATTAAAAACTACTTAACCAATAGAGAGACTTACATAATCACACACAACATAATGAAAATGAAACGACAGACAATTGGTACACCACAAGGGTCTTCTTGTTCACCATTACTCTGGAATATTATCATGAACAGCTTACTGAAAACTAATACTCAACCAAACGTAGAACTAATAGCATTTGCAGACGATATCTTAATACTAGTAAAATCCAGAATTCCAGAACAAATACAAAACAATATTAACATTATCATTAACACAGTCGAAAACTGGGCAAAACACAACAAGTTAACATTCAACAATCAAAAATCAACTTACATGATAATTACACGAAGCAGATTAGAACCGACTATCCACGTTACATTACAAGGAAACGAACTGACAAAAACAAATGTTACAAAATATCTAGGAATATTAATAGATAACAAACTAACTTGGAATAAACACATAGAAAATTTACAAAACAAACTTATAAAACTAATCAACTACTTAGGACTCACAGCTCGTAACACATGGGGACTGCAATCTTCAGCATTACACATCATTTACATAGGAGCAATTGTACCATCACTTACTTACGGACTACATATTTGGCACAGAGGACTGCAAAAGAAGTACAACTTAAGCAAATTGCAAAGAGTTCAGAGATTCATTGCTTTAAGAATAATAAAAGGTTATAGGACTATTTCTTATGATGCTGCCTGCGTTTTAGCAAAAATAATGCCAATAGACATTCTAGCAAAGCAATATATTAAAGAATATAAACTTTTGAAACTGAACGAAGACTCGAATAACATAAAATCTGATGATTTGGAAAAGACAATACATTATACTCAATGGACACATCCCGGTAAACCACTCAAACTCAACGGATATACAAACAAACAAACAGATTACCAGATATACACAGACGGCAGTAAAGACAATGACAACGTTGGAGCAGCTACAATCATATACAAAGACTATAAACTATTAACGACACTCAAATTTAGACTTGGACATTACTGTACAAACAACCAAGCTGAACAACTTGCTATATTAAAATCTATAGACTACATTAATAAACACATCACTACACCATCTTCTATACAGATACATACAGACAGCATGATAGCATTACAAAAACTCAAAAACACTGACATACATGAAGTACTAATAGAAAAAATACGACAACTGTTAAGAATATGCCAAAATACGCATACAATATATTTTAAATGGATAAAGGGACATTCTGGTGACGAAGGTAACGAAATCGCAGATCGTTTCGCCAAAGCAGCGTCAAAAGATACGTCACTACCGATAGAATATAATAAACTTTCAAAAACTCACTTAAAATATATCTTAAAACTAGAATCAATTGCAGAATGGCAGCAAAAATGGGATACCTCTAACAAAGGTCGCCATTTATTCAAATTTATCCCAATCATACAAAACTTTTGTAATACAAACAAATTTTTACACAACACAAGTACTCACGGGACATGGGGTATTTCTATCCTATTTAAGTAGATTTAAAATAAAAATTCATGCCCCTGTGACAGACATACAGAACAGACAGCACACCACATCATATACAATTGTACACTGTTTAACGAATACAGAAACAGAATTAGAAAGAAAATAACCTATTGGCCTATTGAAGAAAATAAATTGTTTTTTAATAATTACAAATTATTCTTAACTTTATGCAAAGATATTATTCAAAGATTGAGTGAAAAATGAAAAATTGCATTTTTATTGAAGTAAAGCGGACCTTACTGAATATATAAGTTTATTTGTATACTCCTTGTTTTATACTAATTGATTTAAGTTAACGTGAATAATTTATGTGTAAACCTAACTAAATTGCTAACTTGAACAAAATTAACTAAGATAAGAAAAAAAAAACATACATGTGATATACTGTATCTTGTATGATGCTTGTAGTACAATAAACGGCCTTCTAAAAGGGGTACTTTTAGAAGGAAAAAAAAAAAAAAAAAAAACATATATCATATGACATATATCATGTATCATGTATCATGTATCATATATCATGTATCATATATCATATGACATATATCATGTATCATATATCATATGACATATATCATATATCATATATCATATATCATATGACATATATCATATGACATATATCATATATCATATGACATATATCATATATCATATGACATATATCATATATCATATGACATATATCATATATCATATGACATATATCATATATCATATGACATATATCATATATCATATGACATATATCATATGACATATATCATATATCATATGACATATATCATATATCATATGACATATATCATATATCATATGTCATATATCATATGACATATATCATATATCACATGACATATATCATATATCATATGACATATATCATATATCATATGACATATATCATGTATCATATATCATGTATCATATATCATATATCATATATCATATATCATATGACATTATCATATGACATATGACATATATCATATATCATATGACATATATCATATATCATATGACATATATCATATGACATATATCATATATCATGTGACATATATCATATATCATATGACATATATCATATATCATATGACATATATCATATATCATATGACATATATCATATATCATATGACATATATCATATATCATATGACATATATCATATATCATATGACATATATCATATATCATATAACATATGACATATATCATATATCACATGACATATATCATATATCACATGACATATATCATATATCATATATCATATGACATATATCATATATCATATGACATATATCATATATCATATATCATATGACATATATCATATATCATATATCATATGACATATATCATATATCATATATCATGTATCATATATCATATATCATATAGCATATGACATTATCATATGACATATATCATATATCATATATCATATGACATATATCATATATAATATGACATATATCATATATAATATGACATATATCATATATCATATGACATATATCATATATCATATGACATATATCATATATCATATGACATATATCATATGACATATATCATATATCATATGACATATATCATATATCATATGACATATATCATATATCACATGACATATATCATATATCACATGACATATATCATATATCATATGACATATATCATATATCACATGAAATATATCATATATCATATATCATATGACATTATCTTATATCATATGACATATATCATATATCGTATATCATATGACATTATCATATATCATATGACATATATCATATATCATGTATCATGTATCATATATCATATATCATATAGCATATGACATATATCATATATCATGTATCATGTATCATATATCATATATCATATATCATGTATCATATATCATATGACATATATCATATATCATATATCATATGACATATATCATATATCATATATCATATATCATATGACATTATCATATGACATATGACATATATCATATATCATATGACATATATCATATATCATGTATCATATATCATATATCATATGACATATATCATATATCATATATCATATGACATATATCATATATCATATATCATGTATCATATATCATATATCATATATCATATGACATATATCATATATCACATGACATATATCATATATCATATGACATATATCATATATCATATGACATTATCATATATCATATGACATATATCATATATCATATGACATATATCATATATCATATGACATATATCATATATCATATGACATATATCATATATCATATGACATATATCATATATCATATGACATATATCATATATCATGTATCATATATCATATAGCATATGACATTATCATATGACATATGACATATATCATATATCGTATATCATATATCATATGACATATATCATATATAATATGACATATATCATATATCATATATCATATGACATATATCATATATCATATGACATATATCATATATCATATGACATATATCATATATCATATGACATATATCATATATCATATATCATATGACATATATCTTATATCATACGACATATAGCATATATCATGTATCATATATCATATATCATATATCACATGACATATATCATATATCATATATCATATGACATATATCATATATCATATATCATATGACATATATCATATATCATATATCATATGATATATATCATATATCATATATCATGTATCATATATCATATAGCATATAGCATATGACATTATCATATGACATATGACATATATCATATATCATATATCATATGACATTATCATATGACATATGACATATATCATATATCATATATCATATGACATATATCATATATCATATATCACATGACATATATCATATATCATATATCATATAGCATATATCATATGACATATATCATTGATGTTATTTTTCGTCGCTGGGATAGTATTTTTAGATGGAACGGCATTTTTCTCCAGCGGTGGTACTCCTCCTCACTTGTTCCCGGAATATTTCGATGGATTCATCTCCATCTTCTTCAGCCAGGTACTTGTTTCTTCCTCGGTGGTAGCCAAGGGAATGACATTTTTCTCGATCTGGGCTCCTTTTCACCTCTCTAGCCACAGTATCGGCGGACGAATGGTGTTGAAGCTCCCTGGTGTAGTTGGGATTCTGTCCGTTGGCAGCGCTGATGGTATTGCGTCTTTTTTTTTTTTTTTTTTTTTTTTTTTCCTCCTGCTTCTATTTTCCTCGCCGTAAGGTTTTGTATGTTTGATGTTATTTTTCGTCGCTGGGATAGTAGAGAGAGGTGAAAAGGAGCCCAGATCGAGAAAAATGTCATTCCCTTGGCTACCACCGAGGAAGAAACAAGTACCTGGCTGAAGAAGATGGAGATGAATCCATCGAAATATTCCGGGAACAAGTGAGGAGGAGTACCACCGCTGGAGAAAAATGCCGTTCCATCTAAAAATCATATATCATATATCATATATCATGTATCATATATCATATATCATATATCATATATCATGTATCATATATCATATGACATATATCATATATCATATATCATATATCATATGACATTATCATATGACATATGACATATATCATATGACATATATCATATGACATATGACATATATCATATATCATATGACATATATCATATATCATGTATCATATATCATATGACATATATCATATATCATATGACATATATCATATGACATTATCATATGACATATGACATATGACATATATCATATGACATATATCATATATCATATATCATATGACATATGACATATATTATATATCATTTATCATATGACATATATCATTTATCATATGACATATATCATATATCATGTATCATATATCATATGACATATATCATATATCATATATCATATGACATATATCATATATCATATGACATATATCATATATCATATGACTTATATCATATATCATGTATCATATATCATATATCATATGACATATATCATATATCATTTGACATATATCATATATCATATATCACATGACATATATCATATATAATATATCATTTGACATATATCATATATCATATATCATATGACATTATCATATGACATATATGTCATATGATATATGTCATATGATATATGTCATATGATATATGCTATATGATATATGATATATGATATATGATATATGATATATGTCATATGATATATGATATATGTCATATGATATATGATATATGATATATGATATATGATATATGATATATGTCATATGATATATGTCATATGATATATGTCATATGATATATGATATATGATATATGTCATGTGATATATGATATATGTCATATGATATATGATATATGTCATATGATATATTATATATGTCATATGATATATGATATATGTCATATGATATATGATATATGTCATATGATATATGTCATATGATATATGTCATATGATATATGATATATGTCATATGATATATGATATATGTCATATGCTATATGATATATGTCATATGATATATGATATATGTCATATGATATATGATATATGTCATATGATATATGATATATGATATATGTCATATGTCATATGTCATATGATATATGATATATGATATATGTCATATGATATATGATATATGATATATGATATATGATATATGATACATGATATATGATACATGATATATGTCATATGATATATGATATATGATATATGTCATGTGATATATGATATGCCTTGGATGGCGTAAGGTAACTCCTTACGCCTTGGATGGCGTAAGGACTCCTTTCTCTCCTCGTGATATCACGTGTCCTCTGATATCACGAGGAGAGAAAATATCCATCGATATCACTCTCAATAAAATAATTAAACTGATTTGTATCACTCCACGACACTTTACTACCTAAGTAGATCCTGGGGCCACTTTCTATTAAGCCGTCTTGGTGAAGTTGAAGGACAATTGGTGCTGGATAAGGATTGGACTGGATTAGGATGATTGATTAATTTGCTATGGGAAGATATGATAAGTTTAGATCATCAATAAATACCGAAGTGATTTTCTAGAATCATTCTAAACATTTTTGTTTTCCAATAAGGCTTATTAAATATTTCGTTAATAATGTTTTAACTTTGTAAACAAATTGTTTGTTTTTTTTTGTTAAACGTCGCTTGTTCTGGTTTTGCTTACCGTTTTGTTTTGTTTCCACTGATACATGTGTATCTTTTCCTGATGGAAAAAAAAAAATCATATCTGCTTTGTAGGGAAGAAGTGAGAGACCTAAGAGAGAGAAAACGAGATAAAATGTTAATATCTCAGCTGGTTAAGGAGGGATGAGAGAAGGAAGGACCTCACGGTCGAGAGGAGCACAAAGGCTCGTTTGCCGGTCGGAAGAGCAGCGAAGGACACTAACGAATCATAACCACCACCATTGAGGGCCTGGCTAAATATAAACCCATAACCCGGGAGCTCCTTAGCTCATCTACTCGAGGGAAGTGGGCTCGAGTATGTGGAGAGAGCTATCTGCTTTATTAGGCAGTACTTGTAATAGGAATGACGCTATGCACTGCAGGACGGATTCAGAGCATGGGTGAGTCACACACTGCAAAAGTCCGACTTAGCGTCAACTTAGCGAGGTTCCGTTCATTTCTCTAGTGCTATAGGAATAGTAGCAGTTATTCGTGGGGTTTGATCGTTCGTGAAAAATATTAAATAAAATCTCAAAGATAAAATATATTTAAGGTAGGGTAGGTAGGGTATTTAGTAAGCTTTTGAATGGCCACTTTTCACTTACCACGATTTCCCAACCGTTATCAAGATTTTTTAGAAAATATACGAAAATCCTAAAACTTCATGCCTGTTAATGAAATATTTTATTTCTAGTACTTCCTTAACTCCAAACGGAACCTTTCGTAGATTAGACGAATAACAAACGTCTGGAACGAGTTCCAACTGAATTAATCGTTTCTGAACCCCCACACTGAAAATTAGTTTGTAAAAGTAGGCGTTTCAATGTATCCCGATAACGATTACAGATATGGCTTTAAAAATGGTTTCGTTCGTTTTTTAAACTTTAAGTAACCTATAAAACGAGTACCTACAAGCATATGAACTCGAAAACGTAAGCGTTACGATGTTTTCGCACGAATTTCGCTCCAAAAAGCATGGACGGATTCTGCTGGTTAAATCCCTTTTGCTTTATACAAAAGTTTAAATTATTTTTATTTTATAGATCATTTTATTACATAAAATTCATAGAATCATAAATTTTTAGAAACCTTTTTAACTATGTGTATCGTGTATCTGGACGAAATACATTTAAATAGTGTATCTATAGACACATTAACACAAAAGCGCTGCGAATTCTTTTTGCATGAAGCTTTAACGTGTGTTGGTTGTTAATGAATTCGAATTTTTGAATAATATAGCTTATTTTTTTACTTAAACATTTTATATTAAGATCCTGTGCAATATCCACCTTTTTTGTATCAACTTTTTTTTAATGAAAAATATGATTTTTTTTTTCGTTAATTCTCTAAAGTATGTTTAGATAACATCAAAATTATTTTCAATGAAGACAATTCCTATTTTTATTTTTATTAAATTATGATTCTTTTTTATGTTTTAGGACCTAGAGCGCTTCATAAGTTCCTCCGTTTTCTTGGTAAGATAAAATTAATATTATATTATGTAAAACGAAATTCCTCTTCAACGATTTAATTTAAACCCTCTTGTTCTAAAATTAGTAGTTATTTACTAGAAAATTATGTCGTCAAATATAGGGAGTCATCTAGTGAGGATGCATCTAAAAAATAATTAAAAGAACAGTTGTCTATAAGAAACACAGTTATTAAGTACAGTAATGAAACCATAGCGAAACTTAGAAATGAAGTATGAAAACTACGTTATCTTAGTGTGTTTCCCTAACTTTCTTATTCAAAGTGTAATTTGTAAAGTTAGCGATAAATATAATTAATATATTGCGAATAATATAAACTCCTACTCCAATGAACCCTCGAAGAAAGTGAGATTTTAGGCACCATCAAGCACAGAGAACTTTAAATGGCAAAAATTACTCACTTGGTTTCTTTGAATTTCGCTCGGAAGGATTTATTACAAAAAAAGAAAAAAGGAGAAAGTACAATGTGTCATGTTACGTATCTTAAGTTTTTTTTTGTTTTTTTTTTACGGCGCATCAAAAAATCATGGCTATTAGCGCCGACATCCTGGGTGCAGCCAGGAATTTTCTCAGTGAGCCCTGAGATGAGAAAATTTCTGGCGCCGGTGGGGATCGAACCCACCATCTCCCGCTTATGCATCTAGACCACAGGAGACCCCCACGTATCTTGTTTTAATCAATTTTAGTGCTTAAAAGTATATAACGACAAAAAGCCATAAAAATCCGAAAAATCTGGAATAACTTTCATTACCCAGGCCAAAAATTAGTTAGGAAAACTAGTTTCATATACGTTTCGCAAGGACAGTTTTATATATATATATATATATATATATATATATATATATATATATATACACACATATATATATATATATATATATATGTATCTGTATATATATATATTTATATATATATACATATACATATATATATATATGTGTATATATATATATATATATATATATATATATATATATATATATATATATATGAAAAGTATTTTTAAGATATGAAAGATAATTGCACTTATACAATTTATAGAAGGTAATTAGACGTGCAACGTGGGATAATTAATTGAAGTAAATTGGCATCATAACATAATTTGAATATTGGCTTAGATAACGTTTTCTACTATAGCTATATATATATATATATATATATATATATATATATAAATATATATATATATATAAATATATATATATATATATATATCTTATATTGAGGGAACATTTTTTTTTTTTTTTTCGTAATCCTGTATATTATTCTGTAGTACAAATGTTTCACATAGAAAGAAAATATCAAATGAAGTGACGAATTTAATAAAGTCCAAGTTATATATTTTATTCTTAACATTATAGGAAAGTATAGTAAACTGAGTTTCCGACCTCTGACCTAGCTATGGACGAGCTGCTGACTCTGACGATGATCTGCTTCTGAAAGCGAACTGCTTCAGCTTAGCCGCGGGCCCCTTCACTCCTTCCTCTTCTTCTCTCTTCCTCTTCGAAGCTTCTTCCATATCCTCTAGTTCCTTCTCCGTAAATCGTCTCCCATCCATCTCCAGGAGTCCACTTCGGTAAGTCACTATCTTTCCTTCATTTCGATATTTCATTATATAAGGGTGCATTTTCTGAAAACTATACCTTTCCTTTTTCGATCGATCTGGGAATACATTAAAACCTAGACTTCGAACTTTGTCTCTAGATCGCAAAATATCTTGTTTCTTGAGGTTGGAGTAAAGTTTGAGGAGTATAGGCCTTCTGCCTCTGATCTTTCCTATTCTAAATATATTGTCTATATTGACGTCTTCTAATGTCACATCACTATTATTCAATAAATCTTTGGTTATTAAAGCTACATTTTCTTCTTGCTGTTCTGGCACTCCGGTGATAACGACATTATTAAGGCGCTCTTGGCGTGACAAATAGGCTATCTCATCTTCTTGAGCATTCATTTTATTCTCTATTACCTCGACTCTTTTTTTCATTTCTATGAATTCTTGGAGAAAACTTTCCAGGGAGTTTACTATTTTTGCTACCTTAGTATTTACAGATGTTATTTCATTCCTGTTGCAGAGAACGTCCTTCCTAAGCTCTTCCAAAAGAGATTTTACTTCATCCATTTTTAACAGAATTAAATAATTTTATTTGAAAAAAATGATTTTCAGCAATAGCGTAAATAATTGCCCGTTATAGATGAATGACCCTAGTATAGATAGGAGATAGAGCTGGATCCCTTATCTCGCTTCAGAAATCCCTAGAGTATTAAAGTCTCATAGCTAGGAAGACTCACTATGCTCTGCTTCAACACGCTCGTCTTCAGCTTGTCTTTATCCTCCTTTGTATTAGTGGGATTCCCAGGTATTCAACTATTAATCCTTTATTTGATGACACAGATAGCAAGGTCTATCACTAGTAAACACCTCTGCCAATTTACTACGCAAAAATCTGTCAATTAACCACTGAATTTACTGAACGATACAGAGCCGATGTGCAATCTACCACGGTCGGAACCGAACTTCCCCAGCAACGAGAACACACATCGAAGGAAGACCTAGTGGAGGCTGCGTTATTGGATACAAATCCATATGGAATAGAGAAATTAAACTAGTGCAAATCCTATCAGCTCGACTATTAAAGCTAGCTATGTACAATAATACAATTGTTTATCCAATATAATTAAATTACAATAACTGGGATGAGAGCTACAATGAACTAAGTCTAGTCTTGAATGAATTAAACTCTAAACCTCTAGTGTTGATCGGTGATTTAAATGGAAGAATCCGTGATGCCCAGCATCTGTCGGAGGAGGTGTAGACCTTCCCTAACGTAACCATCACAAGACAATCAAAGGATACCAAGCTAAATCCAAGAGGAAAACGCCTGCTCGATTTATTTGATGATCATAATCTGGTAATTATGAACGGGAGATCCAAGTGTGATAGGAAAGGTGAGTTTACCTTCATCAACAAGAACGGCAATTCAGTTATAGACTTGGCTTGTGTGAGTAGTGACATCTTGAATCTCATTGCTGATTTCAAGGTAGTCCCATTTCCTACGTCTGATCATATGCCTATAGTGATTAGTCTCGCTAGATGTACGGATCCCAGTGTAAAGCTTTTGTCGTTACTTCCCAAGTTGCCCTGGAGAGAAGAGGACAAAACTGAATATCAAGAACGACTAGCTATTTCAGTTAAAGAAACAAGCTTTACTGGAGATCCTGATGAAGACAATGAAACTATTTTGTGCTGTATCAGGTCTGCATGTAAGCATTCAGGCCTAGGAAGAAAATGGTTTACTCCCAAAAATCCCTGGTTTGATCTTGAATGTGCAAAATCGCGGCGAAAAGTATTTCAGTTGTTGCGCTTATTCAGGAAAAACGATTTAGATTTCATCAGAAGAGAGTATATAAATGCTAAAAAAATGTATAATGGCCTTATCTTAAGCAAAAAAAGAAATTTTTATGTAGAAGTTATAAAAAACTTGAAGAATGCAAAAGATGCAAGAGTCTTCTGGAATTTGATACTTAGTCTTAAATGTAGAAATTTTAAAATAAGTGGACATATCTCAATAACAGAATTAGTAATCTCTTTCAGGAAACAATTTAATTTAGAAATTATCATTGAACCATTGCAGTATCCTGAACCTTATATAGAAAATTACACCTTAGACAAAGATTTTACCATATCAGATCTACACTTTGTTTTAAGTAAAGCAAAAAATAACAAAGCGCCAGGACTAGATAGAATCCCTTATGAACACATTAAATATGCACCTGCTGAATTCCTTGAGAAACTTTTAGGCATTTTCAACTCAATATTTCAGTCTGGAAAACCACCAAAGTCCTTCAAGGAGTCAATAATATTTCCAATGTTAAAAAAAGGGGACGTCACAAATCCAAATAACTACAGAGGAATATCCTTCTTAAATGCGACCACAAAGATTTTTACAGGATTGTTGCTAAATAGGTTAACAGAATGGGTTGAAGAGAAAAACATCATGAATGAATTCCAAGCTGGTTTTAGAAAGGGCTACGGGACGGTTGATTAGGTTTTCAATCTCTGTAATATAGCAGAAATATCCGAAAATGTTAAGAAAAAACTCTACTGTGCCTTTATTGACTTCTCTGCAGCATTTGATAGAGTGGATAGACGAGCCCTCTGGTATAAGTTGTACTTCTATGGAATATCTACCAAATTTGTGACAATTTTAAGAAATCTGTATGCGGCAACCTTTGCATGTGTGTGGTGTGATGGGTCTACATCAGAGTTCTTCGCAACTGATGTCGGTGTTAGACAGGGCTGCTTATTGAGCCCCCTTCTGTTTTCTCTCTTTATCAACGATATTGAAGAGGAACTGGGGAATGGATGCACCATCAATGGAAGAAACATCAGGCTTCTTGCTTATGCTGATGACGTCGCACTTCTCACGACCGACCCTAAGGCCCTACAAGAAATGATTAGAAACTTGGGGAACTATTGCAATAGGTGGAACCAAAAAATAAATCTTGACAAAACAAAAATCATGATTTTTGGAAATGGGAGACGCAAACAGGGAATTGAGGAGTGGAGAAGCCAAGGCGGCGAAGTTATTGACATTGTCAACAATTTATTACTAAACGAACAAATAAACTTCCCAACATCAGACCTTAGGAAAATTTTCATATCCCAACAAAAGACACCATCCCTCGGACCCACCACCTGACAGACCCGTCATCCTTTACTCTGACACCTTCAGACCGACTACCCCTTCACACACATGACATCAAATAACCCGACATAATCCTTCCCCATACACTGTCTCCTAACAGAAAGTTCAGTGGTCTCTGGTTCAACAACCTTGATTCTTGTGATCTCCAATATCCAACGTCAATATATATACTCTGCTCACCCGGAATAGTCTCATTACCTCACACCTGTTCGGAGAGGCTGTTAGCAGTACTACCGGTGGAGTAATAGGTAACATTATTTGTCATAGCTTTAGTAATAAGAATACTTATAAATATTTCTGTAATTAATATTTGTCATAGCTTTAGTAATAAGAATACTTATAAATATTTCTGTAATTAATATATGCGTGTTTTTGTGAAAATTGTAGATGCACTGACGATGAGAACCATGTTCTCGAAAAGCTTTTGCTAATAAATACTTTGAAAAACAGTGGAGAGACATTATTTTTCTACCTTCTACGAGATTGTCAACAAGTTTAAGTATCTGGGGATTTGGCTTACACCAAAAGTAAGTTTCGAAGTAAACGCAGTGGAAAAATTAAAAGCTGCAAAAGTAGCTATTAATATGTCATGGAAGGGTATATTCGACAGGCGGGATATAGACTTCCAAGAAAAACTAAAAGTCTTCATGGCAACTGAAAAAGCCGTTGTGTTGTACTGTGGGCAGGTCTGGGGATTCAGAAAATCTGAAACGGTAGAGAAGCTGTTGCGATTTTTCCTTAGAAAAGCATTAGCCCTACCAAAAAGCACTCCAAATTATGCTCTTATCCTAGAAACTGGTTGTAGTTCAATGTTTTCTACTTCGCTTTGCATGCATTTGAACTGTATCAGCAAAGTATTAGCTATGCCAGAGAATAGATTACTAAAATTTTTGGCGAATGAAATATTAAATAAAAACATATTCTGGTGCAAGGAACTTAAAGATCTCGCAAGGAAGCACAACCTGGAATGGTCAGGCTATGTAAGCAGTAATGACTTGATGACTAATCAGAAGAATCTTACAGAAGCATTAAACAGGAGCTACTACAATAACCTCATACAACAAGCTAACAAGGCTAGATGGCATGTTCTATATGCGAAGCTCGTCCATCCTGGCTCGTATCTATTTGATGAGAAGCTCTCAATCAAGGAGAAGATCATCATAAGTAGAACAAGATGTGAAGAAATCAGCCTGAATTTCAAACCATGGAGAGAAAGAAGACAAAACGAATGCTCGCTGTGTAATATGAAGGCTAGGGAAGATGTATTCCATTTCATTGGGAATTGTCCGGTCCTGATAGAGTTCAGATTAATCTACTTTCATCGAAGGACTCTTAATCATCAACAAGTGTTCAATAAATGGTGAAAACTATAGGGATTTAGTAAGTTATATAAAATGTGCTGGACGCTATAGACAATTTTTAATTACTCAGTTTAACTTCTAAATACTAAATCAGTGTATTTTTACATTTACAAAGTGAAATATTTTTAATTATATAGATTCATTTATTTATGTTTCTGTTAGATTGCTGATTTTTGCGTTTGATTCAGAGTATGCGCCAAGTTATTGTTTATTATTCCATACAAATTGATTTTGTGTAAATATATATAATTTTTTATTTTTTGTAAATATGAATAGTTGTTAGTTTTGTTTCTTGTAGATGTATGTCTGTGTGCATATGTGTATGTATGTATGTGTATATATATATATATATATATATATATATATATATATGTACGTGTACGAGTGTGTGTGTGTGTGTGTATGTGTGTATAATTAGATTACCATTGTAAAAAAGGAACGAAGAATACATAAAATTGTTATAAAAAAGTTGGATATAAATTATATATGATTTACTTATTCTGCTCTATATTATTGTAACAAAATGTAAATAGTAACCGAACTTGGGCTGACGGTGTTATCACCATGCCCTAAAAAATGTTGTTCCTGTCATGTACAATATGGATAAAATAAACATTATTATTATTTATTATTATTATAATATATATATACATATATATATATATATATATCTATATATATATATATGTAGTATAAAATGATATATATATATATATATATATATGTAGTATAAAATGATATATATATACATACATAATTTTCAAACCACGAACATATTTATGAATTCACTAACAAGTTGTTACATAAAATTAAAATATCTTATTTATTATGTTTGAATAAAAATTCCATAGAGCATTCTGGGTGACGTTTTGTGTCCGAAATATTCCGCTTTGTTATTTAAGCCCTGATTAATTAACAATATGAAAATAATGTTATTTACGAATTGAAGTAATGAATTCTACCTGATTTAATTATTGTTATATAATTATTGTGTTGTTGATTTATTCAGAATCAACGTTTATTTCTGCAATGGTAAATATTTTCGCTTTTATTATTTTTGCATCTGTATCTCTCTGTTTCAATTTTCTCTGGTAATTTCTGCTTCAATAATTAGGTAGAAATATTTATTAACATTTTGGAGCAGACTTATTTTCTGATTTGCAAATTAGGTTATTTCAAAATTGCGGATGGTAGAAATTAGGAAAATAAGAATGGGTATTTATGGTTTTGAAATTCAAGAAGTATTATCTTATTAAAAAATAAATTAAAAGTTAACACAAGCTATACATGTGGATGGATTAATATTGTATTTGACAATAAGTTTTTATTTAGTTTTATTTCTCTTAATCTGATGTCATTATTGTGGTTTCGAATTGTAAATGGAATTTGTTGTAACACATACACTGATAAGCCACTGACGGCGGACATATTTAGACATGGAGGAAAATGGAGTTTAACAACAAAAGTAATAAATAAATCATAGGTAGCCATTGTAATAAATGAATAAAAAAAAAAATACCTTAGAAACATTTATTTATGTAACAAAATTTAATTTGCAAAACTTTTATCTATGTAAGGTCTAATACTACTTTGTAGATTTTTTTTCACCATTCCTTTTTTTTATAAGCTTCATTAACTAATGAAAAATCATATGCAAGAGCGTTTATGAGGCGGAAGATTTTTTAAACGTGTCTTTCAAAATTAAGATCCTTTTTATTAATATTTATTACAATAAATCATGAGAAAAATAAAATTAAAATGAAAAAAAAATGAACATTTCAATACATTAAACATTGAAGTCGTTTTTCTGAAAACTATGTTTTTTAACTCATTGGTTGGGGGTTATGTCTAAAAAAATATAACGGCTGTTACGAGTAAACCCTCATTCTGGGCCGATTTAGTTTTTTTAAGAACAATTTTTTTCTTTTGTTGAACACGACGCACAGTGGTATTTTATTATTACTTATTTATTACTAGCTGGACAAAATACGAAAAATTCACGAAAATAAATCTTTAATAGGACCTTGCAGTATTTTCCTAGATAGTATATAGATTACAAAACAAGAATAAGTCAGCTCAAATACGTCAACATTTAGGGATTACGGATTGTTTATATTAGGGTATGTCAGGGTGCAAAATTTATTACTCCATCTTTGAATGAATACTACAGTTACAAAAATGATTTGCCAGTACTACAAATTTAATTCATGCTTCAGAAAGGTAAGTATGATCGTCTTTCATTATTTATCATAATAAATTACCATTAATGTTTGCTTTACGCGATGCGATTTGTAATACCCTTATTGGTAAGTTATTATGGTACAGAACTTTTGCTGTCCGGCCTCGTCCGGCCTAGTTTTAATTTTTCCTTATTTGTCAATTAATTATTGACTTGGATAAGCAAGAATTAGCTGCCAGAATCTGCCTATTTAATAATGATAACTGATTTTCTGAAAAAAAATGCTCACATCGAAAAGGGAACTTTTTGAAGTTCGAATCTTACAATATCCAAAAAAAAAAAAAAAAAAAAAAAAAAATCCAGGAAGGTATAAAAAATGTACACCAACAATTTCATTAACCAGAAGAGAAGGAAAAAAAATGGAGATATTCTTAAGATATTTACGTGATAAGTGGCAAACAGCTAACCGAGCAAAAAGTGTTATTGAAAAAGGTTTTGGTGAATAGGTTGATACAAGTTTGGATTACGATACACAATCAGATGTAGAAGAAGATTTAAGTATATCTATAGCCAGTAGTGAGGGCTATCGATTGTTGAAGATGTATCCGATACGTATATTTCTAGTATGAGTGCAGAAATTTGACGACATAAGAATGAGTTTAATTCCTTCCCAGGTGAAATAATTACTTTGAATGAAACGTTACTTGACCAAGAATGATTTATTAGTTTTGATAACTTAATTTTGATTGTATTTTTTGTTGTATTCTTGTGTTTTCAATTATTATTTTCGATGTATTATTTTTCAATTATTATTATTATTATTTTTAATACCTAGTATTGAAGCATTTTGCTGTTGTTGCCTTTAAAAAAATTATTAAAAAAAAATTAAAAAGTTTAATTTTGGTTAACACTTAAAACGTAATAAAAAAAGGCTTTTCTGCTGAAAAAGATAGAAAACAACGGTAAGACTACATTTCCGACCCCTAACATGGGGTATATGCGTAATCAGCAAGGCATTTCCAATAAGAATCCGTGATAAAATAATTTTGTCGAGCTAGATCAGTTAAAAATACCACTGTGCGACGTAGACCAAGATTTAACGCAATAAATAAAAAAAAAATGACTATTTTGGGCACATTAATAACCCACACAAAAAAATGTGGTATTTTCCAAAGATACCATACACATATTCACATGACACGCTGAATCCGAATCCGGGGTCCGTTTCACCCCAGCACGTCAGGTTTAGGAGTATTTGAAGGTGTAATTTCGTATGAAGTCGTTAAAGAGGAAATAACTAGAGCTTCCATGGTTTTGAGGGTTGCTGAATTCGAATCCGAGGTCTGTTGCACATCGGTGCAAAGTAAACGGAGGTGCAACGTTTAAATTAAAACGGAGTTTTTTTTGGGGGGGGGGGGGGGTATTGTAGTTAGGATGAATGAAGATTGGAAGAAATGTTTTAAAGATTCTCTCATTAGTGAAATCTCAATTGCAATTGCATTCCTTGGGAAATACTAAAATATAGAGTAGAAAAAAAAATATTCTTATAATTTCTATGAAAACATAATTTATCAACACAAGTTTTTATTTATTGTTGTACCTAACACCTTCCTTATTCATTAATAACATGTTTTACTCACTTATTCACCACTGACTTACAGTTAAGACATTAATTTCACTTATACGTATAAATAGATGTAAAAATAATAGAATAAGTCCGCATTTAGCCCTTAGCATTCAAATTGTATGAAAGGCAATATGTCTGTGGTGTTTGCCTTGCTTAAGCAGCTTCCTGTTGAGGCTGAACCGGTAAAAGCTTTTAACTGCTCCATTTGTTAAAAGTTTGTAAACTGCCAGTCACGGAGCTCAAGGTTGCTGATTCGAACTCGCTTCGGGCAAAAACCTCCTCTAGTTATTATGATGTAGTCAAAAAATAGTTTCACTTCAAGCTACTCAGATTTTTTAAAAATAAAAAATAATTTTCTTCAAGAGTATATTTTACATCAATTAGATGCCTAAAGTGAATTTATAAACCCTTCAATAAAATTAATAACAGAATTAATAACGTACAACAACTTTAATATTAAATTTAGTATAAAAAAGATCAACCTGGAATTGACCTTTGTACTCCCTTTTAAAAAAGTTCGAATTTTGAGCACCGTCTTTGTAAGAAATGTACTAAGCTTTCGAAAAGATTTATTAGTCTTACAACGATATTGGAACCTTTGTCGAGATAATTAAGAAAATATCGAAACTATTCATGTCATCAATATGTTTTTATTTTATTTTTTTTTTGTCTCTTCATCAACTACAAACTGTTTTCAATCTTGAACATAAAATAAAAAATATAAAATACATATTTTCCGTTCATTCAGCAGGATCTGGACTCAGAAATTCAATTTTCGCAAACAAAGAAATTTCACCTTGAAATGACCTTCAACCTGACCCCGGGTTCAAAATTAGCCAACCCCAGAACTTATTAACGTCGTGGTCTAGTTCTTTGAAACAGTATAATCGTATTTTTGTGTTTTGTATTGTAACATAAAGTGACTTTGAAATTACCTAAAATAGACCAAAAAAAAAAAAAAAAAAAAAACTCAGCTGAACTTAACATTTTCCGTTCTTTCAGAATCGGCAGTCAAAAATTTATATATTTTGCAAAATAAACATATTTGTCCTTGGAATGACCTTGATTTTGCGCCGATGGTGTGAAAATTCGATTTCGCGATTCGAATTTAGCAACCCACAAGACCATGGAAGCTCTAGTTATTCCTTCTTAAACGACTTCATACGAAATTTGACCTTCAAATGTCCTTCAACCTGACTTGGTGGGTTCAACGTTCCGAAATACATAAGATTATTTGTATGGTGTCTTTGGAAAAATACCTAATTTTTTATTTTCTGTCCATAGATTTACAGTTCAGTTGCTATTTAGATTTGCTAGTTGTGTATAAATTAAATAAAACATGATGTTATGTGTCTTTCAGAGTATATGTTTCCTGGTTCTTTCTTCTGGCATATCACCTTCTAGGAATAAACACCATGCTAATTTGACGATGGCAGTTCTTTAAAATGGCACCTGGACACTTGACGGTATACTTTCTCAGATTCAAGTAATTAAATGCCAAGCGTTGTTTAATACTGTTAATGAGATTTTGCTTACGAAATTTTTATAAAAATCACAAAAAGTATTATTATCGGAGAAAGGTTTAACTCTAATTAATTGTCATCTTCAGCTTAGTGCTTTGTCATAGAACCTTTTGGATTTACCAAATTCAATATTGCCTACGTATAGTGTAGTAAAATGAATTGAAATCTATCTAACCCTGACAAATAAATCTGTTATAATGGGTGAAATATTAAAATATTATCAGGAGCATAGCAGGCCTAACCGAGGCCATTCATGTGTGTACACAGATTGTTTCACGTCTCCTCCCATTTTCCTCTTGACTATTGATTTTCTCACGAACCTTTCTCTCCCGTCCGGCTATGGAAAAGGGAATTTTTTATTTATATTTATTTTTTCTATATACCTGTATATAAATATATTTCTATACTCGGGCCGTGGACTCTTGTCTCTTAATAAATATGCCAATATTCCCTTCGAGGAAGAAGACCTCTGCTTTAATTTCCTGCTGTCCCTCCTCTCTTTCCATCTCCCAATCACAAACAAATGTTTGCTCTCTCTCTCTCTCTCTCTCTCTCTCTCTCACACACACACACACACACACACACACACTCTCCAACTCTCTTTGTTGCTTTGTCTCTCTACCCCTGTTACACGCGTTTAAAGTTAGAAACTTCTTGCCTGTGTAAGAATAAACAAAATGTTAAAATTGTTCCGATTGGGAAAATCTTTATTTATTACCCCCCCCCCCTCCTCCTCTCAAAACGAATCCAAAATTTTAAAATATCAGTTTAGACAATTGTGGCACATTTGAAGATATGAAGGTAATTTTGAAAATGTGTTTCGTTTGCTTAAGAAAATTATTTTTGTGCTGATTTATTCAAAATTGTGGTATATGGATTTCTTTCAATTACTTTCCGGAGGAAAGTAACGTGCTAAAAAATTGATTTCTGTATTTTATTCAAGGTAATGGATCTTCCCACTCATTTTAAGGTAATCTGACGATTTACATTTAATAAATAAAATCTTTAACCTTCAAGTACTGACAGATTTTTCTCTACGCCAGTACTGACATATGGTCCCACGGACATTCTGATTTTTAAAAAATATTTAAATAAAATAAAATGTTTTATAAAAATTGTATTGATTGCTATTACTTATACGAACCTTCTTGCAATGCACACAATCAATGAATATATAATTTCTTTCAAATTTCAGTAAACAAAAGGGAAATAGTAGGGGGGATTTCTGGAAATGGCTACCATAAGGTCCCAGGGACCATGCCTCAGTACTTAAAGGTTAAATTAACCGGAATACACCTATTTCTGTTTACACTTCGTCCCCTTTCGTCTCTTGGAAATCTTAAAGGTCAACTATATCTTCTCAATTACTCTCTTATTTATTTTAATACAAGCCGATTATAAGATTTATAAAAATGTATTGATTTATTACTATAAAGTCAATTTCCAAAACTTTCTATAGTTTTATTAATTAATTATTTAATACGAGAAGTTAAAAACAAATTCAGTCTTAACACAAAATTTCTTTATTTTGTACTAGGCCTTTCAGCACAAATGTGCCATCATCAGGTGCTAACAACAAATAGAAACATGCATTAATATTATCGGGCTCAAAAATAAATTAATTTTTGTTGTTAGCACCTTATGATGGCACATTTGTATTGAAACGCCTATTACAAAATAAAGAAATTTTTTTGGGAAGACTGAATTGGTTTTTGCCTTCTGGAATTAACCCCACTACCGGAAAACATCAAAAAATTAATTAATAATAAGTAATTTTTATTAAGAAACGTATTTTTAATTAACTACCATGTCCGAGCCTCGAATATCTCAACCTTGGGATAAACCGTGTTTTATTCTTTGTTGAATTAAGCTAACAAGTTTGAGAAACTTCCCTTGTTTCTAGGTAATTATGTCAGCCTGTCTAAATAACTCTTCCTACCCGCCATCTTTTCCAACTTCTAAGACAATATTTATTTTTTCTTCTGCGTTCGCACCGGTTATAATGTCTAATTAGACTTAATTTTCGAGTTAAATGACCTGTAATAAAGACAAATATATTCAAAGTTAAATCCCCTCGTAGAGAAGCGTGATAAATAATGGTTGTTATAATTCTCATTTTGGTCCGAAGCCAAAAGGGATATTCTTTTCGGATTTCTTATAATGATTCTTCCGCTTAATTAGATCGAAAATAGAACATTTAGTTGTAGTAACAGGCCATCACCTGTTGAAACTCGATATGGCAGTGTTCCACTCTATAATTAACTGGCAATGTCGCCATCAAGCTTAAATGTCTTGTTATTGGTACACTTACTCCGCAATACCGAACATGTTACAAAAAAAAAAATTGTCTTGTTAAAGATTCTGTGTTACTCTAACAGGTTTTATTAAATGTTTGTTTCTTATGTTACTTGGAAAGGTTGATATTTTGCTTTCTAAATGATTGCCATTTTTGCTGACAACTTAAATTTGAATAGTGATTTTATAATTTCAAAAAATAAAATACCATTTGAAAAAAATATTAATGAAATTAAATAAAAGAAGATTTTTGTTGTTGTTTAATTTACCTAAAAAGGAGTAATTTCCCTGAAGCAGAAATAGTTTACCTAAAAAAGGAGTAGTTTACCTAAGGAAAGGGTGTTTTAGTTTGATAAGGAATAGTTTACCTAAAAAAGGGTTAGGCTACCTAAAAAAGAATAGTATACTTAAAGAAGGAATAATTTACCCAGAGAAGGAATAATTAACCTAAAAAAGGGCAGTTTACCTAAAACAGGGTAAGACTACCAAAAACAGGGGTAGTCTACCTAAAGAAAGAAGGAATGTTTTTCCTAAAAAAGGGGTAGTATACAAAAGAAAGGGTTACATTAGCGCCCGAATCAGAGATGACCCCACGTTTTTTTTTTTTTTTTTTTTTTTTTTTTCTTTTTTTGTTTTTTTTTTTACGGCGCATCAACATCTTGGCTATTAGCACCGGCATCCAGGGTACGGCGAGGAATTTTCCCTGTCGCCGGTGGGGATCGAACCCACCATCGCCAGCTTATGAATATAAGGCGATAGCCACTAGACCACGGGAGACCCCACCACGTGTCTACTGTTTATGAAAATTTATATGACAAATCAAATTTCATGTAAATTATTAATTTGAATCAATAATAACGTAAATTTTAAAGAGACTATTTTCTTTACCCAGGGGTACAAGTAGAGGGAATTAAAAAAAAAAAAAAAAAAAAAAAAAAAAAAAAAAAAAAAAAAAAAAAAAAATGTTCAAAAATTCCTTTTTGGCTGCAACTAGGTTCTAAAAATGTAAAATGCTGGTGGGGATCGAACCCAACAACGCCAGCTGATGAATCTATGGCATTAGCTACCAGGCCACGGAAAGACCCCTTAAAAGGGGTAGTTTACCTAAAATAGAGTTAGTTTACCTACCGAAATAAAAGAAATCATAAATTGTATAGTGACCACCAAAGAAACTCAATCAATTCCGCTTTCATCAGATCCTCTTTTATTATATCAATTAATTTCGCCGAGATAATTCAGAAGACTGTAGCGATTTGATATCTCAGACCGGATATTACGACCACAGTTCGGAACAATTGAGTAACATTAGTCCTTGTTGGGGGTTTAAACTATAAACACTATTAATAATATAACCCAATCATTGTTTACGAGAAGAAGGCCTGTTTGCATTTGTGTAATGGATGATAATGGATGCTTCTGTAAACAACACTAAGCTAACATACATTACATTGAAAAGGTATCAGTTACACGCCCAAAGGTACAAACGCCTTGCTTAAATATCAAAGTTTTTTTATTATTTTTTTTAAGCCTGGGTAGGGAGCATAATAGTATTTAATTTCGCTCTGAATTATAAGTACTTAAGTTACATGTAAATATTAACTAATATTACATGTAACTTAAGATACTGTAGAGATATCTGATTCTTGACCATACGGCATAATAGAGAGATAGTGTGGCCAGTACTATGCTCCTGCTGTCAGATTTTTCTCTTTGGAAATACCGATTAATAAATTAATTTATTAATTAAAGGCTGGGTGAGCTTAGGGTATATATGAGACCCCATGTAAAACCCTCGGTCGACGGCACTAGAAGATTTTTTTTTTTTTTTACGAGTTTAGCAACGACGGATATTTGCTCTTTTTAAAATACAAAAAAAAAATACAAATTTATTTATTTGTTTTATGTGTTTCGTATTTTGTACGATAAATACACTGAGTTAAGTCTCCTAAGAGATCAGGAATTGGTTGTGCGTTTGTATGTTATTATATTTAAATTAAATATATTAAAGGCATAAAAAATTATTAGAGCTTTAACTTGAAGTCATATTGAAAATGCACTTATTCATGGGATAAAAATGTGGATTCATTAACGAAATCTTGTAGGTCTTCATATGAGATCCTATAACCCTGTATTTCGTAGATATGTTAAGATACTGTCTATGTACTGGCTACCTTCTGCGAGAAGTTCACACATGTTGTAAGGGATGTTTAAGTCATTGCATCTTTTGTAGTCTGTAAGTATATGTTTTATTGTCAATTCAGTATTACATATTTCACAAAGTGGTTTATCTTGTCTTGTCATGAGGTACTCGTGAGTAAGTCTTGAATGGCCAATCCTAAGTCGAGCTAATACAACCTCCTCGCTTCTATTGACTCGATAACTGGATGGCCAATCTTTGACAGTGTTTTTTATAGTCCGTAGTTTGTTGTCTGTAAGAGTCGTCCAAGAGTGTTTCCTGTAGTCCAAAATAAATTTCTTTGTCATTATATTTATGTCTTCATGTGTGATTGGTCCACCATCGATTTGTGCCTGTCCTGCAGCGTTTTTTTGCGTGGGTGTCTGCGATTGAATTTCTACCCTAGACCTTCATGACCAGGTAGCCAGTAAACATATAAACATACAAATTTATATGTTTACAATTGAAGGGCTCAGTGCCAAAAGTGGCCATCCCACAATTAGAAATAGGTAGGAAAATTGGAGTTAAATTTAGGAAGAAGATGAAAAAAATTAATGTTGGTGTCTGAAATGATTTTGATTGGTCCAATTACAATCATTTCTGTCACCAACAATAATTGCTTTCATATTCTTCCTAACTTTAGCTCCAATTTTCCCACCTATTTCTAACTGTGGGTTAGTCAACTTTGGCACTGAGCCCTTCAATTATCAGTAACTTATAGTACTAAATACAAAAAAAGTTTAAAGAGAGCATACAACAAAATTTAGTACATATGTGTTAAGAATAAGGGCTAAACATTATTCACAGCATACCTATATACAGTATAGTTAATATATTTACATAACATAACGCTAAAACTACTACTATTAGGTCATGGAGGACTCTACATTTTGTGGTCTTCCATTAATTACCAAGTAAAATTGAATAATAATTAATTAATTGGTATTACTTAAAAAAAAATGAAAGGTCATTAATTGAAAAGAGATTATTATTATACCATCGAAAAAATACTTCTAAAGGCTTTAGACTAAGAGATTATTATTATACCATCGAAATAATACTTCTAAAGGCTTTAGACTAAGAGATTATTATTATACCATCGAAATAATACTTCTAAAGGCTTTAGATTAAATGTTCTCGAATCAAATTTTGTGTGTTGGTTGTGTTCTTTTAAAAATGTGTATATATCGTTAATGAAGGGGCTACCCTCTGTCAGTAGTTCCTGTAAGTTGTAAGGTAGTTTTAGTTGTTCTCGTATTTTGCATTCCGTTAGTAGGCGTTTACTGTCATTGAAACTACAAATGCTAACCTCGCCCCACAAATGTAAATATAAATATTTGATATTAGTCATATTTCCATTATGGTCGCAAAAGAAATGCATTACAACTTTTTTTCAATTATTTGTGTTTCTATCGTCTTGTATTTATAGGGTTCTTATATTAACCTATACTTAGAGCCTTTCATGAATTAATAAAAGTCCGTCACGCAGGAGCTGCATAACTAAGCACTTTCCTCAGAATTTGGGTAGTGTAGACTGCTTTCCAGAACAATTTGCTTAAAATATCCTACATAAATAAAATAAAACTTGAATAGATCTCTTTTAATTTTGTAATGAATAACTGATAAATTATTAATTTGCTTCCAGAGTTATGTTTACACATGGTACCTACTACACTACGTAATAAATACAAAAAACCTCATATTATCGTATTTTGATCTAACGCAGGAACAGGATATAGTCCCTCTAGTGGTAGAAAGCGCTCCTTGCGGCGGCTTTGTGAACCTAAGTCTGGCGGGCTTTTCTATTGAAATATATTACAAAGTAAACCCCCCCCCTTTCCGATTAACCGATTCAGCTCATTTTTACAACACTTCTTTCTCATGAGTTACCCACAACGTATACCGCGTTTCGTTACAATACAGCAGAAATTACGACCGGTATGAGTATATTAGTAATTTGGGTCCGGAGTAAACCCCCCTCCTAATGAACCGATTTAGTTTACTTTTACAACACATATTTACCTGTAGATTACCACTACGAATACCGAGTTTCGTCGAAATATACCAAAAATCACGGCTGGTAGTGGCGAATTGGTATTGTGGGTCCGGAGTAAACCCCCCCCCCCCTCCTAATGAACCGATTTAGTTTATTTTTACAACACATATTTACCTGTGGATTACCACTACGAATACCGAGTTTCGTCGAAATATACCAAAAATCACGGCTGGTAGTGGCGAATTGGTATTGTGGGTCAGGAGTAAACCCCCCCCTCCTAATGAACCGATTTAGTTCATTTTTATATCTAACTTTTCTCTATATATTGACACTACGAATGCCAAGTTTCGTTGAAATATAACAAATATTACGGCTGACATGGTCAAATTAGTGTTTTGGGTTCGAGGTAAACCCCCCTTTCCGGTGGACCGGCTTTGGTGGTTAACGAACTCGTCCAATCGGTTGCTAATTGAATGCTATATACCAAGTTTCGTGACGAATAACAAAAACTCTGGCCGCTATCGTGTTAACAGACATATATATATATATATATATATATATATATATATATATATATATATATATATATAAATTTTAACGGGGGTCATTTTCGGTGTCTACTAGGTAGGATCGATAAAGATTTGAAGAAATTTTTCAAAAATTCCGTCATGAGTCCAACCTCAATAGCTACTTTCCTTCGGAGGAAAGTGCTAAAAGCTGACAAATGCCTATTGATGAAACACACGTCAGGAACTAAATTCATAAATTCAAAGCTCATATCGTCGCTACAAATGCAAAGTATCGAATGTGAAAATTACCACTTTTCAGAGTGGAAAAGCATTTATTCATAACTTTTTTTTTTTTGGACAGTCAAATATTCGGCAGATTTGACCTTTTGATAGTGGAATACTTTCCCTTTAATAGAGTGATCTAAGATTCAAGAATTTGCCGTACATAAGTCCAGCAGAAATTAGTAAAGATTGACCATGAAAGATGCATTTTTTCGCATTCGCTACTTTGCATTTGTATTGACGATATACACACTGATTGAACTAGTTTCCAAAATTATTTCTAGACATACCCTACAAACAATAATTGAAAAATAATAATTGCGTCTTGTCAACTTAAAATCATAGTCGACATCATGTGATGCTGAGAAGTCGCATTGAATGAAGATGTCGATATAAATGGTCCAAGAATGCCCGCGAACGATTTGGCCGAACTGATATATAATTAATTAAGGTGTAATTCTACCTTAAAACTTTTTTTTTTTTTTTACAATTTTTTTTATGGGCCAAACTTCTTTCCTTATTAATCAAAAATGATATCCAAGAGTGTTCACGTGAAGAAAAGTTTTTTAAATGAGCAAAAAGTACGATTTTCCGAGTGAAATCCCGATGCCAAGAGAACGCGGAGCTGATTTGAAGATATTTTTTTGAGCGAGCTTCGATTGGTGCCTTATTAATTGTTAACTTTTTTTGGTCCTCCTTTAATACATTTCAACATTAAAACCCATTTTTTTTTTATTTTTATTACAAGAAAGTATGAAAAAAAAAATTAAATACGAAAGACATGAACATTTCAGAACATTAAACTTTAAAGTCGTTATCTCAAAACTATGATTTCCAATTCTGGCGTCTTCAATTTTTGCCCAATCAACTTCAAATTTTAACCGCAGCTTTCTAGTGATATTTATCTATTATCAAATATTTATTAATATTTCTAGTGATATTTATCTATTATCAAATATTTATTAATATTTCTAGTGATATTTATCTATTATCAAATATTTATTAATATTTCTAGTGATATTTATCTATTATCAAATATTTATTAATATTTCTAGTGATATTTATCTATTATCAAATATTTATTAATATTTCTAGTGATATTCATCTATTATCAAATATTTATTAATATTTCTAGTGATATTTATCTATTATCAAATATTTATTAATATTTCTAGTGATATTTATCTATTATCAAATATTTATTAATATTTCTAGTGATATTTATCTATTATCAAATATTTATTAATATTTCTAGTGATATTTATCTATTATCAAATATTTATTAATATTTCTTAAAAATTTTGCGTACTTTACTTGATTTAACCATCTTCCTTCGAAATAATTTTAGTTTTTCGTTCTAGATTAATTTCCGCCTGCAGACTATCGCCCGTGAAAAAGGACGGTTTCCGTTTGCCAGACACAGCGCCGCCATTATTTTTTCGGAGAATTGAAACGTATTTTTTTGAATAACATCCCATTATATACGTTTCTAATAAATAATTGAAAAATATTGATTTATTTGGTATTTATAATTTCAAGAAAATGATGTAGATTTTGATCGCACATGGTAGTATCAGCCATTAAGAAGTGGTACTAATAAGACCTGGGCAATACTGAAATAATTTATTCCTTAAATAAATAAAATGGTTATTCCTGAAATAATTATTTCCGGAATAACGGAAATTCTTTAAGTAAACTTTTGTGAAGGAACAGGACGTTTTTCATTTACCTAAAGATCTTCCTTCTCTGCCAGCAACCTCAAAGTATTTGGAAATTCTTTAAATGTTATTTCATAGTTAAATAAAACAATCTTCATCAGATAACTAGATGTAAATAAATCAACATAATTCTAAAAGCTTTCTGAAATGACTATTTGATAAATGATATTTCAGTATTTTTTATTCATGAAATAAATTATTTCACTCAGATGCAAAATAATTATTCCCGAAATAACTTCATGAAATAACGTTTGTAATGGATGAGAATAATGCGAATGGTTAATACTACCATCAAAACACGAGTTAAGGAGATAATCCTCATAACATTATTATTGGGGTCTCCCCCCGTGGTCTAGTGGTTAAAGCCTTAGATTCTCATGCAGGATATGGTGGATTCGATTCCCGCCGGCAGGAATTTTCTCATCTAACGGCTCGTTGAGAAAATAGTTTGCATGTTGGCGATAATGGCCCTGATGTCGATGGGTCGTAGAAAAAAAAAAAAAAAAAAAAAAAAAAAAAAAAAGCGGTGCTAACGTGTTAAATCAGTCTTCATTTTTTTTTTCTTTTTTAAGTCTTATCGATATCTAGGCCATTATCTCCAACATCCAAGGTGGAATTTTCTCAACGAGCCGTTATATGAGAAAATTCCTCCCGGTGGGAATCGAGCCCTCCAAAAAAAAAAAAAAAAAAATTAAGACTGATTTTTTTTTTTTTCTACGCCCCATCGACATCAGGGCCATTATCGCCAACACAGCTCAATGAGGCTTCACAGGAAAACATGTATTTAGAGGATTTTTTTGTATAAATTAAGATATCAGATATTCCATCAAATAATCATTTCGGGAATAAATATATCATTAATCATGAAATAATTTAATCCTTGAAATAATTATTTCCGAAATAATATTTTAAAAAATTATAAAATAAATTATTTCTGAAATAATCTGTTAAGGTTATTTCATGATTTATTCCGAAAATATTATTTCAAATAAATTATGCCCAGGTCTAGTACTAATTAAAGACCAGTTTCAACAAAATGATATATTTTGCGGCCTGATTGCCTACGATTATTAACCCTCAACTGGTAACATGTAAATTTTGTACGTTATAAGTAACATGCGTCTGTGAGACGCGTGCATGGGAAAAATGTTTTTGGGGGCAAATATTTTGAAAAAACTGTGTGCAATGAAGGAATAGATTATTAAAATAATTACAAAAATCATTTCCATCGCTACTTATTAAAATCAGGTCTAAAAACAAACACAAATTCATCGCTCTAGGAGCTCAAGTATTGCATACTTTTGTTGAACACTCTAGCCATAATGGATTCAACATTTTATGCTTTTGTATGCTGTTTGTGTTCTTTTTGAGTGAGGACTTTATCGGCGTGTTTTCTATTTGGGAAAAGGAACACAAATTTCCTGAAGCCAGCTAATTGTTTCTTCCGGTTCTCCAAGCCCAAGAATACCTCGTCCCATTTTCTTCAGGTCATCTTGGATGTTTAAAAATTTACAAACAACGTGCCTTTTTTTTTTTTTTTTTTTTATCAAACTATTTATTAGTGACTTTAGGTAATGATATTTTGTCATTGCTTGTGTAGAATGCCAGAATAATTGGCTACAATTTCATCTAAATTATCAATGAATGATTTTTTTGAGTTATAAAAATTCCGGTTTATTGTTTGAATGATCTGTGAATTTTGAGTTGCGTCCTCCATTAAATCAAATTTACAGTAACGCTTTTTTTAGTGTGCAAACAAAAGAAGCGTCATTTTTTTATGTTTGAACAAAATATTTTTTTTTACATTTTAGAAATTTAGGCGGAATTCACCCTTTTTTTCTTATAATGTCAATGATTCAAATTATGTTCATCTATTCATTTACTATTTTAAGTAATGAAAACTCATTGACATCAGTAGCTTTGGGAATGAAATGTACAATTGGTTTCGGAATAAAATATAAATAAAGAGGAAAAATAATTAAATGTTGATTTATATGGTTGTTGTAGGTTTGCTGCTTACCGTAGTTGTAGTAAATAACTCGTTTCAGGTAATACAAGTCTGTGAGACGAACATGAAAATGAGCGCTATTAGTAACACACGTCTACCAGACGCTGTACGTTTTAGTTAGTGCCTTACTACTATCACAAAATACAAGTGATTGGGTTAAAATTTCACTAGCGTGTTTTACATTATCTAACGTGAGCATAAACTGGGGGTTTAATTTTGCAAATAGCTCTAAGCACCACGATGCGGGAGAATACTATACCTAGGCGTCTCTCTGACGTATGTTACCAGTTGAGGGTTAAATTCAATTTTGGTATCTCATCGCTGCAGAGAAAAATCCAACCACGCTGTAGTAATCCATTTTTGATTGGATAAGAGACTGCATCGGAGGATCCGATTGGATACAGTCACGGGTGCTTCTGAATCCCTGATTCTGGATAGATGTAGCGGAATAGTATAGAGCTAATTAAGCGAGGATTAGAACCATTTGACAATTTAATTCGGCCCAAAGCGGGCGACCGAGCGGAAATAACCCCCTCCCCCCTTCTCTCTTATGGCCTTTGTTAGGACAAATTGTATTTGGCGATGGCTCAATTGTAAGTCACTAATTATCAGAGCAAATAATTATATGGATAATTGCTATTATGTAAAGACAGACGGTAATGACATATTGTCTGGTGACTACTTTTGGCAGCCTCATAAAAACATACTTCAATATTTCAACAATTTATTCAATGACTCTCAGTGCACTTAAAGGGAATACAGACTAACTAAATATAATAATATATAATATAATAATATGAAAAAAAAGTCCGACTCGCAGGAACTGCATAATCTTAGCGCGGTTCCGTTCTTATCCGAAGTGCGATTAGGAAAGGAATAGTAGCAGCTATCGGTAGGTTTTGATCTGTCGTTAAAAATATAAAATAAAATCTGAAAGAGAAGAAAGCTTAAAGCGCCACATATGGAAACTGACAGTTTTCTAAGCGGATGGGACTCTCCCGTCATCGCGACGCTCACTCTAGGAAAACTCTATTACCAATATGATTCTTATTTTCTCAGCTTTAATGAAATACTCATTCCACCGTTAAATAAACTTAAAAAACAAAAGTGAGGTAAACAGTGACAATATCCCGTTTAAAATAACAAAACTAACACTTTCGAAGTTTTAAGCACTTACTTCTCCGACTGACATTGCCCCATCGAAATTTGCTTCAGAATCTATTTTTTAGAGAATTTAGTAAGCTTTTGAATGGTTACATCGTACTTCCCACGATTTCTTAACTGTTTTAAAGATATTAAGGGGGGGGGGGGGAAATGGTGCTAATACCTACCGATAGCTGCTATATTCCTTCACTAATCGCACTTGAGATAAGAACGGAACCGCGCTAAGATGAAGCAGTTCCTGCGGGTCGGACTTTTTTTTTGTCAGACAAATTAATGTGTCATGTTTATATTATAATATAAATATTATGTTTATAAGAAGAGCAAATCACTTTAATTGCAGTGTAAAATATTGTTGCTAGCTAAATCTAAGTATTATATAAGCTCATAAGGAAAAAATGGTGCTAATGACTCAGATTTCGATACACCATAAAAGAAAAAAAAAATTAAGGACAATATACAAAGATTCCGAAGTATTTCATGTCTGTTAATAAAATATTTTATTCTAATCCCAATAACGCAACACTTATACACAAATAAACTTTTTTTAGGTATCTATTTAATACGTATAAAATAAGATTATAATGAGCAATCCGCTGTGGCATACACCAAGTACTACCACCGTGTGGAGTGCAACTAGTATAGACCGGTACGTCAGCACCACTGTGGTATGTAAACAGCGGCTGTTCTGATACTGGCAAAAATTAGAAATCCTACATTCCTACAGTTGTTTGGAGGCTTATCTTTATGACCCTAGAAAGGAACTTACAGATGACGAGGGTCCACTGGGCGATACCTGTACTGGGAATGCACTCCACCCTAAGCCTCCTAGCTCCTCACCTTTGAATTCATATGATTTCGTTCAATGAATTTAAAAAAAAAAAATTAATAAATAGATAAAAACTTCTGAAAATAGGGAATACCAAAAACAATTCTAAAGAACGAAATCAACACCAGTACAGTAATCTAGATATTCATAGGGCATCTTCGAATTCCAAGATACCGTTGAAACAAAATATTGTTTCTATTTATACGTATCCTGTTTTATTGACTAATACATTTGACTACTATAAGCAATCACAAAAATAACGAGCAGTGAAAAAAAAAACTGTAGGAAACACACAAAAAGATTCGTTCAAATGAACGAAATTACCTATGTTTTAAGCACTTATTTCTCCAAATATGACCATCCCATCGCAAATGTCTTTAAAACATTTTTTGTAGAAAATTTAGTAACCTTTCGAATGGTAACCTTTTGCTTGCTAAGATTCCAAACCGTTTTCGTGATATTAATGAAAATATACGAAGTTCCCAAAACTTTTCATGTCTAAAAATGAAATATTTTATTTTAATCATTCCTTTACTCCAAACGTAACCAAATTTTCAACATATTAGTTTTGATAAAATTCAAACATGCAGAAAATGTTTCAACTGAAGCCCATGATTCTAAGTACCAAAATCAAAGACAAAAAGAACAGTTTGAATAAGCGAAATCAATTACTTTAATGTTTTAAGCACTTATTTCTCCGATTGACATCGCCTAATCAAAACTTTTATTAGAACCTTTTTTGTAGAGCATTTAGTAAGCATTCTAATGGTAATCTTTTGTTTCCCAAGATTCTCAACCTTTTTCGAGATATTAAGGAAAGTATACAAAGTTACCAAAACTTTTCATGTCTGTTCATAAAATATTTTATTCTAACCCTTCCTTAACTCCAAACGTAACATAACTTTCAACATATTAGTTTTAATGAAAGTAGAACATGCAGATAATGTTTCAACTGAATCCCGTGATTCTAAGTACCCAAACCAAAAACGGTATTCAAAAACTATTTTTCCAATTTTCTCGAAAACGGTTAAAGCTATCGCCTTGAAAATGGTTTTATTCGTTTTCCTAGCCCAAGAAGCCTATAAAAAGAGTACTTACAAGCTTATGAACTCAAAAACGTAAGCGTTACGATTTTTTCTGCGCGAATTTCGCCCCAAACGCCATCTTCCAGTGGGCGGATTTTGCTGGTTAACGAACTTGATCTTTCAAATTGGACGACTGATTTTTGTACCAAATTTCATCAAAATCGGACCATCAGGGAAGCCAGAAATGAGCGAACAGACAAATATATATATATATATATATATATATATATATATATATATATATATAAAAATTTGAACCACCGTTATTTTCGGTCTCTAGGGGTTCTGAAACGCGAAATTTTCTTGTCGGCACTTCCGGATTGTTTCATTGTATCAACCTTATAAGCGGGGTTCCTCCCTATGGGGGAGGGAGGAACCGCGCTAAAATAACATCGAAAAAGTTGAATCACCATAATGGCGTAAAAGTAAAATAAAATAAGTAAATAAATAAAAATAATACTAAAAGGAGGCAGTTAGTGTTAAGGCGTGAGCACTTAACACTCCGTGCCAAGGGTCGGGGGTTCGATTCCCACTATGGGATGGTAGCATTTCTTTATAAAAAAGAAAATGCATCAGCCCTATCCTGGCTAGAAAAGGGTGGTAACCTATAGGCAACCATTTCTATAATTCTTAGTTATTAATGATGGACGTTAAAATGTAAAAAAAGAATACTAAAAGATCACTATGATCGGAAAAAGTCTCTGGGTACAAAAGAGTCAATAACTGGACTCTTTTCATGTCTCCCGGCGTTCATCCGCAAGTATGAACTCTATAGAGTTGGACATAGACAGAGCCCTAGCCCGTGAAACGACTTCCTCCCCTGGCTTTATCTAGTAGAGAACTTGTAGAATCTCAGTGATTTCCATTGTATGCCATGGATAGGTTGAAAGGGCGATAGTACTCCTGACTCTACACTTCCATACTAGTTCTAGTTTGGACGGGATAACGTCACTCCAGGGAAATGGCGTACACTACTTCAAAACAGTAGTTGGACATAGACAGAGCCCTAGCCCATGAAACGACTTCCTCCCCTGGCATTATCTAGTAGAGAACTTGTAGAATCTCAGTGATTGACTTCCTCCCCTGGCATTATCTAGTAGAGAACTTGTAGAATCTCAGTGATTGACTTCCTCCCCTGGCATTATCTAGTAGAGAACTTGTAGAATCTCAGTGATTGACTTCCTCCCCTGGAATTATCTAGTAGAGAACTTGTAGAATCTCAGTGATTTCCATTGTATACCATGGATAGGTTGAAAGGGCGATAGTACTCCTGACTCTACACTTCCATACTAGTTCTAGTTTGGACGGGATAACGTCACTCCAGGGAAATGGAGTACACTACTTCAAAACAGTAGTTGGACATAGACAGAGCCCTAGCCCGTGAAACGACTTCCTCCCCTGGCATTATCTAGTAGAGAACTTGTAGAATCTCAGTGATTGACTTCCTCCCCTGGCTTTATCTAGTAGAGAACTTGTAGAATCTCAGTGATTGACTTCCTCCCCTGGCTTTATCTAGTAGAGAACTTGTAGAATCTCAGTGATTGACTTCCTCCCCTGGCATTATCTAGTAGAGAACTTGTAGAATCTCAGTGATTGACTTCCTCCCCTGGCTTTATCTAGTAGAGAACTTGTAGAATCTCAGTGATTGACTTCCTCCCCTGGCATTATCTAGTAGAGAACTTGTAGAATCTCAGTGATTGACTTCCTCCCCTGGCATTATCTAGTAGAGAACTTGTAGAATCTCAGTGATTGACTTCCTCCCCTGGCATTATCTAGTAGAGAACTTGTAGAATCTCAGTGATTGACTTCCTCCCCTGGCTTTATCTAGTAGAGAACTTGTAGAATCTCAGTGATTGACTTCCTCCCCTGGCATTATCTAGTAGAGAACTTGTAGAATCTCAGTGATTGACTTCCTCCCCTGGCTTTATCTAGTAGAGAACTTGTAGAATCTCAGTGATTGACTTCCTCCCCTGGCATTATCTAGTAGAGAACTTGTAGAATCTCAGTGATTGACTTCCTCCCCTGGCATTATCTAGTAGAGAACTTGTAGAATCTCAGTGATTGACTTCCTCCCCTGGCATTATCTAGTAGAGAACTTGTAGAATCTCAGTGATTGACTTCCTCCCCTGGAATTATCTAGTAGAGAACTTGTAGAATCTCAGTGATTTCCATTGTATACCATGGATAGGTTGAAAGGGCGATAGTACTCCTGACTCTACACTTCCATACTAGTTCTAGTTTGGACGGGATAACTTCACTCCAGGGAAATGGAGTACACTACTTCAAAACAATAACTTTACAAGGTCAACTGTTGGTATTTAGTACATTTTTCAAGGTATTTTCCTGTTTTCCACGTTGGAGTAACCCTCCATCATGGGAGTTTATTTAAAGTACGAGTGCCATCCTTTTGGATACTGCACGTATTTTGATTACGTACATATATGTATAAGTCATTTTAATTTAATATTTAACACAATATTGAATAATAATAAAAAAGAAAAACTAACAAAAAAAAACAAAGAAAAAAAACAAATAAAGAAATATATACATATGTAATAAGTTACATATGTGTACAATCAGATGATTTCATTGAATGTTGCAAGGTCCAAATTCTTAATAAATGCATCAAATTCTTTAAAATATGTAAGTAGTAAGTCAGGTTTGTGAGTGGGCCAAGTTCCGTCCTGTAAGGTAATGTCCTTAATCATTTTTGTCCTTGGTCCGTCCAGTAATGTACAGTCATACAGGAGGTGGTCGTAAGTCTGTTAAGTTGAATTGTCGCATTTACATGTGTTATTAGTGATTAGTTTAAATTTGTATAAATAACTTTTCGTCGGTCCATTTCCTGATATAAATTGTGTTACTTTAAAGTTGTTTAGTGTTAATTTTTGTCTCTTGAGTATTGTAGGTATGTATTTGTGTAAATGTCTTCCTTTAGTTGTGTTCGTCCATCTTTCGTCCCATTTTTACCATTTCAGAGTACGTTGGCACGTTTCTCTTAACTGTCGAGGTTAATTTCTTCTCTTCAACGGTTTTCTTCAGTTCTTCATTTGTCTCAATCAATTTTTCAATACACTCGCGTGCTTTAAGTAAAATATCAGTGGCTTTAATCTTAATTTCGGCTTTTGAACATTTAGAATCGTATATAAATGAAATAAAAGGAATGAGTTCTCCTAGGAATTACTCACCTGTCGCCATCTTGTCAGCGAATTTTTCAAGGTATTTGTTATAGGAATGATTGAGACCTTTATAGTCCAGGGCACATCTTCAGTTAGACGTCAAGAGAGCACAAGCTAATTTTTTGGAACTACTCAAATAACAATAATTGACGTATGTGTAAATCTAAAAATTCCCAAAACTTTTTTTTTTTTTTTTTTTTTTTTTTTTTTCAAAGTTAGGAAAAATCAAAACATCAAGATTTTTCGTAATTCAATCTTTTAAAACTTCGAAAGTATTTTTTCTAGAAAATGTCTTAAATCATCAAATGATTTGCTATCAAATTTCCCATAATGCTTAAAAAATATTTATAAATAAAATTTATTCGCGATTTTGTAACAAAATATATGAAAAATAGATTAGAGAATAGATATATTTTATTTTTTAATATTGTATTACTTCTGTGATCAAACTAAACGCTAAATTAAATTGGTTTTGATAGCTTTTGCATGATAATTTAAAAATTTATGGGTGACAAAATTTCAATAACTTTTTCATATTTTTGCTAAAAGCTCCATATATTTGAAATATTTTTAGAAACAAAACTAAAGCACTGAATCATTCCAAATAATTTTACAGATTGAATGTCGGTCAATTTGAACGGTCTGTGTAATTTTTTTAAGCAACTTCTGGGGTCTCCCCGTGGTCTAGTGGGTAACGCCTTTGATTTTCATGTGGGAGATAGCAGCGTTTTTTTGCAAATAACAAAAATTGGTTGGATGAAGAGATGAACTTCGAAGTTCAACTGTGCCCATGGACTTATATAACAGGGGCAGCAGCCCCCCCCCCTGACATCGGTAAAAATGTTTTTAAATCGGTATAAGTTTTTCACTTATTCTCCTGGCAATCCTCTTTGATTCTATTTTTAATTAATAAAATTGTTTTATTTTAGAATGACGTGTCTTGATTGGTCGAATCAGATGTAAAATCCACAAAAAATAATTCAGCGAGAGTCGTGAAACGACACATTGTGCGCCGGAGAAATAATCACATCTCAGCTCGTTGTCGGCGCTACTGTTAGAAACTGCTTAAAAATATCAATTTTTCAATAAATAATAGAAAATTATGGAAAATTGTTTTCCAATTTCTTTGACATATTTTTATAGTTTCTAACATGAAAAATTTCTTGGTTGTGAGAAAAGTACGTAAAAGTGATGTTGTCAATGTTTCTCATATATTGCGAAAAAAATGTTCTGATCATTTTCCGATTTCAATTATTGTTATTTGACATACGTTCGGAAGATATTCCTGCAAAAGTTAGCATGTCCTTTCTCAACATTCGAATATAGCTACTTCTTTATAATGAGCCCCGAATTAACATCTTGTAAATCGAGGCAAGGAGAATATTAACTGCTGAAGGGGCGAACGGTCATAGGCTCGTTGAATAAACCAATCCCGGTGGATCAGCGAAGTTAAGCAACGTCGGGCAGTAGTTAATGGTTGACAACCAGTTAATTGTTGACTGACCATGTGCTGTTGGCATTATAAAAGGGTGGCCTCCTGTAGACAGCCCGGTGTTAATTCCCCGATTGTTGAAACACCGTCAAAAAAAGTGTTAACATACGAGAGCAATGCTCTCAGGCTTTAATGATCTTTTGAGAGCAGACAGTAAGACTTTGTTCAACCCGAAATAATGAGTAACCGTTCGATTTAAAGTGCAGTGCTTACTATTTCTAGACTAGATACGGTTACTTCCCTGAGGGATTTCCCTACTGCCGTACTGTCTGTCTCCTGCCGCATTACTGCTCCCAGGGGAGAAATGAGACACGTGGCCCTGGATTATTTGGGGGATAGTCTCTCTCTCAACTAGCGGCAGTCGGGTATAAACACTCTCTCCAATTCCCCGGAAGGCTGTCGTCACGATCTAATGTCACGACGTCAGTCGCACGACAGGATTCTGACAGCCTAAGGAGAGTGAAAATGAAATGTCAGTCATGTCATGAAAAATATCAATGCGTAGGAAAAATGAAGAACATGAAAATGCTGTGAACATTCGTTGATTTACGTTATGTCAATGATTCTTGTCATCAAGCCTAAATTGGAACATTTATTAGCTTCAAGCGATGAATCGATATTGTAATAAAATAAAATTTTGGTACAACAATGAGCTGATGACAAGTAAATCGATCTAACAAAAAAGCCCGACTCGCAGGAACTGCGTCATCTTAGCGCGGTTACGTACATCTCGAAGAAATGGAATAAATTAGCATTACAAATCACAGGAAACTGACAGTCGCCAACTTACACAGAAGTGGATAATTCTTAATCTGTATAAGTCAATACAATTATGTACTGAAAACGTACTTACTCTTTGACTACTGCTGAGAAGGCTCTTCTTAACAACCAAAAAATCGTTGTCATTTTAAGTATCTTGTTTTACTAGAAAATTCGTCTTACTGTTATAATCAACTGTAAATATGTGCTTCATGGCGAATAAAATTCCATTCTGTCGTGGGTTAAATCTTTCTTTAAAATAAGAAATAACGATAATTTCAGTTGGAGGCTATGAGGAAGGTTATATAGACAGCAGAATTCAAAACAAACTACGTCATCATGATTAGCCACAGCCATCTTGTTTACCACAGCCACTCCAAACTTATTATTACCAATACCTTTCACCGTTTCTTAGCTTATTTTACTACTATACTAATTTTTCTGATAAATGCAATTTAAAACAAGAAAAAAAAACAATTAAAAAGTGAGATAAACAAAGAGAAAACCCCTTTCAAAACAACAAAACATTTTTTAAGTTTTAAGCGCTTATATCTCTGATTGACGTTGCCCAATCAAATATTGCTTCAGAACCTTTTTTGTAGAGAATTTAGTAAGCATTCGAATGGTCACCTTACACTTAGCACGATTTCCAAACCGTTATCGAGATATTTACGAAAAATGTATGAAGATCCGAAAACTTTTCATGTCTATTAATAACATTTTTTTTTTCGCATACTTCCTTAACACCAAATATAACCAAAATTTAAACATCTTAGTTGGGATTAATTTCCAAGTTGTAGAAAATATTTCATTTGAATCCCGCGATTCTAAGTACTCACAAAAATATAATGACTTACAACAATATTGATTCCACTTTTCTCAGGAACGGTTGCAGATATCGCCTTAAAAATGGTTTCATTCGTTTTCTTATGTTAAGAAACCTATAAAACAAGTACCTGCAAGCATATAAACACAATAACGTAAGCGTTGCGATTTTTTTTGCTCGAATTTCCCCCAAACACTATCTTCTAGTGGGCGGATTCTGCTGGTTAACGAACTTGACCTTTCAAATTAGACGACAGATTTTTGTACCAAATTTCGTTAAAATCGGACCATTTTTGAGCTTGCTAGAGCGCGAACAGACAAGCGTATATATATATATGTTTGATGTTAATTTTCGTCGCTGGGATAGTATTTTTAGATGGAACGGCATTTTTCTCCAGCGGTGGTACTCCTCCTCACTTCTTCCCGGAATATTTCGATGGATTCATCTCCATCTTCTTGAGTACCTGGCTGAAGAAGATGGAGATGAATCCATCGAAATATTCCGGGAAGAAGTGAGGAGGAGTACCATCGCTGGAGAAAAATGCCGTACCATCTAAATATATATATATATATATATATATATATACAAATTTGGGCCACCTATATTTTCGTGATCTATAGGGTCTGAAACGTGAAAGTTTCTAGTCGGCACTTCCGGAATGCGTCATGAGGTCAACCTCATAAGCGGGTTCTCCCTATGGAGATAGGGAGTAACCGCGCTAAAACGACCATCGTGTTCCGATGTGAAGACTCAACTGGTTAGTGATCTGATCCATCGGTGTTAGATAATTTGGACGAGATTAGCTTAGTGTAAAATACTTGACTAATTTTCTGATGGACCACAGTATCTTATAATATCACGGAAATAAACATGTTATTACCTTTATTTATTTGATGTTTTTTCACTCGAGAATTCCAATCACATTTTAAAATTGAGATTTAATCTCTGTCCTGAGTATACGGTTGGAAAGCTGATTAACTTTTACAAGTTTTGTGAGATTCGGCAGTCTGCAGGGTTTATTTTGGAGGAGTAGTGATTTTCGAAATGTTGTCGCTAATCAGGAAGTTTTGTTAATTTTTACTTTTGGAATTGCTATTGCGGTCTTAATGAGATAATTGTGAACATTGTGTTTTACCCTTAAAGAACATGTAATGCTGATTTTAAAAATGAATTGTTGAGAAAAAAATGTGTAGTAGCAGAGAAAATTGGAGTTGTACTACAAAAAACACGAGTTTCTCTAAAGAACCTTTAAATTGGTATATTTCTGGAACGGAGTGAGATAGAAATGTGTGGTTGTTGGTGTTGAACTACGTTTTTTGTCTAGTTTCACTCCCTGAAGGATTGTCATTAACTTGCGATAGACCCTTTATACACGTTCGGGCGACCGGCGGACTGTTCAGGCCTAACTGACAGGCCTGCCTGACCGAGTGCCACCCGCTTAAGTAATCACGTCTTGTGCAGTCTGTCAGTATGTGTTTTATTGTTAGAGGTATGTTTCACTGTCTGCAAGTATTTTTTTTTTATTCATTAAAAAAATAGCGAGTAAAGTATGTCCGATTCTCAATCAACATAAAACTACTTCATCTCATCTCACATCCCGTGAGCTAGTTGGCTCCATTAGAGCAACTCAAGGATTTTCAAAATCTCAGGACAAAATCTATATATATAAAAATCACGTGTCTGTCTGTTTTTCTGTTTGTTTGTTCCTTATACAAATCCACACCGTTTGACCGATTTTGACCAAACTTGGAATAATGGTAGGTCTTGATACGAGAAATCTCCTAGGCTAGGTCAAAAAAATCTACCAGCTGTCTGTCTGTATGTTTGTTCCTTATACAAATCCACACCGTTTGACCGATTTTGACCAAACTTGGAATAATGGTAGGTCTTGATACGAGAAATCTCCTAGGCTAGGTCAAAAAAATCTACCAGCTGTCTGTCTGTATGTTTGTCCCTTATACAAATCCACACCGTTCGTCCGATTTTGACCAAACTTGGAATAATGGTAGGTCTTGATACGGCGATTGCCATAGGCTAGGTCAAAACGGCTACCATCTATCTGTCAGTATGTTTGTTCTTTATACAAACCCACACCGTTTGACAGATTTTGATCAAACTGAGCACACAGGTTGGTCTTGATCAGGGGAGTGTCATAGGCCAGGTCAAAAACGTCTACCAGCTGCTGTATGTATGTGCTTTTTTTAAAAAAAATAAAAATCCTCACTGTTAGACCGATTTTTACCAAACTTGGCATACATGTATGTCTTGATACGGGGGGGGGGGGGTGTTATAGGTTAGGTCGTCTAGGACTCCCAGTTGGGAGGTCACGGGTTCACAGACACAGTTACAGATTCGTGTTATTTGATTTTAATAATACTTATTTGGTTTCTAATTTATTTAGGCTTTTCTATATGCAGAAAGTAGGTGTAGCATGGCACGCCGGGTAACAGCTAGTTGAAAATAAAAAAAATGCTGAATAACCAATTTAAAGGAACTTGTGTGATAAAGCGTTTTTATAATAAAATAATATGTAGGCCGCCGTGGGTGATAATAGCACATAAATCAATTAATCAAAAATGAAATAGTTTTGACATCCAGACCCAGGCAAACTATTTTTACGCGTTTGGCAAGGTTAAATAGTCAATAAATGATAAGTTGATACTATAAATACTTATTGAAATGAGATAACACAAACACTTTTAGTGCATAATAAAATCAGAATAAAAACTGTTTATATCATACTCTGAAACTTCAATTTCTTTTTACTTCGAAAGTATAAATTCATTTAAAGTTTGAAAAAAACAACAACAAATAATTATAATTAATTGACTCCCTCTTACCTTATGACACGACAAGACAGACCAACTTGTCGGTACTGTAATAAAACACTTACTGTTAAACACATCCTGACAGACTGTAAACAAAGACAAAATGATAACGTCCCACAAACCGTGTACGAACTACTCACAGATGACAGTCACTACATCGGACAAATATTTGAATACCGCAAATATTTAAACACCTATGATCGAATCTGAATTCACATAAGCGATCTTATATGAAATATAAATACAACTTATAAAGCCAAATACTACAAGCAAGAGACTATGCCCTCTTCCTCTATTATTTAATAATGTGCATTATTGTTTTGTTTATAATATTTGAATATTAGATCACACTGTTGTTGAAACGCCTTAGTTGCGAGAAAGTAAAAAAATAAATAAATAAATAATTAAAAAGAAAATCTTAAACAATAGTAATAGATTTGTTAATAAGACATCGACGGGAAGAACCCATACCTTCTATATAAGATTCTGCAAGTTCAAAAACCAGAAATTAAAAATAAAACAGGGAATATATTACCAAATAAAATCACAATCCCCACAAAAAACGCTCTTTGTCTTGTTATTAAAAAAAATATATTTTATACACATCTAATATTATAAATAAAATAAAATAAAGAAATGATAATAACGCATAAAAATAAATAAATTGTCTTATGCAGAGGTGTTTGTAGGACAATAGTAGGTTTAAAAGCGATTTTCATTGCACCCAGCACAAATGAAGCTACACACAAGTTTCCGAAAATTTCTTGGACATGTCTGGTTTTTGTAATGAGTCCTTCAATTCATATTTGTATTAATCCTACATATAATTATTTTTTTATTTTTGAGAAAATATGTTTATATGGTTAAGGTGTTAGAATAACGTAAAATGACATGGAGTTTATTGGATGAGTTCGTTTTCACATTTCCTGCTGTCGTTCAGTACCTATCTTTTAGTATTGGCCTTTTCTTACTTTTATTGAAAGAATTATATATTAATGGGCAATCCGAAGCGTTGTCAAGATCACGTCTACTCAGCTGAAAGCTTGTAAAAGGGTTTTATTTCAAGTAGTTTGCTGTCAGCCTGTGTCCATTTTTGTTACCTGTCATACATATAGCACGTAAGTAGTTTAATATATGTCTTTTGGGGCATTGTATATATGAATTAGAAAATAATTCCTGAAAACATTTATATAACTAAAATATTGCTTTAAAAAAAAAGTCAGTCACGCAGGAGCTGCATAACTAAGCACTTTCCTCAGAATTTGGGTAGTGTAGACTGATTTCCAGAACAATTTGCTTAAAATATCCTACATAAATAAAATAAAAACATGAATAGTTCTCTTTTAATTTTGTAATGAGTAACTGATAAATTATTAATTTTCTTCCAGAGTTATGTTTACACATGGTACCTACTACACTACGTAATAAATAAAAAAAAAAAACGTATTTTGATCTAACGCAGGAACCGGATACAGTCCATCTAGTGGTAGAAAGCGCTCCTTGCGGCGCCTTTGTGAACCTATGTCTGGCTGGCTTTTCTATTGAAATATATTATAAAGTAAACCCCCCTTTCCGATTGACCGATTCAGCTCATTTTTACAACACTTCTTTCTCATGAGTTACCCACGACGTATACCGCGTTTCGTTACAATACAGCAGAAATTACGACCAGTATGAGTATATTAGTAATTTGGGTCCGGAGTAAACCCCCCCCTCCTAATGAACCGATTTAGTTTACTTTTACAACACATATTTATCTGTAGATTACCACTACGAATACCGAGTTTCGTCGAAATATACCAAAAATCACGGTTGGTAGTGGCGAATTGGTATTGTGGGTCTGGAGTAAACCCCCCCCCCCCTCCTAATGAACCGATTTAGTTTATTTTTACAACACATATTTACCTGTAGATTACCACTATGAATACCGAGTTTCGTCGAAATATACCTAAAATCACGGCTGGTAGTGGCGGATTGGTATTGTCGGTCCGGAGTAAACCCCCCCTCCTTATGAACCGATTTAGTTCATTTTTATATCTCACTTTTCTCTCTATATTACCACTACGAATACCAAGTTTCGTTGAAATATAACAAATATTACGGCTGAAATGGTCAAATTAGTGTTTTGGGTTCGGGGTAAACCCCCCCTTCCGGTGGACCGATTTTGGTGGTTAACGAACTCGTTCAATCGTTTGCTAATTGAATGCTATATACCAAGTTTCGTGACGAAAAAACAAAAACTCTGGCCGCTATCGTGTTAACAGACACACATATATATATATATATATATATATATATATATATATATATATATATATATATATATATAAATTTTAACGGGGGTCATTTTCGGTGTCTACTAGGTAGGATCGATAAAGATTTGAAGAAATTTTTCGAAAATTCCGTCATGAGTCCAACCTCAATAGCTACTTTCCTTCGGAGGAAAGTGCTAAAAAAAGAAGAAAAATGTTGCCAAGATTGGATTGTTCGGTTTATTTTTAAAGAATTCTTGGATTTATTTAGCATTCCTTGGATATAAAAAAGGAGGGTTGAGAGGGAGTCCTGGGAGAAGACAGGGTTTTCAGCGGCTATTTCCGAGAGGAACTGGGGGACTGAATCACCGGTCAGAAATTCCAATTAGAGAAATGGCTTCGACTGGAATGGGAAGGTGTATGCTTGTTAAACAATCCCTTGAGTGGCTATTAACTTAACAGTACTACCGACCAAGGGATACTCAACATCAGAATTTACTCATGGTGAGTGCTTCTATTTTAGTTGACTATTTTACATACGAATTTACGCAGCGGTCATAAATTAACTGGCTCTAACCTCTAGAGAAAAAAAAATGTCCGACTCACAGGAACTGCATCATGTCAGCGCAGTTCCGTTCATATCCCTAGTGCCATTATGAATGAAGTAAATAAAAAATTAAATCTCAATGAGAAAATATATTCATTTTTAGAATCTTTCGAAGGAATGTAGCAATTGAAGTTGCAGCGAAGAAAGAATTTTTGAACATTTTTGTTTTCAAATCTCCACTACTTGTATCCCTAGGTAAAGAAAATTGTCCCTTTAAAATTCACCTATTTATTATTTATTCTAATTAATAATTTACATGAAATTTGATTCCCCGTGTAGATTTTCATAAGCAGTAGGCACATGGTGTTAGAAATTTATTCAATATATTATTAGGTCATCTACTAATTGAGGGTGGTTCCTGTATACTTTATTTACAACTTTCCTTGTGTAACATCGACATGTCAACAATGTTAAAAAATCAAAGAGAAAGAAGTTTAAGGCACTAGAACAGAAATCTGACAGTATCCTAAGCAGAAATGAGTCCCCCGCTCATATATATATATTGTAAATAAAATTGTAAACAACTCTCTCTCTCTCTCTCTCTCTCTCTCTCTCTCTATATATATATATATATATATATATATATATAGAGAGAGAGAGAGAGAGAGAGAAAAAGAATAATTTCGGAGGGGCTAGGAAAATTTCGGGGGGGGGAGGCTGAGACCATTTCCGGTGTATGGAATACTAACAATTTTGATCTTGGAAGAGTTTTAGCCAACCTAAACGCTATTACACCCAAAATAGAATGTTCTATGAACTAAATGATCTTGTTGGGTTATATACTTGTTGGGTTATGTAAGCTTGTGCATGATTGTTTACATCAGAAGGTCCCAACAAGAATATTATTGCATGTTGAGAAATTAAATTAACTAATAACACAGTAAACAAAAGAAACTGGAAATAAACATGTAGAACGTCAACAGTATATAATTAAATGTAAAATAAAATAACATATTTACATAAATTGCCTAGAGCAGAAACGAAAATAGAAATATTAAATAGTCCAAAAATTGAGTAGATTACTTGTAGTTTTATGAGCTGGTTAAGGTTTCCTGGAGGCTGCTGTGTTTGCTGAGGGTAGCTACCGCGAACAGTCCAGAGCAGTTTAAATTGTCTGTTTTTATAGATGCACTCACAAGAGAAGAAGAAACAAGACTGAGGTTATAGTACTCTGTGTGAAATAGTTTAATTAGAACAGCTGGTTGCTAGATACTGCTCACTTAGGCAAGTCCCTAGCAACCATGCTTTCTGTCAGTCTCTTGCTGCTACAGTCTTATTTAATTTATTTTTAAGGGGTTTATGAAATTTTTATCGATCAAATCAAAATTTCGGGGGGGCTGCAGCCCCCTCAGCCCCCCCCCCCCTTCTATACGCCCATGCCCCCGTTACCTTAACGTTCGCTATAGCAAACCACTAATGCCAATTAGTTTCTAACTTTTTTACCTTCTTTTGATAAAATACTAATTTTACTGATAAATGGAATTTAAAAGGAAAAACAACCAATTAAAAAGTGAGTTAAACAAATACAAAACCTGGTTGAAAAGAACAAGACAAACACTTTCAAAGTTTTAAGCACATATTTTTCCTATTGACATTGCCCCATCGAAAATTGCTTCGGAACCTTAGAAAGCAGTCAAATGGTCACTTACTTACGATTTTCTTACCTCTTTAGAGATATTTTAGGAAATATACGAAAATCCCAAAACTTTTCATGCCTGTTGTTGAAATATTTTATTTCTAGTACTTCCTTACCTCCAAGCGGAAATGAAATTTAACCAATTTATATTAGATGAATATCAAATGTCTCGAACAAGTTTCAACAGAATTAATCGTTTTTGAATGCCCAAACTGATAATTAGTTTGGAAAAGTAGATGTTCCAGTTCGTTAGAACTGATGATGAACTTTATCTCAACCTTTCACTCTTTACGTTTTCTGTAACTGCAGAAAATGTATTCTATATATGTGAGTAATTCAAACCGCTTTTAACTTGATTTGCAGTTAGGAAGTAAAATTGAAAAAAAGTACAAATTTCTTAAATGTGCAATATTTTTACGACATAACTTGAAAAATATTGTTCTTTTTACTTTTCCCAGTTCAGAAATTCTATAAAAATTATTTTTTCCTCAGTTCTATTCGAAAAAGGTTGATTTTCGAATTGAGTCACATTTTGTCGTACAGTTTCATTTTATGTAAGTGTTGTAGAATAGTAACAATGTGTGGGCTTTTTTCAGAAAATAGTTCGGACATGTCATGTGGAATCGTTAAATAGTCTCGTGTTCTGCATTCTGTAATTAAGTGTTTAACTGTTAGTTCTCTGTTGCATGTCTGACGTATTGGACTGTCTTGTCTATTCATGAGATGGGAATGTGTTAAATGAGTGTGTCCAATTCTCAGTCTTGTAATTACTACTTCATCACGTCTTGATAGCTGCGGACTAGCTTGCCATTCATGAGTACTGCTTTTTATCTCCCTCAGGAGGTTATCTCTTGTGCTGTACCATGAGGCTTGCCATCCATATTATCCGTAATTAGTAAGTGTAAGTCTTCAGTCGTAAGTAAGTTCAAGTCAACTGATTCTCCTCTGCTTGCTTGTTTTGCTTGTTCGTCTGCTGTTGTGGATTGTTCCTTCTAAATACTTGGTAAATCTATTTATACTATGAATTGTCATTAAATGTTGTGTGAGTATAAAGTAATTTTAGCCCAATTTTGATGCACTATAACTCTATAACCAGTTGAGTCTTAGTCACCAAATTGATATCATTTGTTAAAGTCATAAAGAGGTCTTATTTGTATAAATTTCATAATTTTCGACTCAGGCCCTTTTGAGGTATTGTAATTCAAATATCGCGAAAAATACGATTATGGCAAACTTTGAAAAATTATATAAAAAAAATGAAAATTTTCTCAAGCTTGAAACGTCCGCAGCAAGTAGTCATATAATATATCTATGCAAGAAAATAAAATTGAAGGTGAGTCTTTATTCCTTCTAATAATTTTGAAGCTCTAAAACTCCCGTTTACGTTAAATTGTAATCAATATTCGTGATTTTTTTTTTCTGCAATTTCCATACTATTTACAAAACACGATATGGGAACAAAAATCAAGAGCATATCGTTCTGATAATTTTAGTGTTTATTCTGTTTTGTTATCTATGAAATTAAGAGAGTTAGGTACATTTACGTAAAACGTGTTTTCGGACAAAAAGTTTTTACGGCGCATCTACATCTAGGTCATTAGCGCCGACATCCAGGGTGTAGCGAGGAATTTTACCAGCGAGCCGTGGGATGATAAAATTCCTGCCGGAGGTTGGGAATCGAACCCACCATCTCCTGTTTATGAATCCAAGGCGCTAGCCATTAGACCACAGCAGACTCCCACAAAAAGTTGTTAAAATGAAAACTTAAAATGGCTGACTAAGAAAACAATGACCCAGAATTTTTTTTTTTCTGCAGGTTTGAACTCACCTAGTATAGGGGGATAACTGGTAAAAAAATTAGGAAAATCAAAAATGTCGAGCAACATGGTCTGGGTGATTTCTAATGGATTGACCCTCGTGGTAATAAATATAGTACAAAGGTATAATAAAGTAATTCTTTTCGGAAGGGCATTAAGAACTGGCAGAAATAATTGGAGTACGGAACCCTCGTTCAGAGTAATGACTGGAGGAGGGGGGATTTAAACACTGGTGTCACCGACTCCGTATCGACTCTAATCGAGTTCAAATTCTGAACTATAAGAGGGTCTTCCTGGATCGGATTAGCAGTAGAATGCCTGTACAGGGTCGGCTTAACTCGTTAACTATCATTCGACCAGGGGATATAGATGCATGTTCTAGGATGTGGGGGTGGGTCTTGGATCGAGACATAGGGAGGAGGAGGGGGTGGAGGAGTTGAAAATCAATCGCTCTGTTTCATAATCGCTGTAATGAAGTTGGGGGGTTGTGCGTGCCGAATACATCCGAACACAGCCGAAGACACCCGACTGCTGGGAGCGAGGGTTGCTCTGGCCCCAGTCCCCGTATAGTGTTGGTTCTGGTCGCCTGTATCTCTTTCTCGAACCCGACGAAAACATTCAAGCTCACGTTCGTTTTGTCGAATCTGCTCAAATTTTTATCCCCTATTGTTTAAATACAAAACCCTTAACATAGTACCGATCCACGTAGGGAGTGTTCATGCCTGCATTTATATTTCCGTAATATAAAAGACACAAAAATAAAAATATAAACCAAAAACAAAAATACATGAGACATTCTTATGCCAACCCTCTCCGCACGACAACCGCTTACATAATATTATCTTCATTGGTGTATATTATTCATGGTGAGTAATATTTCAAATAAAATTTAAATTAGTTTTTTGAGAGTGACCTAATATTTCATTATTCATTTTTAATTATATTATTTAACCCATAATATTAATTTTAGTTCTGCTCTCATTTTTTATGCACATTCATTTTATAAATGTTTGGTCTGATACATAAAAATTCTCATAACTCTGCAAATATTACGTAAGAAAAATTGTCATTTGACATATTATTCGTTGTTTTATTATATGATAAATTGTCACAATTTCAGCCTAACTGTAGCATTATAATTGTACTGTGTGAGTTTATGATATATATATATATATATATATATATATATATATATATATATATATATATATATATATATATATACATACATACACACAAAAAGACACATAAAAACTGTTCCATTGGAATGTTTATTGGCTGGCAATGCTCATTAAATTATCTCCAACCCCCCTATATAAAGTAAATGAGGAAATTCGGCGCATTTTCTTTGATTTATTTTTCTACACATTTTCCTTGTATGCATTGGGGAAAATATAACCGAATTATGTTTGCCCAATCAAATATTCTTAAATTAATGACCATCCATAAATGAGTTGCTTAATTTTATTTTTATTATTATTTTTTTTTTTTTTTTGAGAGAGAGAGAGACGTTTGAATTTCACATAAGACAATATCGTCCCTATTATGTCAAACTATCGAATATGCAAAACTCTTGGATTATGGAGGATACGGCTCGTTGCAAATTATCACAACTGTACCTCCTTTAGAATAGCGTTTAATACCTTAAATAGAGTATCGAATAAGACCATTTTTCAATATATTACTTCGTCTGTGGATAGAATATGTTCGTTCTCTAGATTGCTCCAATTTGCATACTGGACAGTTTGACATGTTTGACATATTGACTAAGAATATCAGTAAATGTCACATGACAAACCTATTGTCATATCAAATTCGATTGTAAAAACGTAACAAAATATTTGTCATTACTTATGCATTAGATTTTAAAATATCTGGTTTATGAGATATCGTCGATACAAAAGCAAACTAACGAATATGAAAAAATGCATCTTTCATTGTCCATCTTTAATAATTTCTGCTGGACTTATTTACGGCAAATTCTTCAATCTGATATCACTCTATTAAAGGGAAAGTATTCCACTATCAAAAGGTCAAATCTGCCGAATATTTGACCGTCCAAAAAAAAAGTTATGAATAAATACTTTTCCACTCTGAAAAGTGTTGATTTTCATATTCGTTAGTTTGCTTTTGTATCGACGATATCTGGTTTGGAAACAAAAAGTCTGGATTCAAATATTGGCGGATTGTATAATCTTCCTTAGTTGATGTAATTTGGTTAATGAAATTCTTGTTTCTTTATCTAATTAAAATAACATTAAGAATGAAAGTAAATTTTGTCTCCTTTTGCTGGCATTTCGAGTTTTATATTTAAGTAAATGTCATGAGAATTTAAATTCTAAAACAAACATTTCCAGAGGTTTTAGCAACTCATTTACATTTATTCCCCTTGGAAGACTCCTAGTTATTTCTTGGTAATCTATTTTAGGGTATCCGTTCACATATGAAATATTTGTGTATTTTGATTGAATATTTAAAGGCATTCTGCTCTTTTTAATATGTTTGTGCTGAAGTATTTTGACAGCAACGGCATTTTTTTAATTATTAGTATCATCATTACTCAGAGGCTCCTGCTTAGGTTTTTAGTTTGCTACCAAATTATTTTTATTTATTTTATTAATTAAGCATACCGCTACTAAGACGATTAAACTTATATAGCTACTGGGTCAATAAAAAATTAAGAAACGTATAGTTAATTGTTTCAAATCAATGTTATTAATGCTAAAACAAATAAATAGTAGGAGTCGTATGTAAATTAGAACGTAATACCTGTGGGAAAATTGTCTTAATTCTGAGTTGAAATTTCAGTGTCTCACTCAGTGATATTTATTTCTATAAATAAAACGGATGGAAAGGTAGAAAAAGTGAAGACAGAAAAATAAATTGACAAATAAAATATAGAAAAAAAATAAATACATATTATACATACAAAAAATAAACGAGCAGGTTCAGAATCGACCAACTAACTTTAGAAATAATGTAGACGTATGATCTGTGTTATTTAACGAAGAAGAAGATACTTAAAAAAAAAATAATAGAAAAATAATTGTAAGTTGTTAATTTTTTCATAAAGGATGAGTATTTTAAAATCTCTAAGAATTGATAAAATATATTTAATATCCGGTGTCCGTAAGTAATTCAAACATTTGACGTAGGTTGTCTAGGCTTTGAAGTTGTTAGTTTAAAAATAACTGTTTTGCATTTAGGCTTTTTGTTCTCGTCATTAATTACTCGTCGACTATTAGGCTTGGTAAAATTCTAAATCCAACGAGTACCACTTCTTCTGTTCTTTTTTTCCCTTTAACTATATAGATGGCTATGCGTTTCGATTTGTATGTCGTAGTTTATTTGTACTTGGTTAATTAGCTAATATTTTAGGATTTGATATTTATATTTTTAAAGAGTAATTTTCATATAAGATTTCACGAACCCCAACATATTCTACCTTCTTAATGAATTATATTTTTATATCAATAACTACAGGGTTTTTTCTTTTTTTTTTTTATCTCTAAGATTTATAAGGTGCGCGAATTTAAAAAAAAAATTTAGAGGGATCTTTACATTTATATTTCTTTACGATAACTACACAAAAAAAAAACACTGACACGCACATACACTAATAATTCCATTAAAGCATTCAAAATTTGAAACCATCACTGTTTAAATAGTTTTTGAATAATAACGCGACGGTCTCCCATCCCTGAGTTTTTAAGAGAAAGTTTCAGAATTCCGTTCTTGAAGCTTCGAATTTAGCTCCTACACATGGTCTTGGGGAAAACAATGGATTCCACTGTAAGAGGTTGATAACTTCCGGATTAAGTAATCATCATTATGCGGAACAATTGTAGTAATTCTTTTAATCAACTCTTTATTTTTTGTTAGCCTATTGAGTTTCGTTAATCATTGAAAGTACAATTAAAATTATTGTGTAATAACCACAATGTAATAATCACTGTGTTGTGCATTGTAATTCATATAATGAGATTGAGCTAATAAATTCCCACAATGAAGCCAGAAATGACTATTCCGTCATTTAGTTCATATTTATGTTTCATGTAGTGATGAGAAAGAATTCAAATAACCACTATCATATCGAATAATTCAAACGAATATTACTTAATAATGTGTACGACAAAAATATCCCTGCATGAATTGAATGCTGAGATCGCTTCAGGTTTCTTTATTTTTTAGTCGATTTACTAATTTATTTCATAGTACTTGTTAAAAAATGTTTCTAATGCAATATATATATATATATATATATATATATATATATATATATATATATATATATATATATATATATACAACTTAATTAAGATTTTTATTCCATTCATATAATATTTAATCTATTATACCCAACAAAAAAATCTTGCAATGTATCTATTGTTTGACAAATATCGCGTCTACTTGATAAATATATATATTGATGACTAAATGAAGGGTATTAATTAATAATACCAACAGGTGAAGAATAACCCTTCAAAGCTTCAACCTTTAGATTTCTTTCTCCATCACAGCGTTTCGGACACACTGGTCCATCTTCAGGCGATCTACAATAGTATATTAATTACATATATTACATCCTCCAAAACCATTTACTAAATTTTATTGTCATAATTTTAAACTCACCATGTCCTGTTAATTACTACAGTTACACTTAATCAGTCATGAAATAAGTAAAAAATAAAAATGATTCCTGTAAGGAACCAAGTCAAATTACACCTACATCAGTGTTTCATTGAGTAGGTGTAATTTGACTTGGTTAATAATAAAATTACACCTACTCAATGAAACACTGATGTAGGTGTAATTTGACTTGGTTCCTTACAGGAATCATTTTTATTTTTTACTTATTTCATGACTGATTAAGTGTAACTGTAGTAATTAACAGGACATGGTGAGTTTAAAATTATGACAATAAAATTTAGTAAATGGTTTTGGAGGATGTAATATCTGTAATTAATATACTATTGTAGATCGCCTGAAGATGGACCAGTGTGTCCGAAACGTTGTGATGGAGAAAGAAATCTAAAGGTTGAAGTTTTGAAGGGCTATTCTTTCCCTGTTGGTATTATTACATATATATATATATATATATATATATATATATATATATATATATATATATATATATCCTGCTTAACGGCTTAACGGTAACTAAATAGTGACACTTTTGAGAATAACACTTCAGAACTATTTTATATTATGGAAACGACACTACTTGGCTTTAGGGATTAAATATTAAGCCAAAAATATAAAAATGTGACGATCGGGATATGCTACTCTTTCTGACCAGTCTAAAAATAGTTAAAACTAAAAAATATCCAATTTTTTAGATATGTCGAGTTAATAAAAGTGAGCGATATGTTGACCCATTTAGGACTACGTACCACCATACTGAACTGTGAACTTGTTTACAGACTGCTAGACATGCCGTGGTGAAGTGTTGAGAGTTCAAACAATATGAAGATAACATCACCGGGGAGACGGTTACACTGTTCCTAAGAGCAAAGCTGTTTACAAGAAGCTGGACAAACGTCCACGGACTCCTTGGTTATTAATAGAAGTACTGAGACTTTCCCTCAGACCTCTTTGGAGACAGGCAAGCTGAAGTAAATGCTTGGCAAAGGCTTGGTTAAGAATCATCAAATGTCTAGCTAATTATTTTCTTTTTTTTTTTTTGACCTAAGTAGTAATATGCACCGATCTATCTGCTACCTAGGGCTAAATATCGGAAGAAGAGTGAAAAACGTTATATTACACTGTTCTGCACGGAAATCCTCCTTCAATCCAAAACATGCTTTCTTACTGTTTTCAAATGTGTTGAACACGATTTTGAAGTCAGATTCTGTCTATCACGCACAGTTTCTTGAGAAATTCTAGTTTTTTATCCAAAAATGTGAGTTTTTTGTAAATTTGACGAATTTTTTTTGGCATCAAAACATAGTGAAAAAAATTCAAAAGCCCGATGATTTTGAGCGCAATGAAGTATATTTGAACGAAAAAAAAATGATGGGAATATTACAAGTGGTTGAAGAAATATGGCTTATAGTGTAGGACCCCAAATTCGACATCTACTCAAGGACCTTACTTTTGAAGCAAAGTTAAATACTACTGAGAAAAAGGCATGGATTGCTTTTCGAGAGGTATGTGCTAAGTTTTTGGGAAACGAAAAATCTAGAGACTACCGAAAAATCGTCCAAGAACTGCTTACTTCATATAAAACATTGGGCTGCAATATGTACTTAAAAATACATTTCCTGCATAGTCACCTAGACTTTTTCGCCCCAAATTTGGGTGCAGTTTCGGACGAACATGGAGAACGATTCCACCAAGACATATCCAGAATGGAAAAAAGATATACTGGCAAATAGAATGAGAGGATGCTGGCGGATTACTGCTGGACTCTGCAGCGGGAGACAGAGGAGGAAGAGTACAAAAGAAAAAAAAAATGCTCATTGACGATGTGTGTATATTTTTTGAATTGTGTCATATCTAGTATTATACCTGATAGCATGCAGGATTCAATTAATTATATTTTACCGTTGAAAAAGAAAAAAAAATCTGTCTTAAGAAAGACAATAATTTTCAAATACAATTTTTCATTTTTTCCAAGTTTCTCCTCTTTTCTCTCAAAATCAGAGGGTGATAGAATTTTTCTGAGTTCAGATTCGGACTCAGCACACCTGAAAACATGAGAAACAGGCAAAATTGTTCAAGGGAGGGGAGAAAAGTTTTTTTTTGCAGAACAGTGTTATTAGCGAGCCCCCGTCACAGTCCAGCAAGTTAACTACTCTGCCACAGAGTCCGTATTCTCATATATACTTTACACAATGTCGTCGTTTTGTGGAATATTAAAAAAAAAAAAGTCTGGAATATATAGGCGCATTAACAGATCTTTCTTAGTTTCATGTAATTTTGTCAATGACTATTTGCTTTTCTTTACCGCTTTAGAATTTTGACTAACTGTGCTAGAATTTCAAGTTTTAGATTTGTGTAAACGTCCTGTGAGTTTATCGTCGAAATAAAACATTCCGATTTAGGAACTCATTTACATTCATTTCTTTTGAAGATTTCAAATGATTCTAGTTAATTCTTGGGAATCTATTTCAGGATTTTCTGAAGCCCCGAATGTTGAATGTGTCTGCTTTTAATTGAATAGAAATATTTCAGTACATACAGCTCCCCTTTAATTAAATAAATAAAATATTAAAATAAACATTGGTTACTCAGAATTCAGACATTTTAATTTAGATAAATCTGAGCTTGAGCTATTCATTTTAATGATTTTACCGTAACGTGTTGATGAAACAGTAGAAGTTGAGACGTCATAAAAATAATATTTTATTCTCAAAACTTATAGACTTTTTTTACTATAATTATTTTTTTTTTATTTATTTTTTTTTTTTTTCATGTTTTCCACGTTGGAGTAACCCTCCAGCGTGGGAGTCTATTTATCTACGTATGCCATCCTTTCTGGATACTACACGTATTTTGATTAGGTATGTACATAAAATAATGAATTCTTTTACAATGAATATGAATACTGGAATTAAATGACAATAATAAAAATAAAAATAAAACGAAAACTAATAAAAAAAAAAAAAAAAAAAAAAAAAATGTAAATAAGCAAAATTATATACATATGTAAATAACATAATACATATGTGGGCATTCAGATGAGTTCATTGATATTTTTTAGGTCCAGTTGTTTAATAAATGCGTCAAATTCCTTAAAATATGTAAGTAGTAAGTCAGGTTTGTCAGTGGGCCAAGTTCCGTCCTGTAAGGTAATGTCCTTAATCAGTTTTGTCCTGGGTCCCTCCAGTAATGTACAGTCATACAGGAGGTGGTCGTAAGTCTGTTCAGTTGTATTGTTGCATTTACATGTGTTAGTAGTCATAAGTTTAAATTTATGTAGATAACTTTTCGTCGGTCCATGGCACTGAAGTTGTTAAGTGTTAATTTTTGTCTGTTGAGTATTGTAGGTATGAATTTGTGTAAATGTCTTCCTTTAGTTGTGTTTGTCCATCGTTCGTCCCATTTTTGCATTGATTTGTCTCGCATGGATTAATGTCCTTTAATCCATGTTATTGTAACTGTCACATTTTTATGTTTACACAGAATTAGCAGTGTTTTAATGTGCTCAGTCTGTTCGTTATGATTTTGGCTGTTGCATATCCGTGCTATGTTTGTCTTGCTGTCAGTGTATAATTATTTTTGTTCTTGACATTTAAATAAGTATCCTGTGAGAAGAATGAATTCTAACTGAAGTTTTTCTATTCAGTTAGAGTATTTCAGTTCAAAAATAATATAAATATATATATATATATATATATATATATATATATATATATATATATATAGTACGAACAAAATATTTCATTATTACCTATTTCTGTTATTAGCTTTTATGTGTACAAAGTGGAAATGAACATAATTTTCAACTTAATTAAAATTAATTAATTAATGTATACCATATCTGTTTTTAATTTTATAACTACCCTTTTATATTTGTTCTTTTTTCATATTATACCACAAATTAATGTCTAAAGTATAGTATAATTGAACAGGTACATTATTTTTTATTCATCTTACGAGCATATAGATGAAATTGCCCAGTTTTGGGCTTCTAAAATTAAATAATTAATAAATAAAATAATTGCTACCAAAAAAGTAGGCAAATGACGCTTATATAACAAAGGATTGGTTGAAATCGTTAAGCGTAATTATTATGAGTAAAATATATGGGTATTTATTTTTTGGACAAGAGGGTGAAAATGAAAATATTTCTCTCGTTAAGTCCCCCGAAGAAAATTTAATTTCGATAAAAGTCGAATCCCATCCCGTATAATAATAATAACAATATTTATTTGTTCTTGGGACACGTCCCATAAAAAGAAAAAAAAACTTGTTATAATTATTATATTTTTCATATAACACATATTATTTATTTATTTAAATTTTAACGTCCATTTATTATTAACTACGAATTTTAGGACGGGTTATCTATAGGTTACCACCCTTTTCTAGCCAGGATAGGGGTGATGCCTTTTCTTTTTTCGAAAGAAAAGCCACCATCCCTAGTGGGAATCGAACCCACGAATAACACATATTAAAAGTCTATTCTAAATAATGTCTAAATGTATATGTACATATATATTTATATCATAAAGACTCTTCATAGCTGATAAACTATCTATAGGGGTATTTATTTATTAAATATGAATTTCTCTAGGTTTATGCTATGTACAGAAAAAAATGTAATTTTTAAATTTCTTTATGTTTTATTGTATTGAGGAACATTTTCCTTGTTACATTGCACATACCAAAGTATTAATTATAAAATTTAATTAATTCATACAATGGTGTTTCAGTTTATATTATACCTTCTGATAAAAAAGTAACAAAAGTTTGAGTTATTTGTGTTTAATTTATAAAGAATCTGCGGTTTTTCGATGAAAATATGAAAGAGGAGTGAGAATATCGCGGTCCATTTCCTCCCGTTCCTTTCAGCATTTCTGAGCTGTTGACATGCCTGACGTCAGGTTGAGTTATGACCTCTTTCTGGGAGTCCATTCATTCCCAGTAGACCTCCGAGGACCTGGAACCCAAACAATCCTTTCAAAGCAAAAGGATTCAGACCATTAGGATGAATATTTCTACAACCCTATTGAGTTTTTCTCCATTTAATACACAAATATATAGTATAAACACCATTATTAACATTTATTAACTTAGGACAAAATAATATTTCCTGTTCATCTATTTATAAATACAATTAAATTTGTAATAGAATTTCCTGTTGTAAAGAATTTGAAATTTTACCTCCAAAACCTTTTTTGGTTAGTTTTACCTGGTAAAACTCGCGGAAATTGTTTGATAGCGTGTTCCCATGCAATGTTAGCATAAAATTAAAACTTTTTTTTTTTTTTTTTTTTTTTTTTTTTTTTTTTTTTTTTTTTTTTTTTTTTTTTAATGCATTGACTAATCATTAGCAACATGAGATAAACTCGTATTATTTTCACTTCAATGGAACAATCTCAAGCAACGTTTTCTCGTAATGGATTACAAAAATGTTTGTACAACAATTTGCTTATATAAATATGTTAATTATTAAGTTGTAATTATTATTAGTGAGGTTAGTGGAGGCACTAATATGGTTATAATTAATATAAATAATATTAGAATTAGTTAATAATTACATTTTTAAGAAGTGAAATTCCCAATATTTAAATTTCAAACCACAAACAGCATCCAATGAAATTCGCAATATTTAAATTTTATTTCTTAAAAAATTGTTAATTAACCCAATACTTGAATTCACTCTATTAAAAATAAAAATATTAACCATTTTCACTAAATATCATCTCAACACATCCGCCACCATTGATTGAAAGTGACAAAATATATATATATATATATACGACCGTCTCTTATGGACTATGTAACAACAACAGCTTTTTAGCACTTTCCTCCTAAGGAAAGTAGCTATTGAGGTTGGACTCATGACGGAATTTTCAAAAAATTTCTTCAAATCTTTATCGATCCTACCTAGTAGACACCGAAAATGACCCCCGTTAAAATTTATATATATATATATATATATATATATATATATATATATATATATATATATATATATATATATGTATATATATATATATATATATATATATATATATATATATATATATATATATATGTCTGTTAACACGATAGCGGCCAGAGTTTTTGTTTTTTCGTCACGAAACGTTGTATATAGCATTCAATTAGCAAACGATTGAACGAGTTCGTTAACCATCAAAATCGGTCCACCGGAAGGGGGGGTTTACCCCGAACCCAAAACAGTAATTTGACTATGTCAGCCGTAATATTTGTTATATTTCAACGAAACTTGGTATTCGTAGTGGTAATATAGAGAGAAAAGTGAGATATAAAAATGAACTAAATCGGTTCATAAGGAGGGGCGGTTTACTCTGGACCGACAATACCAATTCGCCTCTACCAGCCGTGATTTTAGGTATATTTTGACGAAACTCGGTATTCATAGTGGTAATCTACAGGTAAATATGTGTTGTAAAAATAAACTAAATCGGTTCATTAGGAGGGGGATTTACTCCAGACCCACAATACCCATTCGTCACTACCAACCGTGATTTTTGGTATATTTCGACGAAACTTGGTATTCGTAGTGGTAATCTACAGGTAAATATGTGTTGTAAAAACAAACTAAATCGGTTCATTAGGAGGGGGGGTTTACTCCGGACCCAAATTACTAATATACCCATACTGGTCGTAATTTCTGCTGTATTGTAACGAAACGCGGTATGCGTCGTGGGTAACTCATGAGAAAGAAGTGTTGTAAAAATGAGCTGAATCGGTCAATCGGAAAGGGGGGTTTACTTTGTAATATATTACAATAGAAAAGCCAGCCAGACATAAGTTCACAAATGCGCCGCAAGAAGCGCTTTCTACCACTAGAGTGACTGTATCCGGTTCCTGCGTTAGATCAAAATACGATAATATGAGGTGTTTTTGTATTTATTACGTAGTGCAGTAGGTACCATGTGTAAACATAACTCTGGAAGAAAATTAATAATTTATCAGTTACTCATTACAAAATTAAAAGAGAACTATTCATGTTTTTATTTTATTTATGTAGGATATTTTAAGCAAATTGTTGTGGAAAGCAGTCTACACTACCCAAATTCTGAGGAAAGTGCTTAGTTATGCAGGTCCTGCGTGACGGACTTTTATCTACTTCCCCAAGTTTAGTAAACTTTTCAAATGCTCTCCAGTTGGTGACCATTGAAGTTAGTATCCACCAAATAGTATTATTTGAAGACTAAATGACATTTTTTTTTTAAAGTGACTTGACCAAATAAGTGATTAAACAGGAATTTTTCGGTTTCATTCTATCCGAATTACGATAATTTCAGGCAGTTATCATAAAATCATACTATTTCAATATTAGTTATATATGTAGAGTTGATAAAATGTAGCTCTACTTTTAATATTATTCTTATTCTATCGCCATCGATATTTTTTATTAGCTTTTTTATGAGTCGTATCTCCTTCTCGGCTGTTATACTGGGCATTTCATAGTTTGCCAATTCCTATGAGCGCCCATGGTGGAGCAGGTAATTTTTTCAGCAAGCCCGTCGCTAATAAAACCGAAATACCCCAAGCGAAAATCGAACCAACATCGCCTACATAGGAATCCGGGATGATTCCCCATAGTAAATGGATAGACCCTACGATATCTTTTTTTATCATTATTTGAATTAGGTATTCAATCAATAATATCGTATTTATTAGCTGACATAAAATTGTTAGTTCTCCATGTTTATGCTTTACATTAGGATGATTCTAATATGGAATGGAAGAAGTTGTTTTCGCTCGATTACGGATTGGACATACTCGACTAACCAACGAATTTCTTATGACATGGCGCCACAGACCAATATGCAACTTATATAACACAGAACTAACGATTAAACATTTCCTGACAGACTGCCAGAGAAGAAGCAATTACAACATCCCGTATGATATGCAAGAACTCCTAGGCAATGATAGCCAGTACATCAACACTATACTGACTTACCTCAAGAATACAGGACAATACAACCTTATTTGATGAACGTCTGCAATGTTGGCTTATCTACTATATATTTGTCAAATACCACTCACTCACTCACTCATCAACGCCCAGCCCAAACCGCTCGACAGAAAATTTTGAAATTTTGCATGGACACTCCCTATATAACGTAGGCACTCGCTAAGAAAGGATTTTTTGATATTCGAATTTTTAAGCATTTTTAGGGGGGTTTAAAGTTTGAGTTGGTTAGAGAAGGCAAGCCTAGGCAGCCTGCGTTGCTAGGACGATAAAGAACAGCTGTTACCTTACATTATCTATCTCATAGTTTTCTTTCTAATTGAGGTTAATTTCAACTATGATGGCAGACCTTGAATTACTAGAAATAAACTGTCACTCATAGAGTTTTAATTGGGTTTCTTTTCCCCCTGTTCCCGTCAGATAGGCTTGCCATATTTTTGGAGAGTTAAACCGAGACACATTAATATGGGATGGGCATACCAGGGGGGGTTGGGAATAAAAACAGTACAAATTATAAGCAAAATGGTGCGTTTTAAGCCTAGCAAGTAACGGGAAGGGGGGATCCTGAACTGTTAGTCTACCCAAACCTTAAAAATAAGAACGGAACTTTTTTTGCTACTTGATTTTCTTAAAAAAATCTCTCAGCCAAATAGTAGTGTCTGGCAGCTGGCAGCGCTGTGCAGGTAGTTCCAGCGTTTTACAGTTAGATTACTTCTCATTTCTTTGACACTGTGAGCAGTAGTAAAAGTGTTGATTGTAGAAAAGTAACCGATTTATAAAAGATTCTTATAAACATGAATTACTTTTTACATCTTACAGCATTTTCCGGGACATTGATAAAACCGGGCGGGACACCGAAACAAGTGCAAAATACCGGGACAGTCCCGGTCAAACCGTGATGTATGGTAAGCCTATCCTTAAGAGTTTTCTAGGTGAGGCAATAATATCCGGAACCCTTGCACAGCCCCCTCGCCTATAACCTTGGTAATGCTCGCAAATATAATGGGTGTTTCCAAATAACTTTTTGGAAACATAAACTTTACAATTTTAACGCCCATTGAATAACATATAGTATGACGGGAACCGTGCTATAATAAACTGCACAAAATTGTATAGTTACGTAATTTTAATGAAACATTATTTAACGCAATAAAATAACTACTTATCTGCCGTGATGAAGCTCGGATATTCAGCTAGTAAGATATATTTCCATCGATACTAAGCACTATTTATAGGTGAACCCTACGTCTAAAAGATTACATAACCTTCCAACAACAATAACCATGCTGATTTCCTGGAATAGCTAGTTCAGATGATACTGTTCATTGTGTAATCGCCATTGAAGCGGGACACTTACAATAATAAATACATAAATAAATACAATAAATAATAATAAAATAAATAATATCCAATGCTAGGATGTATTACTGTTGAAAACACCGCCTCATATTTAGGCATTAAATTTTCCGCATAAATTCTATTCTGATTTATAATCAACTCCAAACGTTATAAAGATAACTTTTGATCCGAAAATAAAAGGGAAATTCTGATTAAAACATATTTTCATTTAAAACGATTTTAAACATTTTTCTAAAGGATTTTATAAAGTTAACAATATTTGACAATAGATTGATTGTAGCGTAAAGCCGATAGAGTTTTGATGGACCAATCTTGGCCGGGCTTTTAGAGTTCAGTATAAAAGGTAAAAAGTTGAGAGAACCCACCGTTGAAATGTTGGCTGTAGTACTGAGAGCCTGACAGCTGGCGTTGAGTGTGATGTTTCGTCAGGAACCTCTGTCAACAGTCTTGTCAATCAATCCTTATGTGTGTGGCCCTTTACCTCCAAAATCAATCTCTATTTTTTTTTTTTTTTGTGTTATACGTTCGCTAGTTTTTTTTTTTTTTCAAGTAAATTAGGAGTGACGACGAATATTGTTTTCGCAGACGTTCTGAGCGCATAACTATATTAAAACCATATTCGTAAAATACTGGAAGGAAATACATTTTATTTCATCATTGTTTTTAGCAGAATTCCGAAAAGTGTCCCTCAAAAACCAATTTTTTTTTTTTTTTTTTTGTGCCATTTGCATCGTGCTATATATAGCTTGATACACTTTCCATGGTGTACGAAGGTTTTTTTTAGCGAGCTCATAGTTGAGAAAGTCAACCGGCGATAGACGAGACTCGAACCTCCATCTACAGCATTAAAATCCTGTGAGCTAGTCACTTGACAAGGGCACCTAAATTAAATATTATGATGTAAATTTTCATACCTAATATGTAAGCATAACTATATGTATTTTTTAAATCTTTAAAATTCTAAAACGTTTTTTATCAAAAGTAACTAATGAGGAAGGTATTCCAATCCAGGAATTCTTTTCATGAAAAGGTTTCCTAGGTACCACAGAGTTTCATTTTTGATGAGTAAAACATCCAGAATTCCTTTTCATTTATAAAAGGTCATTTAGGAATTTCTTGTCCCTAATGACAAAAATCATGATAGTTCGCTAACGTCCACCCGGCGTGCTGATATGGTTTCAATGTTCTATGGTGTGGATTAAAAAATAGATAGTATCCAGAATTCCCGATCATTCAAAAACCTTCAAGATCAGTTTAAACGTTTCTTAATTTCTTGTACTAAAATTGAATAATAATATTAAATGTCGAATTATATCAAACGAATCCTTGCCACTCAGAGGATATCGGCTAATATACATATATATATATATGTATATATACATATATATATATATATATATATATATATATATACATATATATATATATATATATATATATATATATATATATCAGCTATATCCTATTGTATTATTCAAATCTATTCTATCAGGCTAGAATAAGGATTTCATTTCGGGATGTACTATATTGTCATGTCACATGGATGCAGCAGACTTTTGTAGTAATGTTTTGTGATTTTGTTTGTTAGTTTAACCCCTATTAATTACAGACTTTTGTAGTAATGTTTTGTGATTTTGTTTGTTAGTTTAACCCCTATTAATTACAGACTTTTGTAGTAATAAATGATTGTTCCAACCTATATTATAAATCTAAATCGCATGTGATTTTTCTGTTTCTTGAGTTTGTCATATTATGCACATTTTTATCAATACAACCAGATTGATGTAACTTTTTAAACATGTATAGTGGAGAAAGGAGAATTTCCAGAATCATCATTGTTGAAATAACTCTTTCTTTCTTAAATCGAAATCAAGTGAGTTGAAATCCGACTAGCTACCAGGAAGACCAACATCAGCTATTTAATAATGAATTCTGACATATTTCGAGAAAAGAAGCATGTTTTATAAGATCAGACGGGTAAAAGAATTTGATGTATTATCAGTACATTGGAGATAAATAATATTGATAAAAGGAACAACCTTTGTGTTAGGCTTTATCTTATATTTTTCTAAGCTAAATATATAAAATGTGTCAGATGTGTATGGATGGGGTGTAGTGTATTAGGGTAGACAGGTGAAGCTGGTAGGGGTGTGTTTGGAGCATCGGATCGGATATTCCACTTGGTTTGAGAACCGTTCACTCGGATCCCTGTAGCTCGCTCCTTCTTACCACCTACATTTTACCCTCTTTAGCACCTCTCTATGCTCTTGTAACACACATATTTAGTATATTGTATATATACAAATAATCAATAGATTAATAATATTTTTTTAATCTTTATTAGCGCGGTTCTGAAGTTGTACCCTCTTATGAGGTTGACCTCATGACGCTATCCGGAAGTGAAACTTTCATGTTTCAGATCCTGTAGATCAATAATCTCACTATCAGAACTGATTTGTATATATATGTATATATATATATATATATATATATATATATATATATATATAATTTATAATTTTATTTATATATAGTTGTCTGTTCACGCTCCTGACAGTCAATGAAAACACTGCCTCATATTGAGACATTGAAAATTCCGCATAAATTCTATTCTGATTTATAATCAACTCCAAACGTTATAAAGATAACTTATGATCCGAAAATAACATCCAGAATTCCTTTTCATTTATAAAAGGTCATTTAGGAATATAGGAATATATAGGTCCGATTTTGATCAAATTTGGTACAAAAATCGTTCATTTCATTTAAAAGGTCAAGTTCGTTAACCAGCAGAATCCGTCTTTCGGAAGATGGTTTTTGGAGAAAAATTCGCGCAAACAAATCGTAACGCTTACGATTTCGAGTTTATATGCTTGCATGTACTTGTTTTATAGGTTCCTTAACGTAGAAAAACGAATGAAACCATTTTTAAAGCGATATCTGTAGCCTTTTTCGAGAAAAATTGAAACATCTACTTTTTTCAAGTTAATTTTCAGTTTATGTATTCAAAAACGATTGATTCAGTCCTGAAAAATATAAAAAGAAATCTCAATCAGAAAATATATTCATTTTTCGAACCTTTCGAAGGAATGTAGCAATTGAAGTTGCAGCGAAGAAAGAATTTTTGAACATTTTTGTTTTCAAATCTCCTTTACTTGTACCCCTAGGTAAATAAAATTGTCCCTTTAATATTTGATTCCCCGTGTAGATTTTCATAAACAGTAGGCACATAATGTTAGAAATTTATTCAATATATGAGAAGGTCATCTACTAATAGAGGGTGGTTCCTGTATAATTTATTTACAACTGGCCTTGTGTAACATCGACATGTCGCTCTTGTGACGCATGTATTTTGCAAAAAAAACAGATAACACGTGTCGAAAACAGAATGAATAATGGACAGTGAACTCACCTTTTTTCGTTCTGCCGGTTGACTATAAAAATATTTTGTACATGGTAAAACTACACTGTAAATATTTTCTTTCATAGGTAGAATTATATTTTTTACAGATTTTTTCGCTTTTGAGAATTTGGATTTATTTTTTTCAGGTAAACAAATGAAATTGCAATTATAACAATAATATTGAATGTTTTTTTTTTATTGTAATATAATGGTAATAATTGTATCAAACGTTTTCATGATATATTTTCGTTTCAAATATCTAATTCACTCTTAATAATTTTACTCTCTGTGTGTATGAACAACGGAAGTTTGTCAGCAGTAAGCTCAGCCTTGGCTTATGGTAGACCTTTGAAATTTTTCCATTATTTTTATGCATCCTTGCCTTACACCAGAAGACTTGTATTGGAAGCTGAGTAGAACAAAAGTTATTAACGTGTAAGTAATTTGAAACGAAAAACTTTGGGTCAACTATGGGATTGTCACTAGGGAGGGGGGAAAACATATCCTAGGTTTTAATATTCTGGAGCAGTTGGCTAAAGATTACCTTGACCCTTTAAAAGTACCACAAAATTGTTGGACGTTTTCGGAAGATATTAAACAGAGAAACTTTGTTATTTCTGCTTCTTGAACTAATAATACGTATGGGCACTAATGACCTTGAAGCACACGTGAGGTAAAAAAATAAATAATGAATTTAGACACTGAGTACCAGTTTATATTATGTTAATATGATGACTCTGAGCGATGGGTCATCAAATACATTGTTGATAATAATTTATATTTTACTGTTCATATGAAGATCCATTTTTTCCTCAAATATTCCGTACAGCGACTCAATGACGTCTACATCAGTTAGACTGTTTTTATTATTATAATTTTTTTTTTCTAAGGCGCATCTCGTTCTACATACATTATCGACCGAGCTATCTTCAGGTAGCTCCCCTGTAAATATCCACAGAGATGCAGGAGACTTTAGAGCGAACCCATTGCTAAAAAATTCCTAGCGGTCCGAAAACCTACAACTCTGACGTGACAGGGTGTAGACATTTTTAATTTGTTTTCTTTGGTCTATGTCTAAACGAATAAGGTTTTTCAACAATAATTCGATCGGAATATATATATATATATATATATATATATATATATATATATATATATATATATATATACATATATATATATATATATATATATATATACATATATATATATATATATATATATATATATATATATATATATATATATATATATATATATATATAAGCTTCTTAATAGTCAAGTGAACGACGGGTACACCACCTTGTAAAATGTAAATGACAGGTTTTGAGATGACATTGGAATATGGTTAGCCGGCTAGGTTTAAAGCACCCTTCCCTTTTTCCCTTGAGAATTCCATTCTGTAATTAGGGCTGGCTTTGAGCCGATAAGCCATCTGATAAGGGAGTCTCTTCTAAGATTCAATTCCCCCCGCCCACGAGTCAATCCTCTCCCATTCATTCCGTCTCTCTCTCTCTCTCTCTCTCTCTCGACCACTCCCCTTCTCGCTCTTATCTCTTTATGACTTTTTCCTTTCTATTAGAGAAATGACTTCTGCTACAATAGTGCTCTCGGTGTTTTCAATGGCTTTATTTTATTTCGTCCCACCTAAGCCTTAATGTAATTAGAATTTTACTTGAATGAAAAAAAAAAAAAAAAAAAAAAAAAAAAAAAAAAAAAAAAAAAAAAAAAAACAACCTGAAGGAATAAACCCTGTTTCGCCAAAGCAGCGTCAAAAGATACGTCACTACCCATAGAATATAATAAACTTTCAAAAACACATTTAAAATATATATTAAAACTAGAATCAATTGCAAAATGGCAGCAACAATGGGATACCTCTAACAAAGGTCGCCATTTATACAAATTTATCCCAATCATACAAAAATGTTGTAATAAAAACATACAAACAAATTTACGACTCAAGTACTCACTGGACACGGGGGGATTCTTTCCTATTTAAATAGATTTAAAATAAAAAGAGAAAATACATGCCCCTGTGACAGGCATTCAGAACAGATAGCACACCACATCATATACAATTGTACACTGTTCAATGAATACAGGAACCGAATTAAAAAGAAATCACCCAATTGGCCTATTGAAGAAAATGAATTGTTTTTTAATAATTACAAATTATTCTCAACTTTATGCAAAGAAATTATTCAACGCTTGAGCGAAAAATGAAAAATTGCATTTTTATTGAAGTAAAGCGGACCTTACTGAATATATAAGTTTATTTTTATACTCCTATTTTATATGTGTATATATATATATATATATATATATATATATATATATATATATGGAATTTTAGAGGTTTTATATTTTATATATATATATATATATATATATATATATATATATAAATGTCTAGATCAAGACAAACACTGATTATCTGGTAAAATATTTATTAAAAAATATTCTAAAAAGTCACATAATCATTACGATTCAATATATTCCTCTTTTGGTTAAGATTACACGACATATTAAAATAACCGGAATCTTTTAAATTTGTCATCAATCTGGTGCAGAATTTAGCACAGGAAAAGAACACGAACTTTAAAAGGGACCCGAAGTAACTTAAACATTAGTAGGGAAAACTCATTCAGATAAAAACAAATGTGAATGACCATTATTTACACAAGGGAAGAGATAAAAAAATAATTACAATTTATGATTACATTAATTTCTGAAAGTGTTTTTTGGAAAATGTAAAACGGACAAGGGTACAATTCTAAGTACCTACATTGATATTTTTTTTGAATACAGGAAACGTTTTAGTAAAAAAAAAAAAATTATATCCATTTTTGGTCAAATGATGTCGATTGCGATTCAAAATATTAAAAGTTTCCTTTCTAATATTTTCAAATTAGAGAAGACGTTTCTATAAAACTTCATAGGAGAATGCTGGGCCTACATAAAAGAATGAGAACTATTAGATTTGCCTACTCACCCAAGGGAACTTCTGGGAAATAACTCAAAACGCCTATCTAAATTATTTACTTTCCTCGAAACAACTAAGTTAATCTGTCCAATTTATTTTTTTTTTTTTTTTGTTTTCCCCTCAATATGTCGTCAACTAACACTGGTAAGAGATTTTAGTAGTCATATCATACAGTAGTCATATGTGAATATTGGGAGAATATGATTACCTAAAAAACCTAATCTCAATATAAGCTAATTGGAAATAGATAAGATCACGCCACTGTTTTAACTGAGACATCCATGACCCATGTGGTTGACGTACGTCAAAAAAATTAAACTAAAAAAAAAAAATCATAGGTGACATTGATATTTTTTTTTGTAGATTAATTTTGACGTGGCAAATAATAGGAAGCAACAAAATTTGTAGATAACTCCATTAACTTCAGAGCTTCGAATTAGGTTAAATAATAATGCTGTTGTTAAATAAATTTATGAAACTGAAACTAGTTTAAGCAACAGGAATTATTGCATATCAGTAAGTTATGAAAACTCAGTCATTATTTTTTTTTAAATTAAAGCAATTTTCAACAGTTCTGCTCACTTAAGCAGGTGCAGCTAGTTTTTTTTTTTTTTTTTTTTTTTTTTTTTTTTTTTTTTTTTTTTTTTTTTTTTTTTTACGGTGCATCGACAAATCTTGGCCATTAGGGCCGGCCATTAGCCCTGAGATGAGAAAATTCCTGTCGCCGGTGGGTATTGAACCCACCATCTCCCGCTTATGAATCCAGCGCGCTAGCCACTAGACCACGGGAGACCCCGCGAAGCTAGTTTTTACTAACATACGTTTCACCATTTAAATCCGTGTTAACATTATTTAAGTAGGGATATCTACGTAAGGCTGAGCCTGATGAATTATTTAAAAAAAAAAAACAACAACAATAAATTATGTGCTTACAATAATTAAAAAATTAGATTATAATGATAAGGATTGGGGACTCCCAGTTGAATTGTGACATTTGTTCCAAATTAATTAAATCTTAATGATGAAACAGCCTCGGATAAAAACGGTGCTAAATTCATTCCAGGGCAATTTTCTGATAAGACCACGGAGAGAGGGGTGGGGGTAAGAATTAGGGGTAGTTGAGGGACATCTTCTTTTACGGGCAGATTGACTGAGGGCCAGATGCGGGCTCTTGGAGAAATTAACCTAACCGAGCTCGGTTAGGGCTCGGAGAAAATTAGATTATAAATTTTCTAATTTCTGGCGGGGGAAAAAAGGCTGGCTTGCTTGGTAGATCGCCATTAGAGAGGCGCGCCATTTCCTCGTTCGTCTCGCCAGTCGGCTCACAGGCACGACAATATTTATTTAACCTTTTCCGCCCCCTTGGTGTTCATTATTTCCTCATCCCTGAGCAGAGCTCATAAATTAAAATAAGGGATGATTTAATTTTGAATTTTGATTTACATAAGAGCCACTGCTCTTCTTTTTACCTTAAAGAACAAAATTATTCACTTAGGGAGAGTAGTAAAAAAGATAAATTGATCCATACATTTACTCCGCCAGTAATTTCTTTAAAAAATTTAAGGAATTTCCAGAACCTAATATTTTATCAATGTGCATTATCTGACTATGCAGCCCTTATTTAATTTTACGTTTTTCTCATTTTCGCAACAGGATTATTTTATTTGATATATTATGGATTTACAAATCTAGGTCATTCTGGCTAAAATTACATTTTCTTTTTTTTTTTCAAGTAGAATCATTTTTAAACTAAACGACTTGGTGCAATATTTTTTCATTATATTTAAATTTGTTCATACATCGTCGATACAAAAGCAAACTAACGAATATGAAAATCACCACTTTTCAGAGTGGAAAAGTATTCATTCATAACTTCTTTTTGGACAATCAAATATTCGGCAGATTTGACCTTTTGATAGTGGAATACTTTCCCTTTAATAGAGTGAAATCAGATTCAAGAATTTGCCGCACATAAGTCCAGCAGAAATTAGTAAAGATTGACAGTGAAAGATGCATTTTTTCATAATCGTTAGTTTGCTTTTGTATCGACGACCTGTTGATATGGTTTAAATAGTATTTAATATAGATTTCATGGATTTACTTCCTTCAATAAGAAATTCGTGTAGGTTTTGTGGAATATTTGTGGACATCCGGGGTGCAGCGAGGAGTTTTTTCAACGAGCCGTGGGGATAAGAAAATTTCTGCCGCCGCTGGGGATCGAAGCCACCATCTCCCGATAATGAATCTAATGCGCCAGTCACTAGACCACGCAGTGCTTAATGTTTCTAAAGTCGGTTGAATATTATTATTTCCTCAAATTTAATTTTTTTTTGCATTTAATTAAATGTGATTTCAGGATGATTTTAGGGCAGAAAACTCTTTACTTTTTTAAGTAAAGATGGAATGGTTGGGATTCGGCTAAATAAACCTCAATATGATTTTGTTTTAAAGAAATGTATATTTCGGACGTTTCGGCTACTCATTGGTAGCCTTCGTCAGCTAAAATGACAAAAAAAAAAAAAGAAATTAATACAAAAACAGATAAAAAAATTATAATTGTGATAGGTAACAGGACTATAGATACAATTAACTTATAAAAGAACATATCGTCTTAAATTCTTAGAATGAGTAGAATGAAAAAGTAAATAGGTACAATAATTGATTTTAATAGTAACTAGCTGTTACCCGGCGCGCCATGCTACACCTACTTTCTGCATATAGAAAAGCCTAAATAAATTAGAAACCAAATAGGTATTATTAAAGTCCAATAACACGAATCTGTAACTGTTATGAACCCGTGACCTCCCAACTGTGAGTCCTAGATGACTTTGACCTAACCTATAACACCCCCCGTATCAAGACATACATGTATACCAAGTTTCGTAAAAATTGGTCTATAGTGTGGATTTGCATAAGGGACAAACATACAGACAGACAGCTGGTAGACGTTTTTGACTTAGCCTATGACACTCCCCAAATTAAGATCTACATGTGTACCGAGTTTAGTCAAAATCGGACGAACGGTGTGGATTTGTATAAGGGACAAACATACAGACAGACAGCTGGTAGACGTTTTTGACTTAGCCTACGACACTCCCCAGATTAAGATCTACATGTGTAACGAGTTTAGTCAAAATCGGACGAACGGTGTGGATTTGTATAAGGGACAAACATACAGACAGACAGCTATAAGACGTTTTTGACCTAGTCTACGGCACTCTCCAGATTAAGATCTACATGTGTACCGAGTTTAGTCAAAATCGGACGAACGGTGTGGATTTGTATAAGGGACAAACATACAGACAGACAGCTGGTAGACGTTTTTGACTTAGCCTACGACACTCCCCAGATTAAGATCTACATGTGTACCGAGTTTAGTCAAAATTGGACGATCGGTGTGGATTTGTATAAGGGACAGACATACAGACAGACAGCTGGTAGATTTTTTTGACCTAGCCTAGGAGATTTCTCGTATCAAGACCTACCATTATTCCAAGTTTGGTCAAAATCGGTCAAACGGTGTAGATTTGTATAAGGAACAAACAAACAGACACGTGTTTTTTATATATATAGATTAGTAACATTACTTGATTTTACAAAGAAATAAGAAACCACATACCAATGACAAATATAGTAGCTAATAGTAACATTAATTAATTTTACAAAGAAAATAAGATACTACATAACAATGGAAATGCCAAGCGGCAGAGGAAGACCAAGGTTGGCAATTGGCATTGGTTACTTAATTGCCAACCTTGGTCTTCCTCTGCCGCTCGGCATTTCCATTGGTATGTAGTATCTTATTTTCTTTGTAAAATTAATTAATGTTACTATTAGCTACTATATTTGTCATTGGTATGTGGTTTCTTATTTCTTTGTAAAATCAAGTAATGTTACTAATTACTATTAAAATCAATTATTGTACCTATTTACTTTTTCATTCTACTCATTCTAAGAATTTAAGACGATATGTTCTTTTATAAGTTAATTGTATCTATAGTCCTGTTACCTATCACAATTATAAATTTTTTTTTTTATGTTTTTGTATTAATTTCTTTTTTTTTGTCATTTTAGCTGACGAAGGCTACCAATGAGTAGCCGAAACGTCCGAAATATAGATTTTTTTAAAACAAAATCGTATTGAGGTTTATTTAGCCGAATCCCAACCATTCCATCTTTACTTATCACCTCGACGGCTAACTATCTAATCATCATCTTTACTTTTTTTATATAGTTTTGAATGTACTAAAACATTTCTGAGCGCCACCTTTATAGAAGGCCATATTATAGGATTTTTCTTTATTGTGTCCTAAATGAATCGATGATATTACCAGAGTACACCTGAAAATCATACCGATCCAGTTGAAAATTGTAAATGTCCTCAAAATCAAACCGACCTATGTCAATACTACCCAAGGAATTCAAAATACAGAATATAGGAGTAATATCTCCCATAGCTGGCAAGATGAAATGTCCGAACCGGTCCATCTAGAGTAATATCACAATAAATATCCTAAGAAACAGATAAAACTAATAGCTACAGAACTGGATGAGCATAAGAAGAGCAAGCCTATCTCGAGGCTGAGCTATAGTCCCAGCTGTTGGACACCAGTTGCTCTCTCATCTCGGGGAGCCCGAACTTCCAACATTACACTTTTATTCCTCCGCAGGCCCTGTTCTCTTCTTATGGCTTATATTAGTTTTTTTTTTTTTTTTTTTTTTGTATGTATATAATTTTCCTGCCTAAAAAATCCTGCCTGGCATGTCGAAAGATAAACAAAAAACGTTTACAAACTAGTAATTTTTGTTAAATTTTCCCCTTCCCATTCAAATATATTTTAATGGCTCATATATATCCAAAAATTCTTTAAGAAGTTTAAAAGACAAAGAAATAAATATTTATTTTAATTTGGTCAACGCACATGCGGGCGTAATAGGCAACAAAATAGCTGACTTTCATGCTAAAAGTTCATCAAAAAGTCAAGGGATCGAGCCATGCTATATCAAAAACTATTGTGGAGCATTTGTTAAGGGAAGTGAGCATAAAAAAATGGCAGCAGAGGTGGGATCAAACAGATAAAGGACAACATCTAAAACTGTTCATTCGAAACATCAAAATTGACAACAAAACAACAAGTGTAACAGTTAAACTGACGAAACTTCTGACTGGTCACCAAACACTAATTCGAACTTACACAGATTTAAACTGACATACTCAAATACTTGTCTCTGCGATGATTACACCCAACAAACGTACACACATCTAATATACGACTCTAGACACACAGCACATATACGTAAAGAAATTCAAAAACACTTAAAAAATTGGCCCATAAGCCCTCAAGCCCTTTATCGAAACCATATTTCCTACTTAAAACGTTTAACTAAGAGCATATCTGATCTGAGAGAGAAGGCAAAGCTATAGAGACAGGGAAAATACAGCATTATCTTGTTGTCTGCATTAAGACACATTGTAGATAAGTTCTGAAGTTTCTTTGTTTAAATTAATTTTTCATGTTTTAATCATTTATAATTATATATTTTAAAAAAAAAAAAAAAAAAAAAAAAAAAAAAAAAAAAAAAAAAAAAAAAAAAAAACTGTAACAGTTGCACTTAAAATGTATAAAAATGCATTGGCTGTGCAGAAAAAGAAATATATCCAAAAATTGAATATACCTTATTGGTCAGAAGTACGTGGAATAGAAAATTTAGTAAATATATACGAATAATCGGTAAATATATAATATCAGTCCCGTAATGGGCCACGTGACAGATCCGGTGCTAATAGCCTAAAAGCGGATAGGTTAAAAAAAAAAAAAAAAAAAAAAAAAAAAAAAAAAAAAAAAAAAAAAAAGAAGAAATCATAAATATCAAAAGGACATAGCCACATTGAAGAAACAGGTTCCCGTAGGTCACCGCAACGTCGGACAGAGGGTTGTAAAACAGCAGCAAAGTTGATACGCCATGGAAAAAAAAATAAGAATATACTATAAACCTTGTTAATATAATTATTATTATTTTATTGTTTTGCGTAGTTCCACATCATTGCTGAATAGCATCGAACAACTCTTTTGCTCTTAATTGCTGCTCATAGTGATATTCCCAATACAAAAGTCAGTAAATCACTTATATAAGTAAAATATTTAAAAATATCAAAAATAATTAAAAAATAAATAAACAAATGAAAACATTAAATAAACTAGCTAAAAATTCATTGCATTTTGAAATAAAAGAAGTTCCGAATGTTCTCATATTTTGTCATGTAAGTGGATATTTTTGAAGTTTGCAATAATATTGTCAATACGGTGGCTGCTGTCAGTAAGTAGGTCAGTAATGTCCCGAGTATGTCCAGTTCGTTATAAGAAGGCAGTCGGTTAGTATATGTTCAGCAAATATAAGTAATCAGCATAGTTAATAATAATATGCGTAAAAAAATGGAAAATAATCACTACTACAGAGGTATGTGATTCTTGCCTTTAATTTAAGCTCTAGCTATATCACACACTTGCCATATGTATCATTCTGTCTTCCTTATTTAACAGCCCTGATGAAGGCATGAATTTCAACCCGAAACGTTGGCAAAAAAACAAATTTTCTTATAAAAAATGTAGTTTTATTAAGATACCACGACCGAACCCTGACTAACTTTTCCTTTAGCACCCCCAGTGGTCAACAATCTCCTCTCAATAAAACAGTAATACTTTTTTATTAGTTTGTGATATTTACTGAAACAAATATCCTTATAGAAATATAATATGGTTCATGGAGATATATCCCGGAATCGAGGAAGGAAAAGAGATTAGTCTATACTCGATAAGATTTATGTTATACTATCGATAGATGGAATCGATACAGGGTTCAGCGGCAGGTGGGAAGGATGAAATACACCTCTCCTATGATGGCTTTGCAGCCTTCTATATAGTTATTTCTTCAACAGCTCTTTAACCTTTAATGGTTTTGTAAAGCCTTTATAACCATCCTATACTACAATTTTTCTCTATATAATTCATAATTTGAATTTATAATATTTTATTTTATGGAGTAATCAAAAATATATATGCCTTCGAGGAAATTTGAGTTTAAGTAGTTGTAGTATTCCTTGTCTAATCAAAAAAATTCCATCACGCAGGAGCTGCGTAACAAGCGCTTTCCCCAGAATGTGGGCAGACCATATTCCTGAATAAATATAAATAAAATGAAAACATCAATAATTCCGCTCTTTTACTTTTGTAATGAGGAATTCAATCAAATTATTTTAATTATTAATTTTTTAAATAATTTCCTTGCAGACTTTTATGTATGCTTGCTATTAAACTACTTAATAAATAAACGAAAACTTTGCATTTTCGTCTGAACGGGACTCAGGAATCCTAGCGGTGGACGTGAGAATTATTGTCACGAATGAGGCGCGTACGGTATTGACGAGCTTTGCCAACATACGTTTCACTGGAAAGTTCTATTCAAACCTAGTAGAAAGTAAACCCCCCTTCCGATGGACCAATTTATTTCATTTTTACTACACTTCTTTCTGATTAGATAACCAAGACGTATTGACGAGTTTTGTTACAGTACAACAGAAATTACGACCGGTATGAGCAAATTAGTAATTTCGCTCCGAAGTAAACCCCTCTCCTAATGAACGGATTAAGCCTATTTTTACAACGTACTTTTCTCATTATATGACACACACAACGAATACCGAGCATCGTTGAAATATAACAAAAACTTCGGCTGGCATGGTAAAATTAGTTTTTTAACCCCCCCCCCCCTTTCGACCGATTTTGATGGTTAACGAACTCGTTCAATCGTTTGCCAAGTAAACGCTATACGTATACCAAGTATTGTGACGAAAAACAAATACCCTACCGGCTATCGTGTTAGCAGACACAAATACACTCTTATATATATATATATGAGTGTGTGTGTTTGTGTGACTGCTAACACGATAGCCGGCAGGGTATTTGTTTATATATATATATATATATACAAGGTAGGATCGATAATGATTTGAAGATATTCTTCAATAATTCCGTCATGAATGCAACCTTAATAGCGACTTTCCTTCGGAGGAAAGTGCTAAAATGTTTGAATGATCGTTGTAGGAGCTGAATAGTAATAGAATCTGAGGTAGGTTGGTAGTTATTCAAAATGTTTTACAGGCATCCGCGAATATTTTGCACTGTGAATAAGTGGTTTGCTCACCTGAATATGTGCTCTACCGACCCCACTAGCGTTAGCTTAACTAGTTTGAGTGGCACAGCCTCCCATTCAGGATGTTCCAATACATTCACTTTAAATACCTCCTCATTCAATATAGGTCTTCTGGCATCATTCTAGAGTTCAGGTATGACACAACCTATTCTAGAGTTCTAGCTCTAACCTATCAAGGTTTTTTTTTTTTTTTTTTTTTTTAAATAGTCACATAAATAAAAACGTTTTTTATTTATGCCTTTATAAGTCATCTTGTATTGTCTATTGATAGGTTTCTGCCACTTCCTTAGACAAAAGGTGTTTTATTTCTTTAGCGTGGATTATTCAGTTTTATTATTTGTATTCATTTATTTAGATTTTCGTCTTCTTTACATAAGCGTATGTCGATACATATTAGTGTTCATATCTTTTGTTATTTTTACTTAAAACCCTGAGAACGAATATCCATTAAAAACGACAAATGAGTTCGGTAACTAAAATAATCTGTTTATCAGAAGGGGGACGGGGAGAATACCTCCCATAAACTCTGGATAAAACACCTTAAACGAATGATAATAGAATCTGAGAAAAATAAGCGAATTCGATGTGTTCCATAACGAACGATTGGACGAGTTAGTTACCCAGCAAAATCGGTCCATCCGAAGTAGGGGCTTGTCCTTTATCCAAATTGTTAATATACTCCAGGAAATAAAAAAAAAAAAAAAAATTAACGTGCCCCTTAATTATTTTGGTTCTTAAAAGCAACCAGGACTAAAATAATAGAAGTGTATAAAACAAAATTTTGGAAAATCATTCCATTAATAGTAATGTTTTTTTTTTCTCCAAATCATATGAAATTATTTGATTGATTCTTGCGGCCTTGTTTTGTTGCAAATTAACTACTGATATATCATTTAAAGCTAATGAAAAAAAAAAAAAAAAAAAATGAAGTCTCCACATATCTAAAATGGAAGAATATATGTATTATTATTATTTTAATAATTAAGTCATCCCTTATGACATAGAAAATTGTATTTGTATGTGGCAGAACAAAAACACTCACTTTCTACACTACGCCTTTATTGTGTTCTACATGTTTCACGTTCCTATGACGCCTCTTCAGGAGCTCTTAAACTAATGTACAATTACAGCCTACTCCACGGAGAACCTTCCACAGATAGGGCCACGTCTAGACTGTTTTCGATATGGGCTTATATAGGAAATAATTTCGGGAGGGGCTGGGAAAATTTCGGGGGGGGGCTGAGACCATTTTCGGGGTATGGAATACTACAAATTTAGAGCTTGGAATAGTTTTAGGCAACTAAAACACTATTACACGTAAAATAAAATATTTTTTATGAACTAAGTGATATTATTTTCTTTATTTTTAAGGGTTTTACGACAAGTTTTTACCATCAAATCATAATTTCGGGGGGGGGGGGCTGCAGCCCCCCTCATATATGCGCCCATGGCTTTCTACGGCGAACGCCAGCTGACACTGTTTTGTAACGTGTTTTTGCCAGTTTAGTCACCACTAAAGCATATTTATGCTAAAAAACAATCTAGACGTGGCCCTATCTGTGGAAGGTTCTAGGTAGTGTAGGCTGTAATTGTACATTAGTTTAACCCTTGGTTACTAACCTTTACTTTATACCACACGGGTTATATTGACCCGTAACTTGAAAAATATGATATAATTATATGAATGCAATAAAAAATGGAAATCTTATAATTTTTACATGGTAAATATTATATATTTTACCACCAAAATAAATTTCCAAAAATCAAAATTGAAGAAAAATGTTGTTTTATAGATAAGTAACACCACTCAAATTTTGGAAGAAAAATGCTAACTAAAGTGGTAAATTTTACCACTCTAATTTATGCATTTTGATAATTAATAAACTACATTTAATTCTTGGAACAACTGTGGCATACATATTCTAAATGTTTTTTACAAACAGATTTGTCACATTTTACTCAAATTGTTTAGACTTTGAACTGGAGCAGAGAACACATAGCTTCCTTTTCCCTCTCCTGATGGGATTGGTAGCATTGTCTTGAGAAGTGTCTTCAGCATCAATTATTAATAAACCTTTTTCCTCCAGATATATATTTAAACTTGTTTTTAAACTTCTGTTGACACGAACGTTTTGAGACATTTTTATGATATGACTTAAAGTTAGACTGTGGCCAAGATTTTTGAGGTATTCCCTCCTTTGGTATTGTTTTCAAGTACATATGCATCAAAGTGTTTGAAAATAAAATATGAATTTATCCCAGTGACATTTATGAATCAACCCCACCCTTAGTTGCATTATAGGCCAGAATAATCTCTTCTGGTTTTATTTCCATCTAATATCGGTTCAGGGTGAAGTGAGGATAGCAAAAATACAGCCTTTCTTTTCTTGGTAAAATACAAAGTAAGAGTGAGGTCTTTAGTGAACACAAATAACCTGGATCTCGATCTCACTTCCCGATCTTTGTTGGATAGGAACTATATGGGGACCTAAGGGTTATTTTTCCGGAGTGACCGAAATAGAGTCAATTTTTTCCCCTATAATGGGTTGGTTAGTGCAACACTTGTATACCAGTTATCAGTGGTTACATTTCGGCCCCCCGAACAGATGGATCCCCACAGGTCCATATAATTAGAGGGGCACATTTATACATTCCCGCTAAAATTAGTAAACCAATGAGTCCTTCTAATTCCGTTTCATCGGTCTCTAAATCAAATTTGACATTCTTAAAATTTTTTTGGACATGTTTTATGTGTTTGTGTATTGCCTGGTGCAGGTACAGTGAGTGTTCTAGGAGGAAAGTGAGCTGCAGAGTTGTGCCTCTCCCACTAACCACGGGTCACTCTTCCCTCACTCACCGTTACACTCCCACTAACTTGGGGTCACTTACCCATTTATTCTGTTCCACTCGCACTAACCTCGGGTCAAATAGTTATTTATTGCTATAATAATAATAAAAATACTGTAAATAAATATTTGGACAGCAAAAGGAAACTAAAAAAAACAGATTACATAAGTCTTAGAATAATCAAATTTATCATATTAATATAATATATATTCTTTAAAGAAGCCTCGGGTCAATTTGACCCGAGGTTAGTAACCAAGGGTTAAGAGCTCCTGAAGAGGCGTCAGAGGAACACGAAACATGTAGAGCACAATAAAGGAGTAGCGAAGAAAGTGAGTGTTTTTGTTATAATTTGACCTTCTGCCACATATAAATATAGTAGAAAAATGGGGTCTTATAATGTTATAATAAAAAATTGCATTTTTTTTTTTTGCTACTGTCATGATGCGGAATGTGCTCCGTTTATGCAGCGCCTGTCAGTTGGACTTTTTTTCAGACAAGAATTTAAATATTCTATTAATTCCTTTATGTAACCCCATTCTACGAATGCTTGGTAGCCACCAAATGGTCTGTCATGTTTGACTTTAGTCTTAATTGGGTTCCCTTGTTTGAAAAACTGAAGGGAGGAACATGTGGAACATTTTCTCCAACTTTCGGCCCCCATATTATCTGAATCATCTGACCGAAGTAGCCACGAGGGAGAGATGATTCGATGGACAAGTTCTTGGATGAAGAAGCAGAGACGATATGAAGTGTGGGGTGGCCAGACGAGATAGGGTCAGAAACACCCTTATATACTCCATAGCCCTTCCATATCCACGCAGACACTCCTACGTCAAGATAAACACTCACTTACAATGGACAATTAGTCCGAAAAAATCTAAATGGTGCATATATTTAATCATAGAATCTGCTCTTGGATATACTATGAACTTCAACAGTTAACAGGAAGTACATTGATAATGTGATGAATTTCACTGCAAAGAAAAACTAATTCACAAATTTGGAATCTAAACTAATACAGTCTTAAACAAATATTTTTGCACTGAATAATTTTGTGAACGTGTAAAATAGTACATGCGTGGTGCAAAAGTTGTATTTGTCTCTCATAATAATATTCTGATTGTGCATTGGCAGAGTTCAATTCAAGGACTTCTTGTGGCGTTGAGGAATTTGATCTAATTTTCAGGTCCTTTTTGAGTGATTTTGTTTATTTATATTGATAATAGAGCTCGCAAATGTAGCGATTCGCTCTTTTTCAAAAGTTCGTGGTTGAAACCACTTATAAAAGGATAAAACATAATAAATATTTTACATGGTGAATATTACTCCAAAATTAGTGATTTTTTTGAACAGCCCAATAGCATTTGTATACCCTCCATCAGATTTTAGAAGAAGCAGTTTCTCATTGTGACGTTCCTATTGAGTTAATGTATATGTATAACCATTTCCTAAAATAAAAACCGATATACATTGCGCACTAAATATAGGTCGGTCAATAAGTTCGTGCCCATTAAAATCGTGCAGGGGATTCGCAATGACTCACGATTCGACCAATAAGATTTCAAACCTTTCGTCACTTACACGTAAACATCTGACGCACTTTGGTTGCCATAAAAAATGCATATATCGATAATTAATAAGAACGTGATGACATTTGTATATTCATGTAGCGAATCTGCTCGATCTGCTGTGATAAAAATTAACTGTGCTCAAGATAAACATGCTATCAGTTTAAGCACATATCGTCGATACAAATGCAAAGTAACGAATGTGAAAAAATGCATCTTTTATTGTCACTTTTTACTAATTTCTGCTGGACTTATGTACGGCAAATTCTTGAATCTTGGATCAATCTATTAAAAGGAAAGTACTCCACTATCAAAAGGTCAAATCTGCCGAATATTTGACTGTCCAAAAAAAAGTTATAAATAAATGCTTTTCCACTCTGAAAATTGGTGATTTTCACATTCGATACTTTGCATTTGTAGCGACGATATGATAAACACTGTTCAGGACGCCCAGGTAAATTTAATAATTACGTTTTTAAGCTTGTGAAGTCAGAGCAACATTCAACAGGGGATGGGAAAAAACTGCTGGCGAATGGTGGAAGTCAAGTTTTGATTTATCATGATAATTCTAGACCACTTACGGTTCGAAAAACGCTGCATAAAATTAGTGATTTTTTTTTAGAGCTTCCCGCTTACCCCCCGGACATTTCCCAAAAATATTTTTATTTATTTTGTGCCTTAAAGCTTTAAAATTTTTATGTTACCTATAATTCCCAAACCTTTTAACCGAACTGGTACATATAATTTAGTATATATTAGTTTTTATTTTTAATATTCTCTGCTCGCAATGGCTTTCCATTGACTTTATCTGATCGGAATGTTATATAATATATGCATTACGATATTGTGATAACTACATAAAATAACACTAAAAATATTTTCAAGAAAAAATAAACAATTTCTCTTTCGGGCATCGCAAGTATGTGCCGAATGACATCACAATGTTTACAGAATGAACAGAAAACAATACACTCGCATATATAACTTTAAAAGAACTGCCTTTTCATGGAGAATGTGATGTGAAACGACAGCCTGATAAGCGAGTTTTCCTCCATGTAGGAAAAAATGAATCACAAACAACAACAACAACAAAAAAAAAAAATATCAAACAAATGAGAATACTTTTCAGAAAGAAGAAAAGGTTGAATTGACCCCAGTCGAAGAGTTAACGGCTAGCAATATCGTCGATACAAATGCAAAGTATCGAATGTGAAAAAATGCATTTTTCATTTTCAATTTTTCAGATTGATTTTGGAATGATGTACGTTATGGCAAACTCTCGAAAATTAAAGAGTAATAATTATCAATTATAGATAATCAAACTAACGAATGTGCATCAAGTCTAATAAAAATATATCACAGGATAAAATATATATAAAGTCATCTATAAGGTACAAACAACTTTTCACATTCGATACTTTGCATTTGTATCGACGATATGTTCTTTGAAGCCTAATAATACAGCACATTGTAATATGGGGTAAATGAATGAGTTTTTTTTTTTTCTTGTTCTGAAAATGGTAGGTTCATGCTTCAGGATGGTTTCATCACATCTAATTAGCTGAGAAGAGCTTCGCTGGCTTCCTTTCTCATGTTAAATAATCTCTCCGCTGATAAAAATAAATAGAACCAATAAGAAGGGCTGCTTTCGGAGAATGTGTTAGACATAATTTGCTGATGTAGCTCGAGCGGGGGGGGGGGGGGGTAGGGAGAGTTTACTTTTAATTTTCCCCCTTATGTATTTGTTTCATTATGATTTTTTTTTTTTTTAGTTGTTTAACTACACGTCGACGAGGTATGAAATCATAAAAATGCCAAATATAAATTATATATTTTCTTGGAATAATAAAACATCATACCTTTTATAATATACAGTAATTTTGTTAAGGTTTTTACAACACATGTTCCCCTTTCCTTGGACACCAGTTAATTAAAAATTAATGATGGTCAAATTGGTAATTATGATGGTGGTTAAATTGGTACAAACATATACTGCTTATACAGCCAATTATATAAGCATATATATATATGTCTCAGAGCGAACAGACAAATATGTAAATATATTGGCTCTTTTCATTCTTTAGGCAAAGTTGACCCTTTGGTATCATTTTAATGTGAGTACACTCCAATCTCACCCATGCATATTTATTTAAAAGAGAATTAAGGCCTGAATGGAGTGTTTGTGGCGAATATCTTACTATTAAACACATTTTCACTGAATGCAGAACCAAAGAATCCGCTCGGAACCAAATGGTCATTCATGGTCCTCTCTGTGATATACTTGGAGACGACCCTGAATCAAACAAGAGAGGAAAATTTATAATTCAAATATTAAAATATAAAATATTTCGATTAACTTTAATTTTTATTTAATCTGATTTTTACTTTCAATATTCCTGAGTGAATTTTATTTTCAACAATTTAATTTGTTTTTTTTTTATTCCGCTATTACATTAACATTAATTTCAGTAAATTTCAATATGCAACAATGACCCGTATGGTTGAATTGCCTTGAAGTAAGTATCCTAGCAATTTTACGATACCTTATTGAACACATTCGTCTACTAACAACAAAGCTAGCTTAGTGAGACGGACAACCAGTAATAAAACGTACTCGTTAAAATTTGGTGTAACATCGGCTACTATTTAAATACATAGGTGAGGAAGACGTTTTAAAATAATGCTTTCGCAAGAAATGTTGAGGCTAGGCCAAAGCTTTTATTAATTGGCAGAAAGGTTATGAAAAATCGAAATATCTGGACTGTGTCTTGGTGGTGACGTCATAAGCCTATAAGAAGGCCGGAAACACGTGAAGATTGTGTCAAAATATTTCAGCAACCTGAAGTTTACTCAGCCCGTATATTCATCAAATATCAAAGTTCCAAAATCTCAGAAGAAGCGTCACCGAAAACACGAGATAAATAAAATGCGGGCAGTCAAAGCGAGCCTTGCCTTTGTGACTAGAGGAAATGGGATGACGCGAGAAGAGAGAGGAGGTGGTGAAGAAATTGATAGAAGGGGATCTAGAGGATATATTCAAAATAACCGCCACAACACCGAGAGTGGCCAAGAGACACACTCCTCGTTGGCTTCGAGTCAACGGTGGACGTTCCTTCTCGAGAATATAAACCTTGTCTTAGAGCTTTGTAGAGTTCTCCAGGCTCTAGGTCGGGATTATCTTAAGAAATATAGTAGCCTTATCGGCTTCCTTGATATTTCTCAAATCCTTATACTGTCAAATACATTGAGAAACATACGTTATTTTAAAAGTAATCGCGATGCACGAGAAACAACCGAAACCCTATTTACACAAAAACAAAATTGGCTTCCGATATATTTTTTGAAGGTATTTATTTACCCGATGACTCGATTGCTTATAAATGGGCATATTCATTAAATGCCCATATTTTGAAAAGTTAGAATTTGCTACATATTCAAAAAGCCTACGTAAATCATAGGCGTTCATACGGAAGGGGCTGCCCCCCCCCCCCACCCCCCGAAACATTGATTTAATCGTTAGACATGTGTCCTAAAACCTTAAAAATAAGATCACTATTCGAGATTTTTTTGGGGGGGGGGGGGGGGTGTAATAGCATTTTCGTTGGCTAAACATTCCAAGTTCTAGATTGGTACTTTTTGTTTTAAGCCAATTTACGACGCGATCCATTGTCGCCTATTGAAAATTGCTAGTTACTGTAATAAAACTGGAAGTTGCTGCAAATAGTGGCAAAGGTAAAAATGTATGAATCGAGGAGGCACAAATAAAATAAATTGTTTTTAATTAAGTTAATTATATTGTAGTAAACAGATCCATAGTTCTCAAGAACGTTTGCTAGGAGGATGATGCTATTCAAAAATTACATCGTGTTTTTTTTTTTCTTTCTTTTTGTTACTAATTGAAATTAAAAAAAAACCTTAAGTCTCATTATTTAAACATTTCGGAGAGATTCCCAGGAAACCAATCTATATATATATATATATATATATATATATATATATAAATCACGTGTCTGTCTGTTTTGTTTTTTTTTTTGTTTGTTCCTTATACAAATCTACACCGATTGACCGTTTTTGACCAAACTTGTCACAGAGGTAGGTCATGATACGAGAAATCTACTAGGCTAGGTCGAAATAGTCAAATTTCAAAATTTTCTCAAATGGTCAAAAGTTTTGTTCAAGAAAAATTGGCTACACCGTACCATTCAGATTGTGACGGCCATTTTGAATCGACAACAACTGGCCTCTGTCGGCTGTTAGATGAAGTGCTGTTGTGCTGGCCTCTGCCCGGTATCATTATGAACTAAAACAAATTCACATCGTTTGAACGATTTTCGTAACTGGGTATAGACAACTAGGTATCATGTAGATCTTGATACGGGGAGAGTCATAGGCAGAAAGTAGGTGTAGAATTGCACACTGGGTAACAGCTAGTAAAGTATAAATCAATCAATCTACTATTTTACATATTGTAAAAATGTGTTCAAATCCGTTATCTAGGTAAAAATAATAATTTTTCTGGTTAATGTGTGGTTGGGGTTCATTATTGGCCACCTATTGGACCCTGTATTAGTTACTGTAATTAACAAATTCAAAATAAATATGTAATTTAATTAATTTACTGTTTTAGGATTTTTTTTCGTGGAAGTATTTTTTTTATTGTTTTAAATAAATATTTACTTTATATTTAAGTAAATATAATCGAAAATGAATATTTTTTTTAAGCTTTTTAAATAAAGGGAAGAAGAAAATTATATATATATATATATATATATATATATATATATATATATATATTCAGTTACTCAATATTTTTGTCTTTACACTACAGGGACTAACGATTTATTGATTAATATCATCCGTTATGCTTTTACAATCGCCAATCTGCACTTGTATTAATGAAATTCATGCTTTAAGCCTGTTAGATCACAAAATCGAAACTAAATTTATTGAAAATAAATTGACTTATGAAATAAGGCCTTTTTAGTTGCAATAATGAAGAATTACAGCCCTATTTTAGGAATTGCCATATCAACAGGTTGCATCTAATAATTTATACGTATTCCTTACCCCCGATTGTATGAGTAACTAGAACTTGAACGAGTTCTTCGACCTGTTTTACCCAGAAAATCACCTAAAATCTGTGTAAAAAAAAAATTAAAAAAAAATAATAACATGCATTTTAGAATACGGTCTCAAATATTCATAAATTCATTTCATTTTGCATTAGACCTTTGATTGAGATTAGGATCTCTTGCAACACGTTTTTATTTTATTTTACTCTATGTCGTTAATTTATTCTATATATGTAGAGTAATAAATTATTCAAGCATGCAAGCTTAGAAACTGTAATGTTTTACAACAAAAATAAATCATAACAACGAAAACAAACATTAGTTAATAAACGAAATAATAAACAAATTTAAAAAATCTTTGGCGAAATAATTATTGTTATTTGACAGGAATAAACAGTTTTTTTAGTGTCAATCATTATGCGCTTAAGCCGTATCCGGTGACAGTTTGATCTGATCAGATCGTAGCTAGATGAATTCATAGCCAACAGGCTTGTGGTAACACTATAAAACATGGCACCTTTATAATTATAGCTTATTCAGAATTCGGTTCTGATTGACTCAAATTAGTAGTCATGTTCAATATCAAATTGACATAATTATTATTGATACACGCTGTGTTAACATTGCCCTGTCAATGGTTAACATGATTGATAACGGCACTCTAAAATTCTAGAAATGCATCTAATTACTGATTTTTGAGAACTGGCCAGAAAAAATATTTAATGGATTAGATTCTGGTTTTCAGATTTCTTTTCCCCGAACCACGAAATGAGATGCACAGAAAGACTTGTGCACCAAAACGAATTTTAAAAATTGTGTATACTTAAGACTGAATGTTATTCAATGAACAGACTTCGGCACGACGGTCATCCTAAATCTTTATATAAAGATCTTTTTTATATGATCGAAGAAAATTACAAAATAAATCAACAGAAGAAAAATATTCAATCAAGTGCCAAGAAAAGAGGCAAGGGAACAGAAAGCAGAAAAAGAAGAAGAGACCTATTAAAATTAAGGCAAACCAAAAACCAACTTTGAAATCGAGGAAATCTAAATCTGTTTTTCTAAATTAAACTTCATAAGTACCTAATTTGATTCATTACCCCATCTACGTATTTAGAATTAATATTGTTAATTTACTTTTTTATATATTTATTTATTAGGGGCGAGGTTAGGTCAGTCGTATGGTTAGCACTGGACTAATATGCTGGAGGACCTGAGTTTAAATCACGAGCAAGCCCTGAAGATTTTTATCTTATGGTGTCTTCGTTCGTGGGTTGGATTCGGCCTCCCTGGCAGTCTCTAGGCCAACCCAGCCTTAAATAATTTATTAATGGGTACTTTGGTGCTAATGACCCTAGTAGTCTAAGCAGCAAGAGAATAATCAGGCGGTCGGAGCATAGTACTTACCACACTATCTCCCTAGTGTGCCGTATGGTTATGAATCAGAAGCTCTATAGTATTTGCCCCTCACGCCCCTCGTGGCCTGTTAGGGGACTGACTTTTTTTTATTTTTTATTTATTTATTAATTTTCGGGGTTGAATGTTTTACCAAGGCAATTTATAATCATGCTTCATATTATTTTCTTCTTAGGGTAAGTATAGTCTTTTGTTTTTTTTATTTATTTTTCCTTTCTAAGTAAACATCATTCCTCTTTTCATATTCACTTTTCATTCTCGTAACTCTTTCAAATCTGGTTCTTATAATCCTTTTGCTTAAATTATTCGCATTCTTTCTTTTTAAATGTTTCATATTTGCAATTCTTGAAAATGTTTTTCGTTAAAAAACCATTGTGTTGTACTTTATTTGTTGTGATTTTTACATGTTTGATTGATATTAGCAGTATATTGTATTTATAGATGTATTGAGCAAATTGCCTTAGTTGCGATCGCTCTTAAATAAATATTTATGATGAATTGATGCATAGGTGAAAATGTCTTCTTTGGAATTATTATATGCTCATGTTTATAATTACTATTTGAATAATATTGATACAACCTGTATTTTGTTAACACTAGATTTACCAGACTAGTCATTTTGGCTGGTCATGTAATTTCAATTCTAAATTCCTACTACATATAACATTTGCTTTCCTAAATGATGTTATGACTTTTGTAGCCATTAAAAGGAATACATTTGATGAACTTAATGTTACTTTATATATAATAGTAACAAATATATTTTTTGTTATTGACATTTATACCAATATCAGGTCTGGTATATCTAGTGTTAATATGTTAAATAAACGTCTTTATTCATTCACAAAATGAAATATTATTCTCTGAAGGAATTATCCGTATATATGCTGACAAAGTTAGCTCGTAAGCATCGCTCACATTGATGTTCATGGATTGAATAACTATTGAGCACTAAGATTGCTAAGGTGGAAATGTTGTTTATGCTCCCAGGAATGTGGATGAAGGAAAAAAAACTCCGTTATCAGACTCAGCAGACTCAGCAGATGAGATGCTGATCGACTGCTTGAGCCCCACGGTATCGCCTGTCCTTCTAGCCACTTCTCACACTCTTCCAGGATGCGAATGACTATAAGCTACAGAAACAGCTTAGTTGCAACTTAGCACTGATGATAATCATGAAATAAATATGTTTCCTAATGCAAGTGTAATTCTGTGAGGAAGAAGGCTTGGAAGGTAAAATCCAATTCCCACGGTCAAATACACTATTTAAAAAGATCGAGAAGAACTTCTGGACCATTGTGGCAAGGAAATGACAAGATTCTGTCACTTTAAAATCCCTTTGAATACTTTGAAATGTTATAAACAAGTGTGAATCCGTCTTGCAAAATCTCAACTGCTGCATTTTAGGTTGTAAACTTCAATTTTTGTCTTTTTTTTACGGATATCAAAATAGGACGTGCTTTTTTTCTGCAGGATTTTCTCATGCCTGAAGCTGCTTATCTTTGGTGGTAAACGGAAACCGGACTAAGCTACATGGTCGATTTTGTTTTATTTTATATATTATAGGTCCTCCGGCTCCTGAGGTCATTAACACATAATTGGTCAATCATTGCTTTTTTTTATGAATATTAGCGTCGAAAACCATGGTGCAGTGGACAATTTTTTCAATGAGCCGTAAGTTGAGAAAATTCATGGTGCATGTGAGACTCGAAGCCCCATCTCCCGTACGAGAATGCAAAGCGTTAGCCACGGTATTAACTCTAAAGATATAATATATTTACCTAAATACCATGCACCAAACTAAAATATAAATATCGTGGATTATAATGCAAAGTATGGAATGTGAAAAAACGAATTTTTCATTTTCAATCTTTAGTCATAGCTGCTGGACTGATGTACTGCAAACAATTGAACCTAAGTTAACTCAGTGAAAGGGGAGAGTAACCACAGTCCAAAGGTCAAATCTGCCTACTATTTGACGGTCCAAAAGCAACGTAGGTAATGACTAAAAGTTTTTTTCACTCTGAAAAGTGGCGATTTTCATATTCGATACTTTGGATTTCTATCGACGATGTAAACCTGCCGGAATTTTTTAAGAAAAACAGTTTTTGACTTCTTGATTTGAGGTTTATTTTTAATTATACTGGACGTTAAAACTTATATAAATAAATAAGTATATGTCACAATATATCAGATATAGCCGACCTAATTATTCTACTCGCTGTAAATTAAACTATAACCATCGATGAACACAAACTTTCATTTTATTAACAGCCAACTGAGTACAGATTTGACATTCTTGTATAGATTTTATCTGAGAACTATCTGTAAGTAATATCGTCTGAAACAATCCTCCTAGCTTAGTTTTTACTTTTTTATAACTTATATTAGTTTTTAGTTGGCGTAAAAAAAAAAAGTATGCTCACAAAAATGTAAAAACAAAATCAAACGCTGCGATCTCACAAAATTTAAAGCCGTTAAGGAGATAAGCCAAAGCTACGTTGCATTACGCGGATTAGAAGATATTGATTGAAGGGCTCCGTGGCTTGCGTCATTACTCTAAGAGTAGAGGAGAGGAGCGTAAGTCACCTAATCGGAGGTAACCATTAGAGGTGGAGTCTCTAATCACGCCTGTCAGGTCCCTCAATCAAAGTCTAATCAGTCGTTTACCATCCAAGGCTCGTTATGGTGGAATCACGCTAGCTGTTCTGTATCAACATCGTGTTCTACTGATGTCACTCTAGTGATTCTGAAAGAGACCTCCTCAATGACGTATGTCCTCTGATCTTCTTAGTGCAAGTCTTGCACATCTAGTCCTCCGTTACAGAAGCAGACTCACAAATATATAAAATGTGTAATAATTGAGGTAATAATAATATCATCTATGAAATAATAGAGACATGAACCGTACAATTTTATAAAAAAAAATGAAATTTCCCCCTCAAATTAAATAACATCAAATTTACAAGCACATAATCTGAAGATTATAATGTATATATAAAAAATAATACAAAATCATACAGACAATTGGATTGAAAATGGCTTATAGCCGAAGCGTTTTCACAAGAAAAATGTAATATAAAATACAAAACCATTGAAGATTTAATAAGCTGTTACCAACTACCTAGTATATGTATATATATATATATATATATATATATATATATATATATATATATATATATATATATAGTTATATATGTGTCCGTTAACACGATACAGGCCAGAGTTTTTGTTTTTTTTTTCGCCACGAAACTTGGTATATAGTATTCCCATCAAACGATTGAACGAGTTCGTTAACCAACAAGATCGGTCCATCTGAAGGGGGGGGGGAGGGTTTACTCCGGAGACAAAGTAGTTATTTGCCAATACCAGCCATAATTTTTGATATATTCGTCTGTGGTAGAAGGTCAATTTTATAAAAAAAAAACAGTTAATTTCTTCTCTACTCTTTTATTTTTAGGAAAAATAGGGTCACTATCTTATAATATAATTTTTGATATATTTCAATGAAAGTCAGTATTCGTTGTGGTAAACTGAAGAGAAAAATTTGTTATAAAAATAAAATAAATCGGTTGACTAGAAGGGGGGGGGGGTTACTCTGGACAGAAATTACTAATTTCCTTATACCCGTCGTAATTTCTGATGCGTTGTTACGAAACTCCGTATACGTTCTGGGTATCTAATAAGAAAGAAGTGTTATTAGAAAGAAGTGTTACTTTGTACTATGTTTGAATTCTTCTGCCAAACGTAGTTTCGCGAAATTCATCAAGGTCAATAGATCAAAATGTGAAGCTTTGTGTATTTATTACGTTGTGTAGTACCCCGTATACACAAAACTCTGTAAGAAAATTAATTACAAAATTAATAATTGAAACAGCTGCTCATAAAAAATACAAAAGAGTAGAACAATTTCGACTCGACACTACACAATTCTAAGGAAAGTGCTAAGTTATGCAGATCCTGCGTGACGGACTTTTTTCTTATAAAAAAATTTCTTTGATTCTATAAAAAAAAGTAAACCTATTTATTAAAAGCAATTTATGTGACAATGCAAGTATGTACAGCATTTTGCAAAATATCTTGATTTTTTTTAATCGAACGGGGATAACTTGAAAACGTATTTTTGCTCTTAAAAAAAAATTATTAACAGATTTTTTACTGCTGGAAATCCCAAATAAACTTTTAATTCCCCTGATGACTTATTGTTATCAATAATTTTTAAATAAGAATTTTCGAAATTGAAACTTTTTTTAATACAATGTTTTTCTTTTTGAATAATTTACTCATATTTCTCTTAACTTTTTTTGCTATAATTTACTACACAAGTCGTCAATTGTAGAGCCGATGAATTAACATTTTTGAGTAAAATGAATTGGAAACTGGTAGATATCAAATGTGCATGGGACTGCATAAGAATGGATGTGCAGGCAAATCATAACTTGCGTACATTTTTTTCCTTTAATAAAACAAGAAATTTCATTTTTTGGAAGAGTTAGACTTAAAATTTAAAACTACTGTAGAAATTAATTTATTACATATTGTAATGTAGATGAATTTATTTTGGGCATGTCATTGGTATATCGACTATTGATAAATCACTCACGAGTTTTTATAAACATGATAGTTTAACAAAAATATTGTACTAACTGCATGAAAAGATAGCAATTTCCCCGAAACCAAATAGAGTTACTCATTAAATTTTGGGCTATACAAAATATTATCCCTGGAATGTGTAATTTCAATGGGAGTGTCCAATGCTCCTACTAACTTTATAATTGTTCGGCATAATGAAATAACAATATGTTTACATTTATAGAATTAGCTTAGCTACATCCATTAGCTTACTTTTAGGGTCTCGAAAATCTCTAATCAACTAACAATTACTGCTGATTAATATTTAATTAGATTAATTAGAAGAATTTACGATTAGAAACAGAATAATCTACATCTATTTGTGTATAATTAGAGACAAAAACGTTCGACCCACTTTTTGTTTGATTTTGTTTAGATTTTAGGGCAAACGAGTTCAAGGTTGTCACTGCCAAATTTTTTTGTACCTCCTAGATTTGGTTAACTATCAACTATCATAATGTATAAGTGTTTTTTGTGCATTTTGTATAGATGTTTTTATCCTTTTTTTCTATCTTATTATTTATTTTATATATTTTAATTACATTTATATTTTTATTTTCTTTATTCATGCTATTCATCCTACATGATATTCTGAGCTCATTGACTGTCAATTAGCAATTATCACGTGGTTGCTTCATTTTTACCTAGGAAACTAATCCCTGTCGTGCAAGTGAGGACATTAATTTCCTCATTGCTGTAATAAATAGAAATATTATTCCGGTCAATTTATTCACCTATAAAAATTCTTCAGCAATGAATAACAATTTTTCTGTTATTTTTTATTTTTATTTTTTTTTTTTAAGGCGCATCTACTTCTAGGTCATTAGCGCCGACATCCAGGGCGAGGAATTTTCCCAACGAGCCCTGAGATGAGAAAATTCCTGCCGGAATCGAACCCACCATCTCCCGCTTATGAATCCAAGGCGCTAACCATTAGACCACGGGCGACCCCCCCGTTATTTTATAGTTTTTGTACACAATAATGTATTTTCTCCTTACACAGAGCGCATAATATATAATATATCATATAATCTGTGATTATAACCCTATGTTATCTGTTGGTGATGAATAATTAATCTATGGAATGGAAGTGGGCCCTCTTGAAGTCCCGACCCTTAAGAGTCTTAGTTCATGTTCCGAATATATTTTATAGATCTATTTTGACCAGAAAAATATCTAGCCGATTTTATGCAGTATATCAATAAATCTAACAAAAAGGCACCCGGCGGGCTAGGTGGCAATACAAATCTATGCACGATACCAATGTTATCATTTCAAGTTTTTCTTAAGCATACGCTGGGGGCGAGGTTAGCACTCGACTAATATTCTGGGGGACATGAGTTCAAAACTCCGTTGCTGACTAAGGATTTTATCGGAGCTGTTGTTGGAGCTCTTCTGATGCACATTTCGGTGATTGGGAAACTTCCGCAATTCATCAGTATAAAGTTGGATTACATGAATCAAAAAAGAGGTCATTAGCAAATTGACTACTAAATACTGGACACACCATACTATGTTTTATTAATAAGCAAGGCCTCAGATGAAGGATAAACCTCAGAGTTTGATGAGTAAATTCCTAGGGCGCCATAATTTGCAATTGACGCCGACCGCCAACTCTCTAATATAAAGAATATTCTAATAATCAACGTCAGAGTCATATAAACCGACCAAGTATTTAGCCAAGAAAGTTATACGTCCTTTTTACTCGCTTCTTTAATTCTGAAAGGGTGCAAAAGAAGTTCGTTGGAATTCTTTCCAGCCCTGAAAAAAATGTCTGAAAAGTATTTTCCTCTGAGAGAATATTCCCCAGTAAAAGGCATTATGGAGGAAAGCGGTTGAATTTGGTAATAAGTTGGTTAGGGTTCCGGTCTGTTTTGTGTTGTCGCCTCAAGGTAGCGCTGCAATCCTCCCGTTTCTAATTAAAGAACCACGCGGTCTCTCTGTGTTCATTACCGCGGCTTGTGGTCGCTCCAGTATTTTACATCATTAGTGCCTCTTTACATTTTTAAGCCCTGGAATTAAAAATAATAGGACATTGGCTTTTATCTTCTCCTAAACGTTCAACCTTAAAGGTCATATTTATTGATTTATGTGATTAGTCGCTTATGAACTTTTGTCAATATAAATACTGAAATGATTGACGCCTGCCGTATTTATATTGAGACAATTGGCGAAAAGTTAAAAAACCAACAAACATACAAGTCAATAAATATGGCATTTCAGGCAAAATACCCGATGAAATAATTGCGACGCAGCTGAACTGTTCGACAACATGATATGAAATAAAATGAAAACAAATTCAAAAATAACGCATCGGAATCATATAGTCACAATCACAATATATGACAGTGGGTGTGGCTTATACAAGAACAAACTCAAATCCAGATGTCAGGTCTTGAGTAGCTAGTAAAGAGTTAATATTTTATCGTCGTCTTTCGAGGGTCGGATTTGGGGTCCCGAAATGTCCCCAGCTCCCAGCAAGTCTTTAATGGGTACCTGCAAATCAGGGTGCCGTTGAATTCTACTGACCACACCATTTCCTCTGGTGATCTTTTCTCTCTGGGTCCCCACGTCTTTCCGCATACATACATTCTAAGTTCAGGAGTCGCATATGAAGGGTACAGGAAAATAACAAGAATAGTCCATAATTCTTCGATTTTCCGTTTTTTAGCGCATTTTGTTGGTCTTCACGAAAACTATCAGATGGCAACACTGTCATAGGCTTAAAAAAAAGGATATTCCAATGAAAATTGATGTTGAAAAATCGGTCTACAGGGAAGAAACAAGAATAGTCCAAGCGTTCCAGGGAAAGAACAAGGAGAGTCACATATGTAACATTGTCTATTATTACCTTCCGCTGTGTTTCACAGGTGATTTAAAATCCTTTTTCGACTTCCTACCGTGTTTACTTTTGTTTCTTAATTCAATTAAGTGAATTGTTTGAGGTTAAAGCAACGATGAGTGAGAGAGATCAAGATGAAGCGATGAACAAGCCAAGAAGATCGAAGAAAAGAATGAAATCTGGAAGAGTAGCTGATGTGATGAAGAAAATTACGAAGTTCACGAGTCCAGATTGCCAATGCAAACGCCACAAATGCGTAGATCAGGTTGATAATACAGTTTTCGGACAACAAATGTGTGTTTTGCTATATCCATATTAACATTTTAGGCATTTAAAGGTACTTTTTGGGAAGTAAATTTGATCCTCTACAACGTTCATACCGACTACTTTTACGTATTACGTATTACGTTATTGGCAAAAAAAGCGACAAAAAATAAGGATTTTCTCGGTTGTTGGCAATTTATTACTCATTGGTGCGCTTTAGCGAAAAAATGACAAATATAAAATCGACATAAAATTCAATTCTTTTCAATAATATGTCATAAAAATAACCCCTTTCCATTCGAGATTCCAGAGTTAGGGTCTCTGGAGAAGAACTGGAGAATGTTGAGAGGACGTGCATTAGGTCCAATGAATGTTTATTCGACGACGTTAAGACCCACCAAGTCTTGTTTTTAAATTTCAAAAATTGTGGGAAAAAATTAGGGTGTCAATGGAGTTTTGAACACCCTGTATATATATATATATAAGCGTTTAAATTATGACGGCAATTTATGCATACTAATCTATTTATGAAACCCGAAGTTAGGCGGCTTTGCTCGAAATTCTATAATCAAATTCATAAACTAATTATACAAACTTTCAAATAAATAATAAATAACTTTAAAATTAATTTAAAATGTAACATTTATCTCATTCTAATATAATATTTATTGCAACTTCTAAGCAAATTTTGTATTCTAGCAAATTTTGTATTTTGTATATTTTATTGCCAAATAGTCAATTGCAGAGTAATCATTGCAAACTATACCTTCTTTCAGTATTATGAAATACAAACTCATACTTACCCATAAATTTGTTTGTTCGCTAAATTATGAATAATTTCCTGGCATAACCTGTGTTTTTTCCTTTCCCTTAGTGGATTATCGATTCCCTTTCCTACAAAAAGTGAACATATATTTATCTATAAATCATAACTATTAAATATTGTAAAATTCCCCGCTCATAGTTATAAGGAAATAAATTATTCAATTACTTTAAGTGTTTAACGAGAGTGACCCGGAATAGAGAAATCAATACTCGGCCTTAATAGAGCTCTTCCATATTGAATAGCTTTTTGAAAATACACTTGAACCACAATATGGCCATGGTTGAGAGGAAACCAATAATTATGGCATCCTAGATGCTTTTATACCAGGAGTGGTCTGGCGCATTAAACGGAATTTATGACCCATATTAATACGGGAACTTTGGGGTTTTCATCCTTTTTTGTCGTAAGAATACTTATAATGATTTAGGATTTACTTAGAGGAAATTCATCCAAAGTAGTATTAAATAAAAAAATGTATAATTGTTCTTAACGTATTTTATGATATATGCAATATTAATCGTGCGAGAAATAAGTTTTAGGCTGCACCTACATTAGACCCGCATTTCTGCCGATCTTATCCGATCCAAATTCGATTTCGTTTGACCGACAGCGGCCTACATTCGTCCCGGACCCGATCCGATATTCAAATTTTTAGTTGGTTTTAAAGAGACCATGCACGCAAGAGGCAGCATGCGTTGCTAGGACGATAATAGACCAGCTGATACCGTACTGTATCTATTTAATAATATTATTTTTATTTTCGTTTCATTTCATCTATGATGACAGGCCTAGAATTACTAGAAATAATCTGTGATTTTGTCCCTCACAGAGATTACGCTGTATCTGGTGATCGTACATCCGAGGTAATAATATCCTGAACCTTTGCACAGCCTCCCCACTCTTCAGCATCCCTGCTTAGAACACTTCTTGGTAATGCTCGAAAATAAAATGGGTCATTTCAAGTGACATCTCAGAAACATAAATTTTAAAGTCCATTTGTTATTGACAACGAATTTTAACCGCTACTGCTTAAGCTTCTGTTACTGGTAACCTATAGAAAACTGGTTATCTCTAGCTTATCTGTTTGTTGACACTGGTCAGGAGCGCCCCAGTCTCCAGAAACATTATACTTTGATTATTTATCAATTGATGAACAACTTGTAGTATGACGGGAACCGTGCTATAATTAACTCCACAAAATTATTTGTAGCGTTAATTTTTGTGATTGAGTATTTAACGCAATAAAACAACTACTTATTTGCCGCGACGAAGCACGGGTTGTCAGCTAGTTGTAAATATTCAATTCGTTGTGTTGGAATGCTCAATTTTTTACAATGCCTGGCTTTGATTGCGTTTTTAATTTCTCTTAATTGTTTTCCCCCTAACCAGTGTTTCACATAATCCATTGATACATTTCTGCTTTCTAAATCCTGTGAAATTACATGTACAATGTTAATATTATCATTCTAAGTTGATTATGCAGGAGACTCAAGAATAAAATACTATTAAATTTAATCTGACTTAACTGCTATACATTGACCTTCAAATCCAGATTAGCAACCAGCCAGAGTTCGAGGGAGAATAATGAACGAATTTACCAGATTATTAAGTCAAACATTGTTGGAAGGCTTATAGGAGAATCCTGTAGTATCCATATTGAATTCGAATATTAATATGGTAGCAGAATAGTGTCTATATTTCATTGTAGGGCGATGGATTTGATATAATCCACTTCTATTTCTGCCTATGATTGACCTCGAAGTGTCACTCAACACCAGTACGCCAAATATCCTAAACCTAATTCGGACAGGAATCTTGGCACTAGCGGCTGCAAGGATTAACTTATACGGTCAGCCCTAATAAAGTCTTTCTTCACATTGTCCTATTATAATAACATGTCTCAACAGTAAAAATAATTGCTGATTTATATTTTATATAAATGATTACTTAAATTTGTCATTATTAATCAAATAAATCTGTCCCATAAGAAGCCACGAGGGCCCTGAGGGGCAGATACTATAGAGGTATCTGATTCATGACCATACTACACTCTAGGGAGATATTGCGGTCAGTACTAAGCTCCGGGCGCCTGATTTTTCCCCTTTGCTGGCTCGACTGCTAAAGTCATTAGCACCAAGGTACTCATTAATAAAGTATTTAAAGGCTGGGCTGGCCTAGGCACGGCCAGGAAGGCCAAATCCAGCCCCTGGTTTCGTATTCCTATTTATTTTTTTTTTATTTATTTTTTTTTTTTTTTATTTAGCTTTTTAAACTTTGAGAAAAGGTCAACCAATGGCTTCGGAAAGTTCTTGCTTTGGTGAAATGTGTCTCATAATTATCAATTTATCATCTAGCAAATGAATGAAGTTGTGTTTGTATTTTTTTTAATGGCGGCCAAGTAGGGCCCTTAGGAAAAACACTGAAGTCTAACCAACTCTTGATTCTTAAGCCTGGCGACACTGCGACTTGTGGAGGGAGGTTTATCATTGGCTGAATCATCTGAAGTCTGAGCCCGGCGTAAGAGGATAAGACGCCTAGAGTCAGCTCTGGGATATCGCATTGAAAAGCTGAGCTGGGTCACGTGCTATCTATCTCTCAAGCCTAAGCCAGCGCTTCTTGTGGTTGGGGAGGCTGTGAAATCAGCGGTAGGTCACTTTCCTCACAGTTAATTAGTATAGACATATTAAAATAAAACGTGAAGTAACTACCGTGTACCGATAATTACCACAGGTTAAATCAAAATACAGCTGAATTGGGTACTATGTACCACAATCTCTACAACATGATACGGAATAGTGGAAATTCAGCTAAGGTACAATGAGAATTCCGTAAAAATCTACATTCAGAACATTTCGGCAATCTATTTGGCAACCTTCATCAGCAAAGACTATATTTGGGATGGAAGAAGACTAGTGATAAAAGTTAGGTGACCGTGTTGAACGTATATTTGTAGTGAGCATGTCGAAAATATGATGGTAGACTTCTTTCGACTTCCTGATTTCATCCTCATAGAGGCTTCTCAAATGTATCAACCGATTTTTTTTCCAGTGCTAAATTATCAAATACTTCTGACACGAAATATTCATTCTGCTAATAATCTAATCTTCATAACATGCATGTGTTTATTTGGGGAACAATGGGCACAGACAGATGTCACCATCTCCAAGTACCTTCTGGGCGCCCTCAAGAAAATAGGACACTAAAAGTAGGCTGGCAATTTATCTCTTTACTTACTGGAGCCCGGCAGAAAGTCTAATAACTTTGAAACCGTCCACTGTTAAAGAAACTACCGAAGATCTGGTGGTTAAGGAATGCATGGGGTAACCGGCTCTGAACATGTGCTCTGCCCTATATGCGAGTACCACATTGTTGACACCTTGGCGTTTATTAGCTACAAGATAGAATAAAAGAGAACTTCTTCTGAGGGAAATTTCCTTTCTATATCCAGTCAGACAAGATGAAATTTATATTTCGCATTCGAGGTAATAAGCAGTCAGGAAACATTTGGGTTTTGGCTAGGAGGTGGGTTTAGCGCTATACTATTTTTCGTAAAATATATATTAAGGACGTTTGGGCTGCTCTTTGGTAGCCTTTGTCAGAAATCAAGTTTGGTATTGAAGAAAGACCAAAGTTAGGAGCTAAGCGACCATGGTGAAAACGTAGGATATGGTAATATTAATTTTCACCGTGGTCACTTAACTACTCACTTTAGTCTCTTTCCGCCACGATTAGTAGGTGTCCTTGTCTGCTTAAGGTGAAATTTACACTGGAATCTCACCGTTCGACCATTTTCAAAGGCGATATTAACTCAACTGAGCCACAAAAAATCTCTTGTATTAAAGGTTAATAAAATCATACATTTTTTGTGGCACGGTGCAAGTTTTACATGGCACCTTTAAAATTTCCCTGTCTCAAATTCATAAAAATTGACAACAAATAATAAGTTGAGAGAAATTAAAGAAACAATTCATGAATGGCCTTCAAGCAGGAGAAGTAACAGACGAGAATAAGTCGTCCTGTGCCGGCTGAGTATAGGCCATTCACGACTGACTCACTCTTACCTAATGACTAGACAGGACAGACCAACATGTAAGTATTGTAATACAACTCTCACCATTAAACACATCCTCACTCATACCTAATGACTAGACAAGACAGACCAACATGTAAGTATTGTAATACAACTCTCACCATTAAACACATCCTCACTCATACCTAATGACTAGACAAGACAGACCAACATGTAAGTATTGTAATACAACTCTCACCATTAAACACATCCTCACTCTTACCTAATGGCTAGACAAGACAGACCAACATGTAAGTATTGTAATACAACTCTCACCATTAAACACATCCTCACTCATACCTAATGACTAGACAAGACAGACCAACATGTAAGTATTGTAATACAACTCTCACCATTAAACACATCCTCACTCTTACCTAATGGCTAGACAAGACAGACCAACATGTAAGTATTGTAATACAACTCTCACCATTAAACACATCCTCACTCTTACCTAATGCCTAGACAAGACAGACCAACATGTAAGTATTGTAATACAACTCTCACCATTAAACACATCCTCACTCTTACCTAATGACTAGACAGGACAGACCAACATGTAAGTATTGTAATACAACTCTCACCATTAAACACATCCTCACTCTTACCTAATGACTAGGCAGGACAGACCAACATCTAAGTATTGTAATACAACTCTCACCATTAAACACATCCTCACTCTTACCTAATGACTAGGCAGGACAGACCAACATGTAAGTATTGTAATACAACTCTCACCATTAAACACATCCTCACTCTTACCTAATGACTAGGCAGGACAGACCAACATGTAAGTATTGTAATACAACTCTCACCATTAAACACATCCTCACTCTTACCTAATGACTAGACAGGACAGACCAACATGTAAGTATTGTAATACAACTCTCACCATTAAACACATCCTCACTCTTACCTAATGACTAGGCAGGACAGACCAACATGTAAGTATTGTAATACAACTCTCACCATTAAACACATCCTCACAGACTGTAGACTTAGACAAAATGGTATCCTTCCATACAACATGCATGAACTACTTACAGATGACAGTCACTACATAGGACAGTTATTGGAATATCTTAAAAGAAAAAACATTTATGACTTAATCTCAACCCCATTTATGTAATTACTCTATTCATTTTTTTATTAATTTCTTTATTTTTTTTCTTTATTTTAATTCGCTATTTATTTATTTTTTAGTTACTATTATTATAATCCCCCCACGCATAAAATAAATGTAAATACAACTGTGTGAGAACATGTAGAAAATGTGAAGTTAACTTTACAAATAACAAGAACCATGTCCACTATGTACATTTGTACTAACTTGTCGTATCTATTATGTTAAAGCTGTTAAGTCGCCATAGTTGCGAGCTAACTAAAATAAATAAATAAAAATTGATAAAATTAATGATAATAAAGCAAAAAACGATGGTATATTTTCATTTGTTAAACATACCAAATAGAATGGTAATGGATTCTTTGACACCATTTAGGATCAAGAGGAGATGTTGAGTGGTGAATATAATTTATGATTCGTTTGTAAATGTTGGTCCCTTTGGCTTGGATTTGTTTGTAGTTCTTTGGAAGAGGTAAATTCCAATGTTTACAGAAGAACAGCTGCTCTTTGAAGTATCGTAGGTTTTATGTTGGACTGATTTATGCCGAGTAACCCATCCCATGTCAATAAATACCATATTTCTAGACTTTTTTGTAACACCCATTTCGAAATTAAATTGTCAAAAATATATCAAACAAGAGTTTTATGTAGGGATTAATTGTTTAAAGGACTCTGAGTAGGAAATTAATTTTTTTTTTATAATTCTTCTCTTTTTATCAAAGGAGAAAATAGCCTCCTAAAATATATATAAATAAATAAATTTTTTATAATTCTGAGGAGCATAGGAATGTCAATAGGCAGAAACTGCTTCAAATTAGCGTGTTTTCGTATAAGGCTTATAAATTTCGTGACTTGGAAATATCGGAATAGACATTTTTATAATTTTGTTTCAATTGAACGAAATCAGGAGCGTTTTCTTTGGTTGGGGTTGTTTTTTCTTATACGTAAAACTTTGTTTCGTCAAGAGACTATCACCATTCAGAATGGTTACATTTCATTCATCGTAATTTACCAAAGGTTTCGACATATTTAACAAAAAATGGGGTAAGATAATAATTTTTTTTTTTTTTTTTTTTTTTTTTTTTTTTTTTTTTTTTTTTTTTACGTTGACTGTTCCGTGATTTTGTTCCGAATCTCGACCAAATCGGTCAAATTTATTAATCGATTTTATCGTGACATATGTGACATAAAATATTGAATTTAATGGCCAACCAGTCATCGAAATAATAAACGCAGAGGAATAGTTCTTGCCAGACTACGGATTGGACATACTTGACTGACACACCTTGAATTCCTTCTATGAACGAAGACATAGACCTATGTAGTACAATATATGTATATATGGACTTTGGACTGTGGATCAAACATTTACTCAGGGTTTGCTAGAGAAGGTGTTATTTATTATCATTCTGGAACAAAGGATTTTAAAATCATATTTAATGATCTTCTACTCTATTGAATAAAAAATATTATATTTCTGTCGATACTAAGTATGATTTATATGTAATCTCTTCAAATAAAAAAAATCATAACTACGCACACACTTAGCACTGCATTAATTATGCTGATTCCCTGGAATATTGAATTCTGAGGCTACTGTTCCTTGTGTAATCGCCATTGAAGCGGGAGACTTCGATAAAAAAAAAAAAATATTTCCATATTTCTCGCCAACACAAATTACATCATTGGATCGAGGTCATAATCGGGGTTTCCTCGACTTTGCTTCCTGCTTCAACGAATGCCACAGATTTATAATTTCTGTTCCTTGAATGAGGATGGCAGGGATTCATGAAGCCCTTCCGTGAATGAAAGGGCAACAACCTATACTATACATGCTTCATCCTCAAAAGGTCAATGCGGCACAATATCTCATCATCAGTTTTCTAGAACAACAAAATTAATATTATTAATTCGTTAAAATAAAATTAAATAAATAAGTATCCATAACTCAGGATTTACACTCAGAACGACTAAAACATGTTCCTACACACTGTAATTGCAACAAGTATCATGCAGATCAGTTGTTGTTTTTTGTGTGTTTTTAATTTTATTTCAAGAGCTCCGCAACGACGGTGATATTCTCTGATTTAATCTACAAACAAAACTAATTGAAACTGACCACAATTATCAGTACAGAATAATACTAAATTAATCAAAATATTAAGAAAACAACATAAAATAAGCTTAACAGATTTTAGGATTAGAAAATATTTACAGATGTAGACGTTAGTTACGATATTTGCATAACATAACAACATTATTTATTTATTTAATGCAACATGGAGTTCGCACTCCATCTCTGTATTCTTCCATCATTTGATAATTTGATATTTTTAAGAAATGAAAAAGTGAAAAATATTTATTTCTGTATTTTATATTTGCTCCCGGTAAAAATCCTTCAATATCATCACTTTTCTATACAAAGTGTGGAATCAATTTAAGGCCTTTGTGGTTTCAAACATGACAATATGATGGAATCTTTGTATAGAGTAGCGATAAAGGAGGCTAAGAATCTTATCATCAGCTGGCTGGAACAGTTCCAAGTATGGCCCAATTAGTAAACCTCATTCACTAAGATAAGACCTCTTTGTCTGATAGAAGTATGGTGATAAACCAGTAACAGGGTTGGTCACGGATATTTTTCATTCTTCCATATACTAAATCATGTCTTAGTTCTGATAGAAAGGCAGTTCGAGATGGCTGGGGTCCGAGTCGCTGAGTTCTGTTGAAACTGAAGATGTAAAATATTCACATGTCTCCGCCTGTAGGGTAATCTTTTAGTACAGGGATTGCTACAAATAATTTGTGTAAAAGTAAATGAAAGAAAAGACACAAAAAGGGGAACAAATAAGAGAGAGGTATAGATTTAGGGTATTTGTCTGAGAGAGAGAGAGAGAGAGAGATGTAGTAAATTGCCTGCTGCTATTTTCCAAAATATATTATTACCGACTCGTGTTTATTTTGAATGTTATTCTCATTACATTTTAATTTGATTATATTCTAATTTTTACCGATTCTTTAAATTTACTGTTATATATCTTAATTCTGTCAAATCATGACCCATTCTATATATGTATGCCTTCCTATTATATCAGATTTAAGGCCACTGAATTAGCACACATTTTATTTTTATAACTACTCTTTTAATTTTTGTTTATAAAAATATTACATAGCAGTTGGTGCAATCAAAACATCCGCCATTTTAACCAAATGAAATCAAGAGGGCGACCGAGCAAGAAGTGTCCGTGAATAGGGGCAAGAAAGCACGAAACATGTGGGGCGAAAGATTTAAAATAAATTTGTTATAAAGAGAAACGTTTCGCTTCTTTATTGACCCTAAACCTCGGAAATAAATTATATACACACCACAATATTTTTATTTTGAATCGATTCTGGGCCTTAAACATAGATTACTCCATATTTTTCTCAAATCTCAACTTTATTCTGCACAGTAAAATCTGATATTCTCCCAAATTGAATGTGTACTATTCCTACCACAATTAACATATAATTAACATCTTTTAAAAATTAAAATATACTAATTTTAGCCCAAGCATTCTTTGATCTATGATAGAACCTATTTTCGTTTATTTCTATAATTAAAAAAAGTTTTATAATGCGATTGGCTAATGATTTAAAGCTCAAATAAATAAGCAGAACCATGATTGACTGTTATCATTTTATTTTTTTAATACTAATTATAGAAAAAAAAAAGATATTTTTTCTGGAAACGTTTTTAAATATTTGTTTAGTAGGAATTCTTTTAGTAACAAATTTATTACCATCATCTCAATGTTTTTGTAACCCCTCAAAAGGAATAGTTTTGCACTATTTTGCGTTTATTTACAAAAAAAAAATGTAGATTCCTTAATCAAAAATTTTATAAATGCCCTATGAAATGTCCAGTCTCTAGCAGAAAGGGGAAATGTGGAGTAAAAAAGAATAGTCATTCTTTCGCAAACATATTACCCTTGATTAAAGATTTATTGGGTAATTTAAAAAAATAATACCCACGATATATACACCTCCACGTGAAATATTTGTGTGTAAATTAAATGACCCGGACAATCTGAGTACCTGCGTGAAAAATTAGCTATGCCAAGACTAGAACCGCCTCCTTCGAATTTATTATTACGCTTCAGTTTCGCAGTGTTGGCATCGGACCAGTTCTCGTTCGATTCCGTGAGGTCACATCGGATGCAAGTGTCTGACTGCACATCCAACAAAAATCCACACAGATTTATATCTGCAACGGCGGACTACAAGTAAGTGTCTAAACAAACGCAAAAGCTGTCCCAGTACCAATGGCCTACTACTCGGATACAGACAGATTTGTAATAAATCTATTTTATTTATTTTATAAATTAATTGTAACAACTGAAACAGCCAAGTTGTTCTTTCATTATTTAGTGGATAATTATAACTATTTTTACCTTAATCGAACAAATATTTGGAACATTCCACAGCCGATTATCATATTGAAGTTCATGCAATGTCAAAGAAATTACTTATTAGGACCCGAAAACAGTAAATTATACGATAAAAAAATTGATCAACTCATGGACGCAATTATACCCTAGACGGAAAAGTTTAATTAGACATGCTTAAATTTCTAAGGATAATTCTGGGACGACGCACAGTGGAGCCAAACTAATTTTCGTGTTTAAAAAAAAGGCTACAGCGTCCAAATCTTAACCGATTTATAAGCAATTTTTTAAACGAAAGCTGATACAATTTAGAACAACTTTGTCTGGCCAGATTTTTGTTTTTTGTTTCCGTTGATTATTAAATGGTGTTTAAATAATTCACAAACTTTTACAATTGAACATAAAATAATACTATATTTTTCATCTAACTTAACATCAGCACTGAAATCGTTGAAATTAAACGTTCAAAACCTGATTAGACTAGGAAAAACTCAAAATATATTTTCAATCATTGTTGAATTAAGATAAATTTACGTTTTGAAGATGTTAGTCTGATTTTCTCGAAGTCTAATCAGGGTTTGAATGTTTAATTTCAACGATATCAGTGCTAATATTATGTTAGATAAAAAAAAAAAATATTATTTTATGTTCAATTGTAAAAGTTTGCGGATTATTTACACGAAATTTAATAATCAGAGGAAACAAAAAATAAAAATCTGGCAAGACAAAGTTGTTTTAAATTTTATTAGCTTTCATTTTCAAAAAATTGCATTGACATCGGTTATGATTTGGAGGCTGTAGCCTTTTATGAAACACGAAAAGTTGTTTGGCCCAACTATACGACGGATGACTTCATTATCTACAAAGAGTTCGGGTTCATAGTTTCGAATCCGTGACCTCCGAACTGTGAGTCCTAGACGATTCTGATCTAGCCGATGACAATCCCTGGATCAAGACCTACCTGTGTGTTCAGTTTGTTCGTAATCGGTCAGTCAGTCAGGCAAACAGTTGAATTTTAGCGCGGTTACTCCCTATCTCCATAGGGAGAACTCGCTCATGAGATTGACCTCACGACGCAATCCGGAAGTGCCGGCTAGAAACTTTCTCGTTTCAGACCCCATAGATCACGAAAATATAGGTGGTTCAAATTTGTATATATATATATATATATATATATATATATATATATATATATATATATATATATATATATATATATATATATATATATATGCTTGTCTGTTAACGCTCTAGGAAGCTCAAAAATGGCCCGATTTTGATGAGATTTAGTCAAAAAATCTGTCTTCTAATTTGAAAGGTCAAGTTCGTTAACCAGCAGAATCCGCCCACGGGAAGATAGTGTTTGGGGCGAAATTCGCGCGCAAAAAAAATCGTAGCACTTACGTTTTTGAGTTCATATGCTTGCAGATACTTGTTTTATAGGTTTCTTAACATACGAAAACGAATGAAACCCTTTTTAAGGCGCTAACTTTAACCGTTTCTGAGAAAAGTGGAATCGATGTTTTTGTAAGTCATTATTTTTTTGTGGGTACTTAGAATCGCGGGATTTAATTGAAATAGTTTCTACATATTGGAAATTAATCCTAACTAAGACGTTTAAATTTTGGTTATATTTGAAGTTAAGGAAGTACGCGAAAAAAAAAAAATTTCTAAATAGACGTGAAAAGTTTTCAGATCTTCATACATTTTTCGTAAATATCTCGATAACAGTTGGGAAATCCTGGTAAGTGAAAGGTGACCATTCGAATGCTTACTAAATTATCTACAAAAAAGGAAGCAATATTCGATGGGGCAACGTCAATCAGAGATATAAGCGCTTAAAACTAAAACATTGTTTGTTTTGTTGTTTTGAATCGGGTTTTCTCTTTGTTTATCTCACTTTTTAATTGGTTGTTTTTTGTTTTAAATTGCATTTATCAGTAAAATTAGTATTGTAGTAAAATAAGCTAAGAAACGGTAAAAGGTAATGGTAATAAGTTTGGAGTGGCTGTGGTAATCAAGATGGCTGTGGCTAATCATGATGACGTATGCATAGTTTGTTTTGAATTCTCCTATCTATATAACCTTCCTCATATCCTCCAACTGAAGTTATCGTTATTTCTTGTTTTGTAGAAAGATTTAACCCACGACAGAATGGTATTTTATTCGCCTTGAGGCACATATTTACAGTTGATTATAAAAATAAAACGAATTTGCTAGTAAAACAAGATACTTAAAATGACAACGAATTTTTAGTTGTTTAGAATAGAGCCTTGTCAGCAGTAGTCGAAGAGTAAGTACGTTTTCAGTACGAAATTGAATTGACTTATACAGATTAAGAATTATCCGCTTCTGTGTAAGTTGGCTAGTGTCAGTTTCCTGTGATTTGTGATGCTAATCTATTCCATTTCTTCGAGATGTACGTAACCGCGCTAAGATGACGCAGTTCCTGCGAGCCGGACTTTTATATATAGAGATTTAAATAAAAAACTGTTTAGTGCCATACAAAATTTCATCATTTCTTCCGTTCAGAAAAATGATACATTACACTTATCTAAAACGTCCTTTTGTACTCGCTTTTGAGGTATAAATGCTGGTATTGCTATAAAAAAATATTGAAGCAAGTCCGAAACTAGATATTGATGGCTGGTCGATGTTGGAGTGAATTGATTCCACATTGACACAAGAAGCATAACATTGGCCAAGACTTATAGTCGTGTCAGAAGGACCCTTTGTGCTTGCCGACCCCTGCTATTTTCGAAGAACCATCCATCTGCCTTCACCAAGCAGACAATATTCACTCTAAACTATCATTTTTCATATCATTCACTCGGTATATCAACACTCAACTCTGAAGTAAGTGGTACTACCTGCTACTTTAAGTTCTCGGTTATTGAACTTGTCGTTCAGAAATCCTCAAATGTTATCAACGGAAATAAATTTTGGTAATTGTTAATTGTTTTATAAGTAAAATTCGTAGTCTCTAGCATAATGGAAATATTTTTTTTTATTCTTAGACTTAATGCATTAACGTTATTGGCTGTAGGTAGCTTAGGTCATAAAAAATAGCAGTTATTTTTGTTTATCTTGTATTCCTTCATATATAAATTGACCTACCAGTTTAATGGGCTTTCGAGAACAACTTATACAGGGTACTAATAGCCCCTAACTGTATGTATGCAATATCTCACAAAAAGATCCCCTATTTTCGTTAGGTAATTCAGATACGGCTTGACATATCACAACACCTAATTTAATTATTTTAATTTTCATTTTGTAGTAATATATACTTTTAGAGAAAATTCTATAATCTTCTAAAAGTAAATGTTACGGTTCTAAAAGTAAATATGAACCCGCTTGACCTGAGTGCTAAAGTCGTGGGTTCTACTCCCTGGCTAGAAAAGGGTGGTAGCCTATAGATAACCCTTTTTTTCGTTTTTTTATTGAGCTTTCTTAAATTACAAAGGCACACAATATAAAAAAATTGATATTTTCCAAAGAAACCATACATATATTCTTATGTATTTCGACACGCTGAATCCGAATCCCGAGTCAAGGTCTTATGAACTCGTTTAAAAAGAAATAACTATATATTTCATGGTTTTATAAAATATGTTTATTTTGCAATGAATCCGCAGCTAAAATTTCATTTTTGCAAAATAGACATAGTTGTCCTTGAAATGACCTTAATTTTGCGCCGATGGGGTGAACCTCGAATTCGAATTCAGCGACCTACAAAACCATGGGAGCTCTAGTTATTTCTTCTTAAACGACTTCATACGAAATTTGGCCTAAAAATGCTCTTAAAGGTTTACGTGCTGGCGTGAAACGGACTCCGGATTCGGATTCAGCATGTCAAAATACATAAGAATTTTTGTATGGTGTCTTTGGAAAATACCACTTTGTTTATTCTGTGTAATAAGCAGACTTCGAGTACATGACGTGAGTAATTTACGCTCAAGTTGCATTTTGCAACTTGAGCGTAAATGCAGTCCCTGCATTATGGCACCAATCATTTCGCTTTTCTTCGAGATGTCATTGGAGCGTGTGTTTTGAACTTTTTAACAAAAGCTTAAAGGAAAATACTAACTGTTTCTATTTTAATCTTTCCAAATGACACAGAGATATCAAAGGAAAATGACGCAGTTCCTGAGAGAAGAACTTTCTCAGTAAAAGGTTTTCGACAATGTAAGCTCTCATGAATTTTGGTAACAATCTGAAGGACATTTCATTTATTTATTATTCTTTTTATTATGTGAAAATATTGGAATGCCAAAACAATTACGCTTTTCTATTCTGGTTCGTGGAAACTGCAGGCTTTCTCTTCTTTAATGTTTTGTTAATGGTTCTGTTTATAATCTAGCGATTAGCTCGGAATTCGCACGTTTACTGGAATAGACCTCCTCTAGGCACTCCATTCCTACATTATTGAAGCAATATTTGTACAATAAGTCCAATTTGTTCAAATATTTATAATACTAAGTTGTGTAATATATTTAAGTCCATACAAACTTCTAAAGCCTTCCTCCTATTCAATAAATTACCACGAAATTTCCTACTATTTGTACTATAAATTTCCAACTTCTCATTTACATTGAGATATTGTGTTATAATCCATATTATCTGATCATATCGCACTAGTATTTCTAAAGTGACATGACTCAAAATAAAATTCAACAGAAAATGTGTCACTTTTTTCTATGTAGGGGGAATAGCATTAGGACAAGAAGAGTGACACAAGTGCCTTCTGGTGTGCAAGCTCTGAAGCTAGATACAGGGTATCATAAAAATAATGGTCGTCCATTGGCCAGAAGATTCCAGATGAGAAATCGGAAAAAATAAGCCCAATATAGACCCCTGCAAAATTGACCTTGAAATGTTATTCACGGTTATTTTTGTTTTAATTGCATATTTCGAATCTACGAGACAGAAGAGAGGATTCAACGGCACCATAGGTCAGAAATGTCTCTTCGTGGTCAAAATTACCATTAACAACGTATACGTGTGCCATTCCCTTCCAATTGAAAAAGAGGTGGCCAATTTTGATCATTTTTTTTTACATGTTCTACTAAAAAAAAAAAAACATCTTCTAGTATAAAAAATTATAGGTACGAGTATTTTGTAAAACGAGCCTCTCAGTGGCAATCATTGTAAGTCAAGACTCAAACTTTAGAATTGACAGGAGTGCCTTCATGAGGTTATTCTCGAAGCTTATCAAGAGATCTTTGCCTTAAGCTTTCAAAATTGGCTGGTTCATGAAAATCATACATGACCTGTATCTCCAATGAGTAATTTCAGCGATTGATTGAACACACATAAATACAGAAACATGCACATACTCATGTACACACAAACATGCACATATAAAAGCATAATCAGAGCTTAAAAGAATGAGATTTATGCTAAATATGATTGAGTATGAGTGGCGAGTCGGTGGCATACTTTTTATTGCAAGAATTACGCTTATAGCTTTTAGAATCCAGGATAAAAACTTCTGACCAATGCGAAATGTTTTTTTTAGATAAATCGGTATACTTGCCACTATTTCGGCATTAAGGGCATAAAAAATAAAATAAGTAAATAAATTCAGATATATTTTTTAAATATGTTCCCTCCAGTCAGAGTTTAACAGAAAAGAAAACAGATTTGAAAGGTTTCGGCCCGAATGAAGAGAGATAGCTTAGAAGCTGTGCCATGCCCGAGAACTGTCAGGAGAATGATGTTGTTTCTGAAGTTGTTATATTAGGTTCAAAAGATAAGCTAGAAGTCTTAAGTTAAAGGTTTATGATGTATTTTTGCAGAAGTAGACTATGAAATAGTTCCAAACCGAAATTATACCCTGGACTCCAGGTCCCTCCCACGTGGATCCACTATACGGAGAGAAAGATAGCAGAAACCCACAAGCCGTAAAAGCGTAATGAGAACTTTATATTGGCCGTAACAGACCTCAGCCCTTCGAAGCGAGGAGAAGAGCAGACGTCATCAAATCTAATACTACGAGCTTGGTTTATAGCTATAAGAAGGAAGGGGGCCCTGTTGACGAGGCACTCACGCCCTGGGGTATGAATACATGATCACCCGCCAAACCATCAGGCACATCTACCCAGAAATCCATGACTCACAAATACAATAGCCAACCACTTTTACAAGCACTCGGATGGTATTCAAGTCGCAATTTGAAGGAACTGAATCAAAGAAAAAAAATTCCGTCACGCAGGAGCTGCATAACTAAGCACTTTCCTCAGAATTTTTGTAGTGTAGACTACATTACTGAAATTTGCCGCAAATAGCCTATATAAATAAAGTAATAACGTGAATAGTTCTTCTCATATAAATTTCTTATGAGAACTGTTCAATTATTAATTTTGTAAATAATTTGCTTCCAGAGTTATGTTAATAAATGATATTGTACTACTTAATAAACACACAAAAACTTCATTTTCCGTCTTTTGATCTAACGCAGGAACAGGATACAGTCCCCCTAGTGGGACATAGCGCTCCTCGCGGCGGCTTTGGGAACCTACGTCTGGCGGTTCACATTTCTAATGAAACAGAGTTTAAAGTAAACCCTCCTTTCCAATTGACCGATCTACTTCATTTTTACAACACTTCTTTCTCATGAGATACCCACGGCGTATACCGCGTTTCGTTACAATACAGCAGAAATTACGACCGGTATGAGTATATTAGTACTTTAGGTCCGGAGTAAACCACCCCTCCGAATAACCTGATTTAGTTTATTTTTACAACCCATTTTTCCCTGTTGATTACAACTACGAATACCGAGTTTCGTTGAAATGTAACAAAAATTACGGCAGGTATTGGCAAATTGGTTATGTGGGTCCGGAGTAAACCCCCCCTTCTAATGAACCGATTTAGTTTATTTTTACAACGTATTTCTCTCTTTAGATCAATATAACGAATACCGAGTTTCGTTAAAATATAACAAAAAACTAGGGCTGTTATGGTCAAATTAGTGTTTTGGGTCCGGGGTAAACCCCCCCCCCCCCTCCCGATGGACCGATTTTCGTGGTTAATCGTTTGCTAATTGAACGCTATATACCAAGAAAAAAACAAAAACTCTGGCCGCTATCGTGTTAACAGACATATATATATATATATATATATATATATATATATATATATATATATATATATATATATGTCTACTAGGTAGGATCGATAAAGATTTGAAGAAATTTTTCAGTGCAACCTCAATTGCTACTTTCCTTCGGAGGAAAGTGCTAAAACAGTGGACTAGTTTCGACGAACCTTTATTATGGTTTAATAACGTTCATTAAAACGAAAATGGAGAAAAATCAAAGATGTTCTCCGTACAATAATAATAAAATACTTAATAAAAAGTGTTTCAACGAAATATCAATCATAATAAATTATTATAATAATTTATCTAATTCTTTTAAGGGGTAATAAATACCTACCTACCTTGTGGGATCAAGATCAAAGTAAGTTTCTTGAATTTATAAATATAAAATAAATCAAAATTTTTAAATTTATTATATCAAACGTTTTATATGGGATAATAAACTATCAAAAAAAAAAGTTTCAATTCTTCGAATAAAAATGGCGGAACTGTGTCTGACGAACGGAAACCCTCTTTTTTCACGGGCGATTGTCTGCAGGCGGCAATATTTAATCTAGAACAAAAAAAAAAACCTAAAATTATTTCGAAAGAAGAAGGTTAAATCTAGTAAAGTTCGTAGGATTTTTTTTTAAATATTAATTTCTTCGTAAATGACTGACAATTATTCATTTTCTATTAAAAAAATTGTCGATCATCGGCCATAAAATCGTTAGAATTCAATGAATCGAAAACATCATACGCACTTTACTGGCAAATGTCTGCAGTTAAAATTTGAAGTTGATGGGGCAAAAATTGAAGACGCCAGAGTAACATTGTTTTTCAGAAAACGACATTTTTTTTTTTTATTTTTTTTTTATTTTTTTTTTTTTATTTTTTTTTTTTTTATTGATAATCACAACAATATGTATACATATTTCCAGTAATTTTGCTGGTTTTGGAAAATTAACAATGTAAGGCATGATGTGTGAATATGTACAATCACAAAACCCACAATAAATTTTGAGCATTGCAGATGGAATGTTATGGCATGTTATAACAAGTTGTCCCTAGGCCACCGCCGCTTCAGCCTTCTATGAGGATTTTGTGGTTTATGGAAGGAGGATAGAGAGTTTATCAAAGGATTTTGATGGCCAGGGAGATTGGAATGAAAATTCTGACAGACTGATGTGGCCAGGGATTGGATAAAGGGGATATTGAAGTCATTATGGAGGGTTAGGTTCGAGACATAGTAAGGAGCATTGGATATTTTTCCAAGGATTTTGGATTGCATTGTTTGTATTCTGTAGGAATTGTAAGGTTTAGTGGAACCCCATAAGTCCATATTTGTCGGAGTATGGTATTCTATATAAGTCGTTTGTTAGTCAAAAAACGATTTTTAAGTCTAATTTTCTGAAAAGGTTTTTTTTTTCCTGTTTAATTTTTTGTCATACATTCTTGTAAGAAAGTTAAAAAATGGGTTTTATTTTGAAATGTATTCAGGAGGACAATAAGTAACGAAACAATTAAAAATAGACCAAGCGAAGCTCGCTCAAAAAATTATCTTCACATCAGCATCGCGTTCACTCGGTATTGGGACTTCACTCGGGAAATCATATTTTTTGCCGATTTACAATTTTTTTTTCGCATAAAAGTTCTTGTATATCATATTTAATTAGTTAAGGAAGAATTTTAGCCCATTAAAAAAAAGATAAACAAAATTTGTACAAGGTAGTATTACTTCTTAAGGGGCATAACTTTTCAATGAGGTATATGAATCTTCCATAGAGTAAATACATAGCCCTTGTTATCCTGAAGCACTTTCAGAACTTTGACTTCGGATTTTCCAGAATTCGGGATTCGCCCTTTCTCTTCCAAGATCCTGATTTGAATCAGAGTTAGCGCCGTCTGGATGGACCAAATGCCTAAGAATTACTGAAGATGAATATGTGTCATCTGGAAGTATGAAATATCCTTATGTGTAGTATATTTAGCAATAAAATGCAATTTCTCCCAACAAAAGCCCCTGCTGAAGATATCCACTAGAAGTGTATTGATTGTACAGCGAACCCCCCTCCCCCTGAGGCCATGAATCACCGTGCCTCTGCCCTTCTGGCCTCATTAATCAACGCATTAATGCACTTTTTCTACCCTCGCTCATGAGGTCAGGGCCTCATAAATGTGTTTCCGATTAATCAGATTTCTTCTTTCACTTAAACATAGCTTCCCTCTTCCCCCATCCGTCCATTTCTAGGGACCATTAACTTCTTCTCAGTTATTAATGGCGTCCTACTTCTCCTATATTTTCTATTTATTTTGTTGCTACTGTTTTTTTTGCTTAAATAATTCACTCTATTGTTCATGATTTATCACATTTTCCAGAATATATTATTAACACTAAGACAGACATGTGTGTCAATGATAAACTCACAAAACCTTTGTCAAGACTACTAGCCAAAAAAAAATCATGAAACTTCCCCTAAGCCGTTCAGTTTTTCATCACTATTACTTACTAACCCTTTTGTTAAAATTATGAATCAATTATAATTAATTACATTAATTATAATGTAATTTAGTAACAAAATGGAGCATGTATGAAATTATTTAGAAGGCCTGGTGGTACGTTTCGGGTGCGAGGTTAGCTTAGTGGTAGAGCACTCAATGAATGAACTAGAGGACCGAGGTTCAAAACCCGAGCGCACACTAAAGATTTTTATCTTTAGTGTCGTTGTTCGAGCGTTGAATTTTTGGTCCCCAAATCGTTCCTAGGCTCACCCAGCCCTTAAATTTATTAATGGATACCTCAGTCGGCCGGAGCATAGTACTGACCATACTCCCAGGTGTGCCGTATAATCAAGAATCAGATACCTCAATAGAATCTGCCCTTCTAGGTCCTCGTTTTTTTTTGGTGGTATGTTTTTCAAAGTTTGTCCCAGGAGGTCCTGTGGGTCTCAGCTCAACCATTACATTGTATCAATCTTCTACAAATGACCTCTTAGAGATCCCACTCAGTGTATGAAGTAAATGCAAAGGCGATTTTGTTCGCTCTCAATGAGCAGTATTTGCATACCAAGTTTTAATCAAAATGGCTAAATCACCTCTATTAGATTTATCCCCACATTGGTTCCAATCTCATAATACTCAAGAGACAGATATTTAAGAAAAATGTTAAAAAAATTGTTATCTTGATGGAATCATAAATTAAATATTAAGGGAAGTCTCATCTCAACCCTTCTAAACGAAGTTGTGAAACTTTAGTATTAGTAGTATATATAGCATGATCATTAGGGACCGGATTTTTAGGATAAAATAAGCACCCAATTAGGTTTTTTTAGGTTTTTATTTAAAAATCCATTTTAGTTTTTTTTAGGCGAGAAAAATAGGCCTTTTTAGGTTTGTATTCAAAAATCCATTTTAGGGGTTTTCAGGTGATAAAAATGTTTCAATAGGTTAAAAAAATAAGTTCAACCTATTATAATTTATCATTAATAATTTTGATTAATTTATAATTGATAAATAATTATGTGTATAAATAGTGATATAAAAATAAACAACAAATAACATTAATTTTATAGAATAGTATATACTATCAATATATATATAGAAAAGAAAAAAAAAAGATTTTATTTGAAAAAAAAGAATAAGTAGTCCAAATATTCAACAAAATATTTGTTTAGAAAACAAAGTGAATGAAATTTATTTAAACAAAATACATTTTAGAAAAAAAAAACAATATTTAAAAAAAAATTAATAAAACATACATTAATAAAAAAATATATAAAAACATAAAACAAAACAAATAAAACAAATATGTAAAGGACATTTTTAAGTTTCTCTGCTAAAGAGTTCCAACTTCTAACGAACATCAGGAAGAATTTCACTGCCTATAGAAAAGTACATAACTATGTTAAAAACCAAATAATTAAATCACTTAAAAAATTAAAAGGGAAAATATGAACCTAAAATAGGTATGACCCCTTGTTACAGTAAGCTCCCTTATAGTTGCTTAGGGTTTCGACGGTGAAATTGTAGGAGGGACTTAAAAGCGGAGAAAGATAAAGATGTGCCCGTTGACGTCACGATACGGCATATGGGAGTATTTCATTCCATCTTTCAGCTTCAGTGTTGAAGATTCCAATTTTCCAATGAGATTTAGAAGATTTGAGAAATGTGCTCTTAGGAATGCGATTGCACCACGAATCTCGTTGGTCTATAGCAGGGGTCTCCAAACTTTCCAGCCTTAGGGCCATACTGATTACTCCAGTAGGTTCCGAGGGCCAAAACCATATTATCATTGTTGCCGGTAGTAAAAAGTGAAATAGTCCACTGATGAAAAAAAAAAGTACGCAACGTTTAAAAAAGGCTGCAAATCGGACTTTAGTCCGCAAAACGGCAACACTGCATATTATTAATTTTCCCGTCATTATCTGTAATTTCTAGATTAGTCGTAGAGTACGAGCCATGAAGACCTTCCCCAAAATGAAGTATACAAAAAATGTTTACAGATCTAAATTAACTGATGAGCATCTTAAATCTCTTTTAATAATTGGTTCAAGTAAAATTAGTCCACAACTACAAACTATTGTCAGTGGAAAATCTCAATTACATAAATCTCATTAGTATTTCATATAATGTAAAATGTACAAAATGTTAGTTGGATTCATTTCAATAATTTGTTAGTTATTATTTACTGAAGTTAAATTTTCTGCATATTATACATGTCTTTACTCATTACAATTCTGTGTTTCTTTATCCAACTTATCACAAAAACAATAACAATAAGCCTACAACAATGTTATGAGTAGTTAGCCCATGACCATATCAATGTAGATGTCATATTAATAATTATTCAACATAAAATTAGAATACATCAGTAAACTAAATTTAATTTACTATAAAAAATATGTTCTCTAAAAGGTGTTTTCAAGTATGCTAGCTCTCCGCGGGCCGGTCCAAGGGCCCTTGGGCCGTAGTTTGGAGACCCCTGCTCTAAAGGAACATCGATTCCTTAGAAAAGCTCCTTCATTCATATCCAGAGCGTCAACAACTGTTTATTTTTTCCCCAGTGTGTTAAAATGAGTTCATTGAATTGTATTTTCTATCCATAGATTAGGTATGTCTAGGTCGTTCGATCGTTATTTAGGTGATTTTCGGTGTAATATCCTGAATAGGTTCTTCCAAATTTGCATGAATGGTACTACAAGACGTGAATCATATAAAAAACCGATCATTATCATGTTTAGAAGAAAGGAAAAAAATAGGTGAAAACCTAAGAATCCGGTCCTTAATGATCATTTATAACAATTGGCTGTATATATGTAATGACTTTGTTTCTGTGAGGTGTATGCAAGCAATAATAAAAGTAATACTTCTTAACTTAAATATATAAATTATATTATAATATATATATATATATATATATATATATATATATATATATATATATATATATATATATATATAAAAAAAAATCAGTCCCGTAACAGGCCACGAGGGCCCTGAGGGGCAGATACTATAGAGGTATCTGATTCATGACCATACGGCACACTAGGGAGATAGTATGGTCAGTACTATGCTCCGGCCGCCTGATTTTCCCCTTGACTGCTTCGACTACTAGAGTCATTAGCACCCAAGGTACCCATTATTAAATTAATTAAAGGCTGGGTTGGCCTAGGGACGGCCAGGGAGGCCGAATTCGACCCATGAACGAAGACACTAGAAGAAAAAATCTTTAGTGCTAGCTCGGGAATTGAACTTAGGTCCTCCAACTTATTAGTCCAGTGCTCTACCACTGAGCTAACCTCTAATATATATATATATATATATATATATATATATATATATATATATATATATATATATAAATGGCAAAATTCATTTAATTCCACACCATCTACCACTTAGGTAAAAGTACATTGGCCGACACTCAGGCTAAAACAGCTTCTGAACAATTCAACGTAAATGTACTTCAAGATTGGACATAGAATAAAATTCAATATTCATTTTATTTTAACACTATTCATGCGACATTCATGGTCCAGAATGGTAAAAAAAATAAACTTTATTTAATCCAGCATACAATTATACATCGGCCACACAAGTCCATGTGGATTTTTTCGGGTTGGCACAACAAAGGAATATTAAAAAGGATAATAGAAGTAGAATTTCATTTTAATGAAGTAGAATTCCCAGAATATCGTTTAAATAAATAAAAAATCCCCTACAAACAACATAGATTGAATTTATTAACTTTGTTTTTAAAGAAAAAATCTTGACATTTTCGAATGAATGCAGCGGAAAAAAGGTCATTGTTGAAAATTAAATTTAAAAAAAAGGAAAGAGAGAAATATTTTTAAAATAGTAAATGTTCTGAAACGGAGGTGTTTATTTATACCCGGAGTCCGGATGAAGCTGCGAATCCTCAAATAGTCGCTTCACCTCTGTTTACGTCAATTAAATCCTTGCGACATCTAAATGGTCCAATTAATTACCTCATTTATTTTTTAATTGCCATTCTTTGATGGTGAGCCTTTGAGAAATATAAAGGTAATAATTTGATGGATTTAAATTGGTTTCATTTCGATGCCTTTCGGGTGTTTATTTCACACTCTGTGACGTTTGCTAAGAATCACCTTTCTTTTCAATGAAATATTCATTATCCAATAATAATAATAATCATCCGAATATTTGCTGGAGAAAGTATTATTTTTACGTATAATGATACTTTTGTTTTAAACTTGAAAATTTGAAAAAAAAAAAATATAAATAACTATTTTTATTACTTGTATCTCTATTGTAACTGTTAATTAATTGTAAATTGTTACTATAAGATGCGTACTAGTGCCAACAATTAAGTTAGTTTTAGATTAAACTGTTTTGCTAATATATTAAGACTAGCAGACCCGGCGAACTTCGTACCGCCTAACAGTCGATTCAATAATTTTTTTTAAATATTTATTCTGCTATTCAGGACTCCGGGTCAGCTATCAAGATGAAGACATCTGGCGGGGATAACTAATTAAATGACGATTGATCAGTTTTCGACCGGAGAGGAAAAATGATTAAATTACTAAAATGGCTATTAAAAAATAAGGGTTGATCGTAGAAGGGTGAAAATTGAGGATTGTATGTATTTTTGTATGTTGTATCATAAAAAAATAAAAAATAAAAATTAGGGGTGGACTACCCCTAACATTTAGGGGGATGAAAAATAGATGTTGGCCGATTCTCATGGATACCGGATAAGCACAAAAAATTTCATCAAAATCGGTCAAGCCGTTTCGGAGGAGTATGGCAACGAAAACTGTGACACGAGAATTTTATATATTAGATATTGTATTATATACTAGCTGTTCCCCGTCGTTCAATGCTACACACCTTTTCTCTGGATCTAGAAAAGCAAAAAAAAAAAAAAAAAAAAAAAAAAAATTAGAAACCAAACAAGTTTTGAACCCATAACCTCCGAACTGTGAGTCCTAGACGACTTTGACCTAGCCTATGACACTTCCCGTATCAAGATCTACCTGTGTACCAAGTTACGTCAAAATTGGTCAAACAGTGCCAATCTGTATAGGGAACAAACATACAGACAGACAGCTGGTAGAATTTTTTGACCTAGCCAATGTCACTCCCCCTATCAAGACCTACCTGTGTGCCACTTTTGATCAAAATCGGTCAAACGGTGTGGATTTGTATAAGGAACAAACGGACAGAAAAACAAAGAGACACGTGATTTTTATATATATAGATTATACATACGAATGAATGTATATAATACATGTCATATGATTATACATTTTCATCTAGAAAAATGTATTTGTAGAACTAATTTTATATTCCTTTCTTTCAATTTATTATAGCCGCAGATAATAAATTTCCTCCTTTGGAACTTAAGATTAAATCAAAATTATCCAATTATATTTTTTTTTTTTAGAATGGAAAATTTTAGTTTACTTTCTCTATGTCATGTAAAAGAATTTTAGCATAAATATGATTTTGCGATGACTAAACTTAAAAAAAGTTACAAAAAGTTAGGTACAAAAAAGTGCCGCTGGCGTTCGCACATGCGCGGTGGCCATCTATGAAAAAGAAGACTGTATGTTATACAGTACATTACATAGGTTTGTCGGGAGGACCTAAAGAATACTTACGTTCCTAAATTTGAGCAGAAGGATCTAAACGAATTTTTCTTTTTTGGGCCTTTTTGTTTCTTGAGTCCTGTAGATGTATATTACAGTTTGGGAGAGGAAATGTTCCGAAAGTATAAATATTGTGAGATAGTAGGATTGAAGGGAAAACACAAGAGCGTGGAACTATATTGAGAAGTGCGAGAGGCCGTGTCAGATATTTCTGGGACGGGCTTAAAGTGAAGATAGACACTGTCCCCGTGGTTATTGTCTTGTCGTTTGTGGACTCAGCTCTGAGAGTATAAACACACAATCAAACTCATAACTGTGTCCAGCCCCGGGGTCTCTCAGTCTTTTCCCATTTCATCTTCTTCTGTCCTTATTGTTCCTTCGCTCTTCGACAGCCCTAATCTTCTGGCACTCTTACCTACAGGTTATAAGGGCTGTATTCCTTTTGTCGAATATTGCCTTAGCGTTACACAACAATATATAATGGACGACAGCGGTTCGGTTCGGCTTGAAGTTATTGACAAAAGAATATCCTTCACGCAGGAACTGTGTAAGCAAGTTTCTCCGCAAAGAACTTCTTATATAGATACACTGCAATAGATAAATCAAGAATAATAAGTTCAAACTTCGACAACTTAGCGCATTAGTAAAGGAACAGAATCAGTAATTGGTTGGTTTTGATCTTTCATGAAAAATGTAAGATGAAATCTCAAAGCGAAGAAATATTTTTGGCACCACAGTAGAAAACTAACAGTATTTCAAGCGATAGTTACTCCAACCTCTTTCTCAGGGTTTGCACTAGGAAACACTTTTATCATTAGCTTTTTTATTTTCTTCGACTGTTTTCCTTAAATACCTACTCATTTTACTGTTAAATGCAGTAGGGGGAAAAACAATGAAGAAGTGAGGTAAACATAGAGAAAACCCCGCTCAATTAAACATAAGTAGACTTCGCGTGGTCTAGTGGCTAACGCCTTACAAGGCCATTCTTAACGAGCCGTGTGATGAGAATATATCTGCTGCCGGTAGGACTCGAACCCAAGATCTCCCGCATGGGAAGCTAAGGCGTTAGCCACTAGTCCACGGGGAGCCCTGCCTTAGATTTTTTTCGCATGCGGCCGATGGGGTTCGAGGCCCGCCTGCAGCCGGGGGTTTTTCTCCTTGCAGGGCCCATTGAGAAAATTTCCAGCTGCACGATGGATGTCGGCGCTAACGGCCGTGCAGATGTCAGTGCTCTGTAAAAAAAAAAAAAAAAAAAAAAAAAAAAAAATAGAACAAAACTACACATTTAGAAGTTTTAATATTTATTTCTCCAATTGACATTGCCCCGTAGAAAATTGCTTTAATTATTTTTTGAAGAAAATGTAGTAAGGGGTCTCTCTGTGGTCTAGTGGCTAGCGCCTTAGGTTCCCATGCGGGAGATGGTGGGTTCGATTTTCACGGCTTAAGAAAATTCCTCGCTGGACCAGCAAGATAGTGTGGTCAGTGCTATGCTCCAGCCACTTAGTTTTCACCTTTACTGCTTCGATCAAATTAATTAAAGGCTGGATTGGCGTAGGGACGGTCAGGGAGGCCGAATCCAACACATGAACGAAGACACCAGAAGATAAAAATGTTGTGAGCTATCCTCGCCCCCGTCGAACTATTGAAGGTATATAGATATTTCTCTAAAATATTATTTTTTTATCTGCTGATTATTAGGTGTAAGCCTTGTTGCGGAATTTGCTTATTCCACACGACATGCTCGCAGCGAGCCTGTGTTAATCCCCTGAATTGCCTTACATTTGAAGGTTGTTACCGCTTTATATCACGGTAGGTTTCTGCAAAGTTAGGATAGTCCATGATCATTTTAAATTCTTCGTCATTCCTAACTGACATAATTTATATATACTTAGAGGTAGTCTAACAGAATAACGCCATCAATTATCGTTTTAATTACCCACTAACATAACATGTCGTCAATTGGCAACAAGCTCAGTGCCGTTGGACCAGAAATAGTCCCCGAGGTAATTAGTAATATATCACAATGAATATTTACTAAATTTATATTTATATTTTCCCATATAAATCGAGAATAATCTAGTGTTGAATTATATTGTTATTCATTGATGATTTATTCAGGACGAAAAGTGTTTATTAGGAGATTCTGCTAATGGTAATGGATGCTAAAGTATATTCGTTCAAAATGAGCTTCGTAAATTTAGAATTATTTGACACGATAAAATGTACTGAGAAGAACTGCACCACAATCAATTCCAGCACACATTATTCCTTTGCAAAGGGTTATAACATGAGTTTAGGACATCCCAGCTACGACAACGACCACGTCTGCTTGGTAATTTATCAAACTATTGTATTTAATACAGAAGTTCACTCCGACCATCACTAGTAACACTGCTTTAATAAACGACGATTCTCCAATCTGGAATTACGCCTGTCCTTTGTGGTGTGGAACCAATACGACGGAATCAAACAACTTCAGACTACCAAACAAAGTTTTGCGGGTTGCAGCCGACGCCTATTAGTACGATCGAACCACCTTGATCCATCGATAACTGTCAGCCGCATTTCACATCGAAAAACTAACCCGAAAGCACCAAAACAAACCGGCTCGTTTTTCTAGTGCTACACCCTACCACCTTGGAGAACCTTCACCCCGACGCCTGACGCCAAGGCGTTTTATTTTAATTATTTTTTTTTTGTAAAGGGTTATTTATTTTTTTGTTTCTTCCTCTTTCCATTTGTGAAAAAATCAAACTATTTAGACCCAAAATAAAAATATTTTTCTTCGTCTACATTATACAGAATAGCATACGGTGACAAAGATTTAGTAGTCAAATATTGTCCAGAGCGAGTTACTTTTTTCCACAAATTAATGATGCGAAAATCAATTAATTGTGATGTGATAAACTGAAATCCTTGAACGTACTTAATGTATAGCCTTAAAATCCCGCGTAAGCTTTATGGGCCTTATAAAGTGTGGCCATTTGTTTTAATAATATGATCCTAATGAGGTACAATGTTTAGTATGGAACTCATATGAGAAGATTTTTTTCCGTTTTTATAGAAAACTGCCCAATATATATCTTTAATGGAAAGGTCAGGTGTAGAAAGTTCATAGCATAAACAATTTTTATTTCTTGTGCCACGTAATTAGATTTTTTTTTATGAAATTTGGTTTATGACGTATTGTTGATTAATCTCACTACTGAAGAATCCTCATACATTCTCTTTCGCGACACTTCCTTGGTTTTTCTGTTTGTTTTTTTCTCCCCGAAGTTTGAGTTGTCACAAGGAGGGTTGACAAGCTGCGGTCGGATTGTCAACGGCTAAAATGAAGTTGCAAATGGTAATTGACGTCGGGATTGAATAATTGATATTATTCAGGTCACGTAGAGCGGACGGGGACAGGGCAGTGTACTATATAGCCGTCGCAGGAATATATATCCGTGCATATTAATGGGAGAGAAGCCGCATCAATCACCCACGCGGAGGACTGGCTTCTGGAGATAGCTAGCCACCCCCCAGGCAAGTAGGGGGCTGTTTTACTACTACAGGAGTAGGGGAGGGGAAGGGGTGGACGACTTAATGAGGGTAGCGGATGTTATAATAAAGGGGCAAAAGAAATAAAATACTAAAAATGGAATGACATTCAACAGTCTACTCCAGTCACTTAAGACTTATGATGTTTTGACAAAGAGAAATATGGCTCCAGATTCTAGCCTGTTCCTGAAGTTAATTCCAACATTCAATTCATGTTTCGATCGTAGAAACGGAAATATTTGATCATAATGCTCCAAATGGTTAACAAATTAATTCGACATTCAAAATTAAAGGCCAAATATATCAGAAAGTGGGCCAAATATATCACATTTTTATAAATTTACTTTATGGGAGGTGAGGACTCCGAATCAATCGCGTGGAAGCACATTGAGGCTACATTGACCTCAATTCTCAGGCGCATCGTCAGTAAGCTGGACCATCTATTGGATGATCGAAATGAAGTATTGAAATCATTTAAATCACACATGCACAAATTACAAAGTGATAATCAAGCTATTGTCATCAATCCTGATAAAGAACCATCTGGAAAGTATATTCAATGCACTTATTGCTGATGACGTTGCTGGAATCGTGGTTGGCGACCGTGCAGCTACGCAAGAAATCGTGATTCGAAGAAGAAATAATAATCTTGAGTCCATTGCTCATACACACCATTCATACGACACTAACCAATATCCGCTAATGTTCCGGAAGGGACAAGACGTATATTGCGTAAATATTAAACAACGAGATCCCGCAACAGGTAACGGATTATTATTTTACTACCAAAATTCACTAGAAACGATGTATATGGCAAAACAACGTTTGCCGGGTCAGCTAATATATACATATATATACTGTGGGTTATATCAAATATCTTGGTAGGTAGACACCTGATCCACCATTGATGTCTTCATAGTAATTAATAACTATGAACATTATGCTGTCTCTAGTTCTTCCCTAGTTCTAGGATTGAGTATTTAGGATTTTCAAGCTATTTTGTGAATTTTAATAAACATTTTGCAGATTTATTACTGTTTAAATGTATTTCTTGATGTTCCGGTTCTATACATTGTTGTTGTTTTTTTGTTCTTTTACGGCGCACGACTTCTTGGCCATTAGCGCCTACATTGTTGTTGTATATAAAAGTAAAATAAAAAAAAAAAATTTTTTTTATTTTAGAAGTTTTAAAAGTACGTGGTAAAATTTACCCCCCCCCCCCGGTGTCATTACAGTAGAAGACAATGGCATTTTCAATCCAGCATAACGAACAGTAAATGTATTTTTACATGTGTGAATATTGCCAATACACATTACAATGGATTACAGAAATGTCTTATCTGATAATCGCCTTAGTATTGGAGCAGTAATTAAATAAATAAATACTTTTGGTGGCTTTCAAATTTAAACTTTTTTATATACAAGAATCACCCAGACTGCCTTGATGATTTCATATTTCTTTCTTGTGATATTGCTCCTGTTACAGGAGAGAAAAAACTTGATTTAACAAAATGAAAAGAAAGTTTAGTTGCCCAACTATATTGGGTTGCTCAGTACACAACTTACTAATCAACTAACTGCAATAATTATAAAAATATCTCAAACAAGTAAAATCAAAATGTAAATTAAAAACAAACTAATAAAACTACGGAAATAATGATAAAATAGATTGTAAAAAAAATGTAAAAGAAAAATGAAAAGACTTCTAATTATGGGAAATCAAAAAATATGATAAAAAGAAATAATAAATCTAATAAATAAATTAAAAGTCTTCAGCCATATATGTGATTTTGAATAATTGCCAGGGAATCAACGAGAATAGACCAAGAACTAACCCAGATCCCTCGGAAGATCATAGTTAAACCAGAGAAATAGATAATCTAGCCAAGACCGGAGGATCATAAGAAAGATGGAATTGGCCGAAGAGGAGAGCACGAGATGGAAATGGCTCCTCCTTCAGGTGGACCGTCATTAAAATTCATATTGTACTAGTTGCTTTGCCCTAATTTACATTTGCATAGAAATAGGTTCTAGTAGGCTCGGCCCTCAGAGGCCTCTTCGATTTAGGTCGTCTCAGCTTTTCTCTATCTCAGGGTCCGGAAGGATTTTCCCTCTCAGCTGATTTAAGATCTTGTCGTAACATTGGCCTAATGAAAGATGATAGATGCAATAGGCCAAAGAAATATTGAATTTTCACGAACCTATTGGTCATAAGGAAGCTTGTCGCTAAAGTTACCATATTTTTTTCTTTTTTGAGGTCGGCATAGAGAGGAGATAATACTCTAAAGAGCAAATGAAAAGCATCCCTGTTCCAGATGATGGCTCATCCGAATACACTTGGGCGTGTCTTGCCGGTCCTAAGATACGCAGGGGTAGAATATGGAAGGTGTCAAGCTGTTCCAAAGATACTCGGGCGTAGCGTGTGTGGAGGGTTTTTAGCCGTTCCTAGGATACTCGGACGTTTCCTGTGGAAGGTGTTTAGTTGTTCCTAGGATACTCGGGCGTATCTTGTGGAAGGTGTTTAGACGTTTCGAGGATACTCAGGCGTATCCTTTGGAAGGTGTTTAGTCATTCCTAGGATACTCGGGCGTATCTTGTGGAGTATGTTTAGCCGTTCCTATGATACTCGGGCTTATCCTGTGGAAGGTGTTTAGCCATTCCTAGGATTCTCGGGCGTATCCTGTGGAAGGTGTTTAGCCGTTCCTAGGGTACTTGGGCGTAGCTTATGTGGAAGTCACCCCCACATATACCCTTCACATTTTAACCATTAATTATTGTTTGGAAATAATTATATTTCACATCTAAATCTTTCAATTCTGTACCTAAATACTAGAGACCTCTCTTTTTATTCTCTCTTTTTTTTAATCCTTTTTCCCACTCCAGAACTTGAAGCTGAGGCCTTATTGAATAAAACTAGGTCCTGGAAATTTCTCTCGCCCTTCGGATTTATTTATCAAATCTAATTTCGTTTCAGTTTTGTATCGAGCAGAGAGAGTGCCTATTTATATGCAAATATAAATTAGAAGGAAGCAACTAGTACAATATGAATTTTAAACAGGGCCCAGAAAGAGTAGGGAACCGAACTCCCCCTCCCCTAAAATCTATCCTCTCACCAAAAAGCTACAGGTTGATTAGAAAAAAAATTACGATTAAAAAAATGAATATTCTGTTGGGAATATGTAAATAAAACTACATACGAGAAAGACACACTTTAAGTTATATTTTTTTATATTTTTACAAAGGATCAGTGATTCCAACGTGTTACTTGGAAGTTTTTTGTTAAATTTGTTTTTTACTTTTATAATTTGATTCTATAAGAGGGTAAAAAACCTCATATTAACGAATAGTTGTCATACTAATAATTATAATAATAAAGTTGCCATAATGGCTGCCAAAAAGTGCTTTCCTTGAAATTAATTTGTAAATAAGTTATTCAATAGTTCACTAATATTTCAAACATAATATTCCTGATTAAATTAATTTCATTTATGCCCTTTTACTTTACGGTTAATAAACGGCAATTATTTTGTGGAAAAAGGATTGTAGCCAATTAAATTAATCTGGATGGAGATTATCGGGATTCGGTCATTTTATTTATTTATTTTTTTGTATTTATTTATTTATTTATTTTTTTTTTTACGATGCACCAACATCTGGGCCGACTTCAATGGGCCAGCTGGGAATTTCTTCAATGGGCCCTGAAAGGAGAAAAATCCAAGTAGCCTGCGCAACTTGAACCATAATCTCCCATCTCTCGTGTGAGAATCTGAGGCGTTTTGTAATAACTTTTTTATGTATGTTATCGCTTATATCCACCTTTGCTGTAATTCTTATTTTCCGACATGAAAGGGAAACAAGTATTCTTAAAAACAAATTAATTAATTAAATCTTCTATACAGAAATAATTGTCGCTAAATTAATTTAGCTATTTACAACAAAAATATACAAAAAAAAAACATTTACGTACATTGGTCGAGGCCGACTGGTTGCAGGTAACTTGAATTTACTCACCTCCTGCAGACCAGTCCTTTTTTTTTTTTTTTTTTTTTTTTTTTTTTTTTAAGTACAGTAAGAATTAAGTGCTAAGTGCTGATTGAGTGGGCCCCGAGTACAAGACTAATTGGCTGACACTTACAAAGAATGAGAAACAAGATGGCGTGGGGCTTGGTCTGGTTCTGTGAGAGAAGTCAGCTGAATGGGCGCCATTACATAGATTAGCTCTCAAACCTTCTACACAACCCATTCCAGTAATGGAAGCTGCAGGCGGTCGCTGGTCTCCGACTGTTGGAATTAATAACCAACATTCTGCGGTGAGTATGTTCGTCCCTTCTCGATTTTAGGGGTTTTTAGGGGGGGGGGGGGTCCGGGGGATTTCTTGCCCCCTACTATCAATTAGATCGACCCTTACTTGTATAGTGGTCAAATCCCTTGCTTGTATTATTACAGTGAGGTATGGCCACCAAAAATATTTATTTCTCTTATAGCTCATGTCGACCTTTCTTTTAACTACGCTTTAAGTGTAATTTTTAATGTTCTTCCATCGAAACTTCAGTTGATACGTTGATTGTCCGTTGCAGCGATAATGTAGAAGAATAGTTGGCGTTTAACGTCAGAACACTGATCTTCGTCACACTAAACGGCGCGCCGTCATAAAAAAAGCAGAATCTATTTGTGGAAACATGAAAATGGTATAGTACTATAAGACGGTGCTAATGACCTTAGTAGTCGGAGAGCCAATAATATATAAATAAACAAAAAAAAACACAATGAAAGGGGATCGTTGACCGTTGGGAATGCGAAGTTAGAATTTTTCAGTGTTTGGTTGTTGTCTCTTAATAAAACTACAGTTCGTATGAGAAAATGTGTGTTATTTTTTGCCGACGTTTCGGCTTGGAGCAGTAGAAGAGGATTTGAGTATGATACTGATAATGAGGGTAGACCGTTATATAAATTAATATTTTAAGAAAATATAATCAATATTGTTAATAAAAACTACTCATCGACATATGACAATACAATACTAGACGTCAATAGCAGTTTACTAGTTACTGCTAGGACTCCAATAATTTTATGGAGACTATGTGTATGTTTGTATATGCGAGTGTTAGTGTGTATGTGTGAAAGAGGTATAGAATAAGGGGCGGCGGGGGGGGGGAGCAGGTGTGACACTCACAAGGGTTGTCCTTTGATACTGGTCCCGACTGGTATGCTTCCCCCTCCCCCACACCAACACCTACCATTCGTGAAATATCACATCGTATAAATGTCATAATATCAACACCTGTTTAATGGTTATGTTACATTAATCTCAATTGCAAAACGAGAATGAAATAAATCAAATAAACACTCAGAGTAATTGTCCATTATAATGCTTATTCACACTTTTATATATCTCTCTGTGTTTAAACATTTCGCTTTACGTTATATGGAAATAAGTCATTAAACTGAAACAGGAAAAGAAATCCGTGCATAAATCTTAGAGTTTGTATTGGGCCTGGGTTTTCAATACAATTGGCTGTAAGCCTTTTTAAACAGGTTTTGCATACTACGGTCTATAAAGATAATGCTTATATGCAGTTTTCGAAAACTCGATGAAATTAGCCAAAAACGTTTTCGGAAACTGGGCTATCAGACTCAAAGAAAAGAGCCAAAACAGTTTTCGGAAACTGGGCTATCAGGCTCAGAGAAACGAGCCTAAGCAGTTTTCGGAAACTGGGCTATCAGGCTCAGAGAAACGAGCCTAAGCAGTTTTCGGAAACTGAGCTATCAGGCTCAGAGAAAAGAGCCAAAACAGTTTTCGGAAACTGGACTATGTGTCTAAGAGAGAATAGCCAAAACAGTTTACAGAAACTGGGCTATGTTGCTGAGAGAGAATAGCCAAAACAGTTTACAGAAACTGGGCTATGTTGCTGAGAGAAAATAGCCAAAACAGTTTTCGGAAATATTCCTCAGACATTACTAAAATTGTATATTCCTGTAGTACTATAGGTTCCTGTACTACTGAGCTACAGAGTCCTAAGCAAACCACGATTTTCGGTGACCTACGCCACTAGTCTCTCTGGTAAGACTAGATTTTATTCGGGTGGGTTTGCAATAGTTAAACTAAGACTGTTCAAGCTCAACAGCCTATAAAAATTGTCCGATTTTTGGGTCACCGAAAAATGGTCAAAAACGTACATGAAGTACGAAAACCAGTAAACCCTCGCTGAGTAGAACACAGTTTTTATGAAATCATAGAGCTTACGGATTAACTTTAATAGGCTGAAACGTACTATTGGTATAGATAAGCTGTAAGGAATTGGGCGATCTGAACATATTACAGATGCAAATGTTTGCCGGAGTTAAATAGATCTTTGTAAAACTACCATTCTAGTCACTGTGGTTATCCGACTAGAATACCACCATCCAGCCGTGCTTCTATAAACAGCTTCCCTGAGTGATCTTCCGAGAGAGTAAAGATCCGTGTTAACTCTAGGAGTTCTCCTTTGATAGTGTCGCATGGTTCCACACGTCTGCTATTTATATACTATGAAATGATAGGGGTGGTTGAAGAAACATCTACTCAGCTAGAAATAGGCTTAGCTACTATCAGAGTCAAGGAATCTCAAGGAATCTGTCCGCTGTAGCGTATCGCGTTCTTCTTCGTTTTGATTCATGCGTATTAACCCGGCGCATCCCTTAGTGGGACACCGTTGGTCGCGCGTGAGTAATTCCCTCACGCCTCAGTTTTTGGCTATTCTATTATTATTTTGCTGCATTATTCACCATATTATTTTATTTAATACAAGAAGTCCCCGGCGTGCCATGCTGCACCTACTTTCTGCCTATGACTCTCCCCGTATCAAGATCTACCTGTATACCCAGTTACTTCAAAACCGGTGTGAATTATATATGTCTATATATTCTAGAGATAGGCAACAGAGGCCAGCACCACAGCAATTCATATAACAGCCGACAGAGGCCAGCACTCCGAGAAGATAGCTCTTATCAAAGGAAGGCCAGCGCTCCTTAGTTAGACAGTGACTGTTGATATGAAATTGAAATAAACTGCATTACATGATTATATAATGATGTAAAGTCATCAATGAGTTCGATTTATTCTAATTATCAAGAACATCAATAAATAAATTTGAGACATTATTCAAAATGACTGTCGATTCAAAATGGCCGTCAGAATCTGAATGGTTCAGTGTAGCCAATTTTTCTGGAAAAAAACTTTTGACCTTTTGAACAAATTTTGAAATTTGACTATTTTCACCTGGCCTAGGAGATTTACCTTATCAAGACCTACCTGTGTGCCAAGTTTGGTCAAAATCGGTCAAACGGTGTAGTTTTGTATAAGGGACAAACAGACAGACTCGTGATTCTTATATATATATATATATATATATATATATATATATATATATATATATATATATATATATATATAGAGAGAGAGAGAGAGAGAGAGAGAGAGAGAGAGAGAGAGATTTGTTTGTTATAATGTTATCAATCTATTTTAGGTGCTTTTATGAGTTAAAGTTTATTATTATTTAATTATTGGAGTGAAATGAATGGAAGAGGATAATGAACAATAAAATGCTTATATTAGTACAATTTAATTTCGTTTCAAGAAATAGTTTTTGAGTGAAAAATGCAGTAACATATTTTTTTTTTAAATTAAAAAAAGCATTTTTAGATGAGTTAGCAAATTAATTAAAAAAAAAAAAAAAACATAAAAATTAGAAAAATATTTGTAACGTTCGCATATAAAAATGTCTAAAATAAAATAAAAATTCATGAATTGAACAAAATACAATTATTCCGAATCAAGATCAGTGGAATTTGTAATACAATTTGAGCAAGTGAACTCTCAATGCTCATTACATGTATAAGTGTTTATTTTTTCTTTTGGTCGATCCTCCAAAAGCTGTAAAATATTCTCAGAACGTCGCCTAATAGACATTTTTTAAACTAAACTCTAAACGGAAGATCCGCAGTTATTCACAACAGAAAGAGGACCGTGTACTGACAAGAGTGGCGCAACGACAGGAAACTGGCATTATTCTTAGCGGAAATAAGTCCATTTAAGTACCGATATCTCCTAATGAGTTCGCTCTATCAACATGAGCACAGGAACTAGGGATGGGCGATAGTCGATAGTTACTATCGATAGATGTTTTGCTTTTTTTTAGAATTGAAGTTCTCATCATCTGGAGAGCTGTGGTATTAAATACTGACACGTCTGGTGAATTAAATACTGAAAAGGAAACTTCTGGTGAATACAACCACACGGCTACATTATGTAGCCAGAAAATACCTTTGTGTTCCAGGCTCGTCTGTAGCCTCAGAACGTGTATTTTCAGCCGCTGGAAAAATCATTTCTGAGCAGCGGAACAGACTGAGCCAAAGAAAGGCGGAAAAGTTATTTTCCTTTCTAGTAATATGCGGCTCAAGGAGCACAACTAAAGTAGTTTGAAATAATAGCACTTTTTTTGTGCCACTTGATATTTTTTTTTTTTTTTTTTTTTTTTTTTTTTTTTTTTTTTTTTTTTTTTTTACTGCGCATCTACTTCTAGGTCATTAGCGCCGACATCCAGGGTACAGCGAGGAATTTTCCCAACGAGCCTTGAGATGAGAAAATTCCTGCCGGAGGTGGGGATCGAACCCACCATCTCCCGCTTATGAATCCAAGGCGCTAACCATTAGACCACGGGAGACCCCGCCACTTGATATTATTTTCTTTTTATAAATTTAAATAAAATCGTTTTTCGTTTTAAACCTTTGTGTAATGTTATAAACATACCTGCAAGTAATAGATAATTCAATTCAATAACATTAAATTCTTTATAGCACAGTTATGTAAGGAATAGGGAAAGCCACTATCGAATAACTATCGATAGTATCGATATAGTTTAACTGATAGTATCGGCCTATCGATAGTGCTGAACTATCGACTATCGCCCATCCCTAACAGGAACCATAGCTCTAGGGTATTTAAGAAACTCTGGCATGTTTTTCAAAAGTGCCAAAGTGAACATGGCCTAGTATTTAATTCTTGTCTACTTATTTCCAAATCTAGAAGTTTTTATATTATTACAAGAAAAGTACTAAAAACCAGATCTGATTCATTCCTATGGCTTTCCAAATATCTCTTCATCCCGTAGGAAGACCTCGAGATCCAAGATAAACCATGACTAATACCCCCTATAACGCCGGGAAGATTTTTAGATTGTCAGAGGAAGACAGGCCTGGGGTTCCGAGGGAGGAGAGTGACTATGTAATATTTTATTTTCCGTTTTTAAATTGGGCACCCTCTGCTCCGAGTTATTATTAGATTCCTACGGGGGGGGGAGGTTATAGGATTCGTGGGAGGGGGCGACACAGGAAAGTGAAATATAATTTGTCCCCTCACATCTCAGATATATTGGTCTCGATCTGTTTCAGATGGCACCTCCTTTTCGGCCTTCTTCTATTTTCAAACTCTCCTGTTTGTCCTCCAAAGATATTTATTTTATTATGTTATTTTTTTCCCCATGAACCCGTTTTCTTATTATTATTAGAGCTATTATTAATTAAATAGAAAATAATTAATTAAACCAATAGGATTCTTGTAATTAAGGGCAAACCAGCAGACCACACTAAGTTGTGACCACTTAGTGTTTCTATCATCAATGGAAATGGGTTCTATTGTATGTGTCCGACTCACAAGAACATTAGAGAAACTTAGCAAGACCTTTTAGAGTAATCGAAAATCCTGTACTTGTGGAAAACAAGAGGCTAAGCTTAACTCTGCATCATTCACATTCTACTCCTTGTAAGTCGGGAGCAACTGAAGACTCATAGATGAAATAAGTGCAATTTGCATAAAACACAGAACTTATAAATGAAATCTAATAAAATACAAATAATTAAATAATCATTATTTATAGTACACGGTGTGTTTTTTTTTATAAATACATTTAAACATTGACGTTAATATATCTATAATAGACATTTTGAAAACTATATAATAGACATATTGTTCACTCACATAACAAACACATCACAATGTACTGGGCATGAAGGTTAAGGAAAGAGCTCTCTAGCAGATTCACATGCAAAACTTGCTACAAGACAACATGAGCTCGACCTTTCAATCACACAACAAGACAAATGCAATCTAAAAAATGTTTTAAATTATTGGAAAGACAGCTGGACTCGACTAACCGACAATAAATTACGTACAATCAAAACTACTACTCAGGAGTGGACATCCAGCTACCGAGACAACAGACGAAAAGCAACTTTACTTGCTCGAATCCAAATTGGCAGCACAAGACCAACACAAGAATTATTAAATACCTCATGACAGGACTTAACAAAACAACCTGATACATGCAATGGAGACTTTCCGGTAAAACACTAAGGCCTGTCGTCCAATGGAACCGAAAAGCTGCGAAATTAATTCGTCCGAATTCGGACGAATACGCACGAACAATCCCAACACGAGGCTCCATCATGGACCGCGTCCATTGGGCCGTATCGTTCGTCCGAATTCGTTGCTTCGCAGTTCGCAGCTTTTCGGTTCCAGTGGACGAGCGCCCTATCTTCGGAATGTAGAAAACGACACAAAATAACATGACATGAACGAATTGTTGGAGGACAGCAGCCAGTTTACAAAGAATTCTGCTACTTACACAACAATAAACTATGCAATCTATATACAAGTATGTACTCCGGAGGTGAAGGACACCGTGTCACATGTTTGTATTTGTATAGGAGAGCCAATTTTCCATAAGTTTGAACTATTAAAATATATTTCTTCGTTACTTATAGAAAAATAGATAGATATGGAGTTTGGCGCTCTACTACTAGGTTATTTGCGCCTTCCAATATACTGGTTCGAAAAGGTTTGGGTTCTTCTATAAATGTTTCATTTAGGTATTTCATTAAATTTTGAGACATCTGTGAGTTAATGGGATAGGTGTAGTTCTTTGCCTGTGTGTAATGGTGTTATGCTTTGTTTAGTTACAGATTATTAAAAATAATTAGTTACAGATTATATAATTTCTTTGTTAAAAACCATTACAATGATTATCTTAAAATACAATATGGCAATTATAATTTAAACTAAGACAATTATAATTTATTATAATATAATTATTATAATTTTAAGCTAAGACTATATAATTTAACCTAAGACTATGGCAATTATAATTTAAATCAAGAGAATTATAATAAAGTTACACTTATTACAATTAGTAACAACTTATAGAAAGAGCTTAAAGAATATTTTTCACATTGTTATTGGCATTGACAGGTAACTTGAAGTACTGATCATATTCAAACAAAACCAAGTCCTCCAGATAGTGTCTTTTACCTTTAATGAAAAAGGACATGATTTTATTTGTCACTGTATTATCTTCGTTATTTATGGGAACAGAACATGGTGCCCTATACCATTATATGGATGAAAAATCTACATTATAAACATGGTTTTAAGTCAGTTTAACAAACAAATGGGCATTGTGTCCATATATATATATAGAAGAAATTCTTTATTTAAAACAAAATAAAGAGGGCTGCCCAAATGTATTGGGTTGCTAAAAACACAGCGTACTTATCAATCTTTCGAAAATTTATTTCAAGTGGTTAAAATATGGTTTATTTTAAAATTAATTAGGAGTTTTGCCGAGAACATAAATTTTGGTGACGAAATAATACAAGAAAAAAAATATATTAAATGAAATCAATTTGAATGAAATTTTAAAGGACCCCGCCCTTTCCTAATGGAAAATGGCTTTCGGTCAAATTGAACGAAACTATGCTCGTTGGATACAGAAAGTCTTTCTGAACAAAAGTCTCAATGGGCACAAAACCCGAAAGTTGGAACTTTTGGTAGTTTTGGGTATCCGAAGGTTTCCATTTTTGATTTTTGCAAAATCTCGAGATCTCTGGATGAAAGGTTTCCCAAGCCATTTGGCCAGTAAAAAAAATACTTATCAATTGTTTTTCGAAGACCTTTCGAACGAAACCACATTTGACACTCCTACCCTAGTAGTGAGTATTTTAGTAAAACAGGGTAAGAATATGAGAATCGTATTAGTAATTGTGATTTCATAGGGCAAACTTCAGAAGACGAGGGCAGGCACTTCTGCTTAGGATAATATCAATTTTTGTGGCGCCTTAAATCTTCCTTCTCTTTGAGATGTTATTTTATAGTTTTTACGATTTATCAAGCTGCTTCTATTCCTTTACTAATGGCACTAGTCTATATTAGCGGAAATACACAAACTGCCGGAATTTTTTGCTGTACATAGAGGCTCTGTAAGTAACATGTACAAAAAATATACGGCTCAATTAACCAATGAGTTATGAGTGTAAAAAATGAACGTCAAATATAAACACTTTTGTATTTATCCTAGAAATTTCCTTAATGAGCAGTGAATGTCACTTCTATTGAACACTAAAAATTAATTGAATAACAACGGCAATGAGAAAAAATAACAAGCACCATTTCGATCAAATTTTAAAACAAGTATTAAATATTTACAAAAATTGAATCTCATGATGGAAAATGGTAAAAAATAACTTGGTTTGATCACTTTTATTAAAAAATAAATGGGAAGGGTTAGAAATTAAAATGTATATTTGTAAACGCTTAGCTGATTGCAACTCCGGTAATAATAAAATGCCGTCAAAAGGATTTGTCTACCGTGAAACACACATGATTGGTTTTCATGTCCATTACTAGAAGTCACTCGGTTGATCGATCACAGGAAAATTTGTTTACGAACGACTGTGCTAGAAAATTGTTTGCTATTATGGATGATTCATTTTCAATAGTGGACATGCCTTTAGTAGGAGGAAAAAGCGAGCAGAAACAATTTTGTCATAAGTAAAAGCTTCCTTTTATACCAGAAGTCTCCTATTGCCGTTAAAAGTAATATTCTTACGTTATATTTATGTGAAATTCAACCGAAAAATCAGGTTTTTTTTTGTATTATTAGATTTATTATGTTAAATTTTAGTCCTATATATTTAGTGGTTAACTGGCGGGAGATAATTAAATTAAATTGAAGGAAATAATAAGAGTATGATAATTTTTTATCAATCATACATTTGATTTGGTTAATCCTCTATACCAAATAAACATCTTACTTCTAGTTTTAACACTTAAGTTGTTATGATTTAGATTAACAATTATTACAAAGGGAAACTACGTACTAAGACTTATTCTAAAAATGATGACGATAATACTTATTTATAGTTTACTAGCCGTTACACGTCGTGCCATACTACGCCTACTTTCTGCGTATAGAAAAGCCTAAATAAATTAGACACCAAATAAGTATTATTAAAATCTAATAACACGAATCTGTAACTGTTATGAACCCGTGGCCTCCCAACTGTGAGTCCTAGACGACTTTGACCTAACCTATAACACCCCCCGTATCAAGACATACATGTATACCAAGCTTCGTAAAAATTGGTCTAACGGTGTGGATTTGTATAAGGGACAAACATACAGACAGACAGCTGGTAGATTTTTTTGACCTAGCCTAGGAGATTTCTCGTATCAAGACCTACCATTATTCCAAGTTTGGTCAAAATCGGTCAAACGGTGTAGATTTGTATAAGAAACAAACAAACAGAAAAACAGACAGACACGTGATTTTTATATATACGTATATATAGATTAAGAATTTAAAATAAAGATCAGTAATATAATAGGCACTTAAATAATTTATAGGCATAAAACTAGTTAAAGAAAACTAAAATCAATTAAAGAATGCGATTGGGGAAGTTCTGTCTTTATGTTTACAGCTTAGCACCTAGAGCTGCTAGCTATGAGAGATAATAGGAGCAGAGATCAGTCTGTATACAAGTAGTTTCTGTTCTGAAACATTTACTTTTCAGTATTCCTGTTCGTAAGGATATGTTTAGTACGTTTGTACACATATAATGTTTCTGGATTGTTGCTTATATTGCAAACTAGTACGGTAGATATTCGCTTCTTTTAACCTTTCAGTAGGCGTGCCTCTTAGTGCAGCATCAGTTGGTGGATGTATGCTACGTGATTATTAATGGCATTTTTGTCTTTATATTTACAATTATTCTGTGCTTGTGTTTGTAATAGAGTTCATTCTACCGAATAATGTGGAAAAAAGGAAAACTTTGATAAAAGGGTGGTGAGGGGTATATCCGTGATAGAGCTGTATTTTTGATATATGTTAATTGAGTTTAGGTGAGTTTGTATTATGTTAATGTATGAGGTATTTTGGCAAGTTAGTCTCGTGTAAGTCATGTAGAATTGCTAGGTGGTCTCGTAATCTGCAGTCAGTAAGTGTGTGTTTAACTGTTAATGTCTCGTTACATGTGCACAATTTTGGGCAAAACCAAAAACTAAAACTAAAATTAAAACTTTTTGGAATAATCTAAATCAAAACTAAAAATTGCAACCTAAAAAAAAAAATAAAACTAAAATTATACAAATTAATGGATTTTAATTAAACTAAAACTAAATCATTGGGCGCTATTTAAAATCTAAATTATTTGCAGTGACGGTTCCAAGACTAAATTCGGAACAGGAGCAGCTGCAATTGTTGACAACACTTACCTACTGAAACTACCCGACGAGACGACTGTATATACAGCTGATCTGCACGGAATACTGTTAGCACTAACAAACGTTCAAGACAGAATAAATCGACACATAACTGTTTGCACTGACTCCTTAAGTTCGTTACTCTCCATACAAAACATGTACAGTACACATCCAATCATCAGTAACATATTATCACAAATATATAAACTACAAAACAATAATACACACATTACGTTGCTATGGCTACCTGGACACGAAGACATCAAACTCAGTACTGCCGTCGACTTACAAGCAAAACTAGCCACTCAAAGACCAACCTTTGACTTACATACTGTGACTTCATCGGACTTCTACAAAACATTACTGACTTACATTCAGTACGAATGGGAAAGTGAGTTGTATCAAGCAGAAACAAAATTACGAGAAATTAAAAATACAACGAAAGCCTGGTCAAAGGAACACTTCTCTCGACGAGATGATGTTATTTTAACCAGGCTTCGAATTGGACACACTCTACTTACTCATTCCTACTTACTAGAAAGAAAGGACAGACCAACTTGTAAATACTGCAATGAGACTCTGACAGTTAAACATTTACTAACAAACTGCAGACAACTCTTAACTTAAATATGTCCCACGACTTACATGACTTACTGACAGAGGGTAGCCCACACATCCATACAATACTCAATCATTTGAAAAACACACATTTATACAACAAGCTGTAAATAGTTCACTTAACTTTCACATCCACTATTTCAAAAATTTTTGTTTACATCTAATTATTATCTTTAGTGTTACTATTTGTCCTATTTTTATTTTATTTATTTTTATTTTTGTTGTTTACTTTATCTTCTTTTTTACGTTTTGTTAACATTTAAGTTCTTTATTTATCCATTTACCTTTTCTTTTTCTTTTTTTTTTTCTTGACGTAACAAACATAAAATGAGTTTGTCGCCAATGTTGCGATGCTCAACAATGAAATAAAATAAAAAAAAAAAAAAAATCTAAATTAAAGCCTTAGTTTGGTTTAGTTCTAGAAACATAACGTGAATTAATGTAAATCGTGTGTTATTTCGATAATTGTTAAAGTACATTATTAAAACTAATAGAACTTGTAAGATATATTATAAACAGAAGGGAGTTAATATAATCTATATGTAATTAGTTCAATCATTACTTATGAATTTCGTACTGTCTGAAACATTCATTTTTCTCTTCCGCTAGCTTCTCCATCTTCTCATTAGTCATTTTTGATACTCTATTTTGATCTATACTGTTCAGGATATCCCGAATTCTTTGCAGAGTAAGAAAATTTGGCCTTTTCTCTTAATTTGCAAAATATGTTCTTTGATAAACTAATTACTTAGTGAATTAAAAACTAAAACTAAACTAAATTCACCAATTTAGGTCTCGTTTGCTAAACTAAACTAATTGCCATACTAAAAACGGATACTAAATTAAAAACAACTATTTATTAAGTAAATTCTCCAACAGAGTCCAATTTTATTAAATTACAATCATTTTTCTGAGTTAACATGATTAATAATTATACACATCTAAAACTAAACCAAAAAGACAACGTTAGTTTATTTATAGTTAGAGTAAACTATCGTTTGTTTAGTAAACTATCGTTAGTTTTTCCCAACACTGCATGTGCATACAGGTCTGTCTTGTCGTTCCATTAGATAGGAGTGCGTTAGTTTTTCCCAACACTGCTTGTGCATACAGGTCTGTCTTGTCGTTCCATTAGATAGGAGTGCGTTAGTTTTTCCCAACACTGCTTGTGCATACAGGTCTGTCTTGTCGTTCCATTGGATGGGAGTGCGTTAGTTTTGCCCAACATTGCATGTGCATACAGGTCTGTCTTGTCGTTTCATTGGATGGGAGTGCCTTAGTTAAATGTTTCTTAAGCGAAGTCTCGTCAGAATAACAATTTCACTATGAAATTAAAAATCTACGTGAAAGTGTAATTTTTTAGGCTTTTAAAAGGAGAAGAAAACAAAATTCAGTCTTGTAGGAGTGAAGGGAAGCGCATGTACTTATGTGAGTTGGACGGCGGTTGGATGTATATAAAATGGGAGGAGATGGAGTGGAGCTTGGAGTTTACGCTCTTCTTGGGGGAGCTTTTAGGTGGATTTCTTTGCCAAGTTAGAGCCCAGTGGAGTGGTTTCATCTGGGGACAGCTCAGAGTCTATAGCCTTCGGCTCAATCAAACAGAATGGTTCGGAGTTGATAGAAAAGCTTATAAAATGAGTCGTTTTAATTTTAGTGTGACACTTTCAGGATTTCCTGATAAGTTCTTTGGACACAAAATAAGTGTGACTTAATGTAGAGGTATAGGATCCTAATGAACGGCAAAAATTTGATACTGCAGAAAAATTAGCAAATATTTAAAAAAGTACAAGCTGAAGATCCGAAATGGGGGAAACAATTTTCATGATAAGCAAATAAGTAAATTTGAAATTTTCTATTGCATATCAATGTTCATATCTGACGGCTGCTTCAATGATCATATCTTTTGATATAAAATAAATTCCAATGTACAAAATGAAAGAATGGGTTTCCAACAAACATGTTCCCAAATTAGATTACAGTCTGCTACCATCATATAAAAAGGTTACACATTTTAGGGAATATATCTTGGACTTGCAGTAGTTCAATTAAAAATAGTCTACCAATGGTTCTAGAGGATACATTTTCGCTGGAGTTGTGCAACCCTAAGGAATTCATTGACAGATCTATTCGAATAGCAACATCAGGAATAATAATAATAATATTCAGTAAGGGTGGCAACCTGTTGATAGCCCGGTGTTAATAGCCTAATATTTGATAAACCATTAAACAAAAAAGAAAAAAATCATTTTTATTTATACTTTCTGAAGTACAAGCCTGCCCGAATAATAAAGAGTGTCAAAGTGTACGTGAATGCCTGGTTGGCAATGTCGAGGTTCGGTTGTGTGGTGTCTTAATAATATTTTGTACATACAGATATATTACAGTCTACAATGTAATTGTATTACGTGATTTTATAGAAGTAGCTTAACCACATCTTAGGTGCCCACCAGTTGTCAACCGAATACCTTTCTAGTTAAGAAGGATTCATAGGATGACCTGGGGTTTACCTTACGCCATCCACAGCGACTAGCCGGGAGGATTGGAGGCGTGGGCAGTCTACAATCAGCTGTCTTAGACATTTTCAGAAATGGCTCAGATGATTCGACGTAAAACCAACAGCTCCCAGTACTTAGTTCTGCTTTCCTGGACAATTGTTTTTTTTTATTTTATGAAATATGTACTTTACGGGTCCTTCTTCCGGGTTCAGAATCTACCCAAAACCTTATATCATGAGAACCCACAACCCACTCAATGTTCAGTGGCTAAGTACTGCTCTAGAAGAAATTGAGTCTGCTCGAAAATTGCCGGGCAGCTGAATGAGATAAAATAGAGCTGCAGTTACTTGATTGTGAATAGATCCCGCTAATATTAGGTTGTAGGCTGCCCGCTGTATATGTACATCCCGTAATGTAAAAAAAATAAATGAAAACTTCTAATGTACATAAAAGAACCTTATTTCATACTTTACTCCTTAGGTTTTTTTTTTACATTTCTACAAATGTAATCCCAACTTCTCTCTTTCTCTCTCACTCTCTGCCTCTCTTCTTCTCTCCCTCTCCTTCTCTCACTCCCTCTCTTCAAATCTACCCGCTACAGGTTTACCTGTCCTAACTACCATTAATCTTCAACCTCCAACCCAACTGTCCCTACCTTCCCACAAATTACTACAAGAGGAAATTAAACTTCACCAGAAACAAGATGCTGAAATTTATCACTTTATGGATACAATATTTTCTCTCAATGTTTCCACTGCTACAATATACCACCAAGCTAAAATTATTTAGTATTGTATTATGTAATTATTTTAAATAAGGTTGTTTTTACTAAAAACTTTCTAAGGTAAAATACAAATGATATTTCCTATCACTGTAAATGTAAAAAATTAAATTCTTGCTTACACAGTAAATACAATTTAACTCTACCTGTAGAACAGCTTTTAAAGGATTCTGACTTGGCTAGAAAAACTGGTCAAAAACCATCACTGTATATGTTTATTCAACAGAGTGACTTCGAGGTCACCCCATCATAAGGACACTCTGGATGAGGTACTGACCCCAAAATACGTTCTTTTCTATAAATATATGCAGTGATTGTCTTTGACCAGTTTTTCATCCTTAGTCACTACGATAAATCTTCACCAGACAACCTAACTGGGACAACTTGTTAAAATAAACTTTCAAAATAATGTTTCAAATGGAAACCATTTCTTCTCGGTGTAGGTCTGCGACTTATCGGTTATATATATCCGATAAGTCGCCTATATATATATATATATATATATAGGTCGGCTATATCTTTGACGGGTAAGGAATCGGCTGCGAATAACTCCTGATAGGCCGGAAATGGTAATTTTATGAAAACATAATATAGATTGTATTTTTAATTGTAGTCTGTAAACCGTTTGTTAATTATTTTTCCCCTTCCTTCACAAGTTATTATTTTGGGCCTATGCCATCCTTAGAGCTATGTCGTACCAAATAAAATCTATAAAAACATTGTGTATTAACATTACTAACTTTAATATGTATAATAAACCTTAAAAAGAACAAGTCAATTAGTTTCAGATTTTAAAGTTCTAAATCTTTTTTTTCTTTTTCTTTTATTTATTTATTTATTTTTTTATATTTTGTTTAAGGGTAATATCAACCACACTGGGTCGTGGTCACCCTGTGAAAGTAAGACCCAAGAGGGCACAGAGGAGTTGTTATTTTTATAAGAAGAACTACAATTACTATAGGGTGATATTAGAGAATATTGTGTATTAGCAAAATACAGTTTTATGTTAAATTTTTAGCAACTAGGAATTCAAACATTAAATCATTTTTGCTTATTTATATTGTTCATTTTATTTGGTATTTTTAAAAATGTTTTGAAGTTTTAATGTTAATGTACAAATTTTATTGATTAGTAATGTTTTGTATTTGTTCTGTCACATCTCTCATGATGGCAGGAGGGATTGCTAAAAGTACTTGACACTTAAAATAAAACTTGTAAAGTAATTGACTACTTTTATTTATTTTGAAGACCGCCCTTCTTTGCGACCAACCACGTATATGGAATGAAGGTTCAACCGTTCTTTACTAATGCAACTTTTTTTCTATTCTATTCATGACCTCATTATTTTGAAAGTACTTTAGAGGGGAGCCCCACCTCACTTTGTGGCGGAGGAATGCCCGTGGAAGAAGGATACACGTCTCATTAAGTGACTAGCCTCGCAGGACGCCTAAACCCGGGACACGGGGGGCGCAATTGAAATTTAGAGCTCCTTGGTCCTTTCAATAAGTAATTCACTGTTTAATCTGGTAGAACTACTGTTGCGGGCCGGCAGAGGGAGTATTTACTCCGGGGTACATTGTCTTGCTCCCCAAGTTCTTGAATTATTGAAGGGTCGCTTTCGCCCTGTGGAGGTCGCTACTGCCTCCCTCGCTCGAACTACAGGCCTGTTGTCATTCTTATTTCTAGACGGTGAGTCCGCATTCATGATGAAATGGGGAAATTCTGTAAACATTTGTACTGTAAACTCCTATTCTCACGAGCCTAAAGAAGGCTCCCATGAGAACTGCATGGTTACTTACAAGAGTAAAGGGGCGGAATTTGGCCTTTATGAGAAAATTAATATTAATAGACCTTTAGAATTTCGTTTAAAAATAAACTTCTTATAAATTTTTACAATAAAAATGTATTTTATTTATTTTAATTTTGACGCCCATTATTATTAACTACGAATTTTTGAACGGGTTGTCTATAGGTTACCACCCTTTTCTAGCCAGGATAGGGCTAATGCCTTTTCTTTTTTCTAAAGAAAAACCACCACCCCTTAGTGGGAATCGAACCCACCTTTGGCACGGAGTATTAAGTGCTACAATTAAAATTATGGAATTCAATACCCGTAACAGTTTCCCCGCCTAAGTTAACGCGTTTGTAGAAATATCGAAAGTGAATTTATATTTTATCTCGGGTGCGATTATTATGCGGATGTAGCTTTGTAATACTAAAAAAATATCAAATATTTCTAATAAGAATTGTAAATAACAATTTATAACATAACGAAATATTTATTTTGGTTCATCACAAAACATTAGGTCACTCGGTCTTCAATGAAGCAACCAAAAAAAAGCAACAACAAAACAGAAAAAAGAAAGAATATAAAAATGTTGCCTAATTAATGATTAGAAAGAAGTATAAAATAATTAAACTACACGTTAAAAACGTCGATGGACAAGATAATAAAACGGCTCCTGGTAACCATGCGATAGAAATTAAACATACGTTAGCCTTGGCATAGTTTCAAGTTAGTTAGTTCAAGAGCCAAACTTCATGAAACGTAAAATGAAAAAAAAAAAATACATCATAATAAATTAGAAAAAAACATTGAATAAGAAAACCAAAATAACACTAAATGGCGCTAATAGCCAAATAGTTGACGATTTAAATAGTATATTTTTTTAAATTATAGCACAATGAATACAAATTTCTATATCTATAAATAATAAAAATATGACTGCTTGGGGTCTCCCGTGGTCTTGTGGCTATCGCCTTAGATTCATAAGCGGGAGATGGTGGGTTCGATCCCCACCGGCGGCAGGAATTTTCTCCTAGGTCGGCGCTAATGGCCTACTTGTCGAAACGCCGTAAAAAAAAGGGACTGTTTTTAAATTCGGTATTATGTCTCCGGGTAATTGAATTTTTTTCTTTGGATGCTATCAATATTTTATACAGCTCACTAGAAACACAGCTGACAGATGATAATCAGTTATGATCTGGCCATTGTATCAGAAGGTACTTTGGTTCCAGTAGAGAGTATCTAGTTTTTAGGCTCCTGAAGAGGCGTCTGATGATGCGAAATATGTAGAGCTATTTTAATAAATTCACGATGCTGTCAATTTGGGATTTCATTCATTGACCTTCGACCTACACAAGAAACATTCTTGAGATTTTGGGTCACCGTTTGTTTCAATTTTAAAATTTATAATTAGTAACAACAGCTAAAGTAAAAATATTGCAAGGAGGGCAATGAATATCTCAATATCCAGTGCCCAAGTTAAGTGTTTGATGGGAAAATCGAAATGGCATCTAGAGATATTTCCAGCGTGATTGTTAAAGCAGGCTACACACGGTCAGGTAGGCCTGAACAGTCCGCCTGAAGGCCGGTCACCCGAACGTGTATATTTTCCGGCCGGTCTGTCAGTTACGACTGATCAGGCGGCCGGAATATATACACGTTCAGGCGACTGGCTTTCCAGCTGACTGTTCAGGTCTAACTGACAGGCCTGCCTGAATAGATTGTAGTCTGCTAACATCCCCTGCCGTCATAGTAGTGGTACTAGCAAGTTAACATATTGAAGATTGCCTGCAATCGAGGAAGCCCTAGACGGAGAAAGATCTGGAGCGAAAATCCCGTTCTGTAGAGACAAGAGGTTCTCCTTTAGCTGAAGAGGGCTATCAAAATAATAGAGCCTTACCTCGCTGCATCTCGTAGCTATACAAGGAGGATTGTGAAGAGTAAGCATCTACCTACTTGACTCGGCTTAATAACCTTCCTCCTAACCTCCCCGAAATATATAACCTCTCTGTTTATAGTTTTCCTATAGATCAATACCAGCCAGTTAAGGTCTACCTTAAAAACTTGAAAATTGTAATCTAAAAAGCCAAAATGTATTTACCGCGCGTTTCTGGCCTCCCCATAGCGAGGAAACATGTTTATTACTTCAATCATATGACGTAATTAAGAAATGTGAAGAAAAATGTTCACCTATCCTCACCCATGGCCACAAAACTCCAATGGATGACATTTTAATGTACACATTGCTGTTCGCGTTTGACAATCAGAAAAAAAAAAATCTATTTCTTTGAAATTTTGGTCGTAAATACATTGCCTAAAACGACAGTACCTTCAAAGTCCTGGTGAGCATAATCTTCCAAACAGAAAACCTCTTCTTTGGACGTCAATGGGTTTGCATTTATGCTCCGAATAAAATTTTATAGGTGGATCGATGCGAGGAAAGGAATGGAAAGATTTTTAAGGCTGTATTTTTAACTGCATTTAACAATATTGTAAAAACTATAATTTTTGTTTCAGTTATTCACAAACGTACTTACGAGAAAATGTATTTCACATTAAGCTAAACTGAGATTGTTGAATATTGATTACTTTTGGTGAAGAAAAACTATTACAAACAATTTTCTATTAAGATATATGTGCAGGATAAGAATTTTACTATTTCACTTTCAATATTTCGAGAGTGGTAGGCGAATCTTGTTAAACCTACAAATGCAAATTTTGTTAGGATGATATCATTTAGAAATGCAGTGACTAAAATGCCTAATGTATTTTGTTAGGATGATATCATTTAGAAATGCAGTGACTAAAATGCCTAATGTATTTTGTTAGGATGATATCATTTAGAAATGCAGTGACTAAAATGCCTAATGTATTTTGTTAGGATGATATCATTTAGAAATGCAGTGACTAAAATGCCTAATGTATTTTGTTAGGATGATATCATTTAGAAATGCAGTGACTAAAATGCCTAATGTATTTTGTTAGGATGATATCATTTAGAAATGCAGTGACTAAAATGCCTAATGTATTTTGTTAGGATGATATCATTTAGAAATGCAGTGACTAAAATGCCTAATGTATTTTGTTAGGATGATATCATTTAGAAATGCAGTGACTAAAATGCCTAATGTATTTTGGGTCAACGCATGAAGGGTTTTATTTGTTTGTTATTAAAATTGATTTACGGGGAAATAATTTTGCCAGTATACTTATACGAAAGAAATGGAAAAAACGTACTTTCTATCCGTTTACATCTTAAAATTTGGAGAGAATCGAGTTGGAGATAGAATTGGGAAGATTCGTACCCTGTCGAATAATATCAGATATTCTCAATGTCAGATTTATTAAAAGAATTAATTATAAATAATTATCTTGATATTTTATTAAGTTAGTGTAATTATTATTATTACATTGTAGGAATTTCTAAATATGGAGTACTTATTCACATTTATTCTTTGTTGTTTGTAATTATTTGTTGGTTGTTATAGCTTCAGCTATTTTTTTTTTTTTTTTTTTTTTCTTTTACGGCGCATCGACAATTCTTAGCCATTAGCGCCGAGCTTCAGCTATTGTTATTTAACCCTATTTTTCGTATATTCTTCTTTTAGCACTTTCCTCCGAAGGAAAGTAGCTATTGAGGTTGCACTCATGACGGAATTTTTGAAAAATTTCTTCGACTCTTTATCGATCCTACCTAGTAGACACCGAAAATGACCCCAGTTAAAAGTTATAGAGCTTATATTATGAGGTTGACCTCATGGCGCAATCCGGAAGTGCCGACTAGAAACTTTCAAGTTTCAGATCCTATAGATCACGAAAATATAGGTGGCCCAAATTTGTGTGTGTGTGTATATATATATATATATATATATATATATATATATATATTTATTGTGTCCCGCTTCAATGGCGATAACACAAAGAACACAACAAAGAACAGTATCCTCTGAACTTAGCTATTTTAGGGAATCAGCAAGGTTATTGGCGTTGGAAGTGTTTGTGGTTATGTAATAGTTTAGACGTAGGGTCTAAACTATATATATATATATATATATATATATATATATATATATATATATATATGTATATATGTATATATATATATATATATATATGTATATATATATATATATACATATATATATATATATATATATATATATATATATATATATATATATATATATATAGTAATATATGTGTCCGTTAACACGCTACAGGCCAGAGTTTTTGTTTTTTCGCCACGAAAGTTGATACATAGTATTCCCCCAACAAACGATTGAACGAGTTCGTTAACCAACAAAATCGGACCATCTGGAGGGGGGGTTTACTCCAGGGCCAAAGTAGTTATTTGCCAATACCAGTCGTAATTTTTGTTATATTTCAACGAAACTCGGTATTCGTTGTGGTCAACTGAAGAGAAAAATGTGTTGTAAAAATAAACTAAATTGGTTCATTAGGAGGAGGGGGGGTTACTTTGGAGCCAAAGTAGTTATTAGCCAATACCAGTCGCAATTTTTATTATATTTTTTATTATTCATCAAGATCAATAGATGAAAATGTGAAGCTTTTTGTACATCGCATACACAAAACTCTGGCAGGAAATTAATTACAAAATTAATAATTGAAACAGCTGCTCATAACAAATGCAAAAGAGCAGAACTATTAAGGTTTTATTTTAATTACCTATATAGGTTATTTTAAGCAAATTATTCAGGAATGCAGTCGACCCAATTCTGAGTAAAGTGCTTAGTTGTGCAAATCCTGCGTGACGGACTTCTTCTTTTCTTTTTTTTTTATAACTTTTGCCTGATATAAAATCAAAAGCAAAAGGCTAAAGGCGGGCATAAAATTTCAATATAATATCAAAAATTTTATCTTTGGTACAATTTTCCACGACATGCATAACTAAAAGAAAAATTCTACTCACTGTCAATATTTGTTATACTGGAAATTCCTCTGGCCGCAAGACAAAAGAAATTGTTTTGATATTGATTTTGTGTAGAGCTCTTTGCTCCGGGGTCTCCCCGTGGTGTAGTGGCTAGCGCCTTTGATTCATAAGCGGGAGATGGTGGGTTCGATTCCCATCGGTGGCAGGAATTGTTTTCTCATCTGAAAGCTCGTTGAGAAAATTCCCCGCTGCACCCTGGATGTCAAAAAATATCCCAAAGTATCAATAATTATTAATTCCTAAAAACCGTTATTATAATCATATTTATTATTTATTATTTATTTACTTTTTGTAGTGTGATTATCATATTTTTAATACATCAATTTTTTATTTGTTTTTTTTTTTTTTTAGTATTTTAATTTTGTCATTGCATTACCTAATTAATTATTTTTTTATTTCTGTTGACACTTGTTTAGCACAATTATTAATGTACATACTATTTTACAGATGTTAAATAACCCATTTATTATAAATATCCCCCCCCCAAAAAAGAAAGAAAGTTAGTTATTTTCTTACTAAGAATTTTCACGGTCTACCACAACTGCTTTCAAATAGTCTGTTGAGCATTCTCAAACATTTGTATGATTAGTACGGTTTCGCACACTTGGATTTCACAATCAAATTTGTTTTATTCATAACAGAAAAAAATAGTTTTTAACCAAAGAGGATAGTAGGACTGGAAACCCCTAAATGTGAGTAAGTGAATCTCCGAATAATATTCGTAAGATATGGCTCACACGTACGGCTCATACGTACCCTGAAGAGTGCGTGGAATACATTCCAGACGCCTTATAAATCCAGCTTGACAGTACATCTCAGTTGTAAGGAGTCTTCTTATTCTTGACATTTAATTTAAAACATATTATAATGCAGGATCCGTGAGCCATACGTGATGGTGGGGCGGGGGACATATTAAGCAGCCATGTGAGGGAGTAATTCATACTCCCCTAATTTTAGGCTTATATTTAGAAATTAAATCCTCTAGAGAATTTTTTTTTATACAATATTTTCCCTCTGTCAATGTTCAACATGTGCCCTGAGTTTTAAAAGCGCCTAAATATATATCCCTGGACAGATTTTCATAATTTTTGGTTAATGAGCACTTTCGACGGTCGCTGAAGAATACAAAATGTGTGAAAATAAATTTCCTTTTATTATTTTATAATCTTAAGGCTAATTGTCAAGATAAGTAATGTTCATACTGCTATTGTACTCATTGTTAATTGTTCTTCAATTTAACTTTATTGATATTGTAGTATTAATTTTAACTTCTGAAGGGGCACCTAAAATGTTATGAAACATGTAGGGCTAGTTTCAATAAAACAGATGTAATTCTATTTTATTCATTCTGCCATACATACATATATACACAGACTCTTTTCGTGGTTTTATGGCTTACTAAACCTGTCCGTATAATCACACATTTTATAATCACTTAATATAATCATTCATAGACTTATTGATATTTCATCGAGTTGGTACTCATGACTTTCTTTTGCTTTTGTTTGCTAATAGTGACATTTTTGGTTCAGGAAAGTTTCAGTTGTAGGTCACTAAAAACCAAAATAAAAACAGGAAATTGCAAGTCATATTCGGGCTCCCGAATAAATAGGTATATGTAAATTTTCTTCCAAACTATTCCTTGATCATAAATAATAAATATATTCCATTCACAGCCTTCCCGACAGTATATTGTTGCTGTTTTCTCTTGCTATTGAATTTTCAGACCAAATAATTAAATTTCATATTTGGAAATATGACATAAGCAAACTCCTTCATATTTAGAAATATGACATAAGCAAACTCCGTCATATTTAGAAATATGACATAAGCAAACTCCTTAAGGCTGGCAGGCGTTTAGTTATGAAGTAATAAATTGAATCCACTAATTGTTTCATGTTCTCAATTTATCTCTTCAGTGGCCATTCTTTCTCAATCTGGAACGAAACTAGTAGGCTAAATGAATTTCAAGGAAGTAGTTTGGGAATCGAATTGTTTGCCATTAGCATGTATGCTTTGGCGATAACTAAACTAAAAAAAAAGTTACAAAAATGGGTCCGCTGGCGTTTGCGCATGCGTGGTGCCTATATATGAAAAAGAAGACGGTATGTATACTTTACATTAGATAGGTTTGTCGGGTGGACCTGAAGCACATTTAGGTTCCTGCATTTGAGTGGCAGGCTCTAAACGAAATAAATTTTTTTGTTTTGATCCTGTCCCAAGAAATATTAGGAAATACTGAAATGTGGAGGGTTTGAATAAAATAAAATTACACACATATATATATATATATATATATATATATATATATATATATATATATATATATATTGTATTATCTTCTCAGGATTGCCAAAAACTTTTAAATTCTGTAGGTTGCCTAAATTATATTAAAAACAGACTTTAATCAACATTCTATATTTAAAATTCATTCTATTTATTTGCAAGTATTTAAATTTTCAACTTCACCTTTCCCAAATATCGTAGACTATTGAAATAATTCTTTCAAATGATATTCTGAGCTTGTAAACGACGCTAGTTCCAGAGGTGCCTGTTGTCCCAGTAGTCCGCAGCCAACTCTTAGAGGGAGTGATAAATATCTTTTATTTCTGGATCGTTCAGCTTGGATTATACCTTCCTTCGAGGTTATAAATTCTCATTCAATCCTTTGGACGTGGTAAGGTTAGAGTGGAAGAGATATCTTTTCCAAATACAGCTCTAAGGTTTGACCTGAATGTTAAAAAAAAGAAAATATGAACAAACTAGCTGAAAGGCCGTGCTTCTTCACGGCAGATAAGTAGTTATTTTATTGCATTAAATTATCGATCATCAAAATTAACGCTACAGCATATTTTTATGCACTTTAATATAGCACGGTTCCCGTCATACTATAAGTTATTCATCAGTTGATAAGTAATCAAAGAATAATGTTTCTGGACATTTGGGCGCTCCGGACCAGTATCAAGAAACAGATAACGTAGAGATAGCTCGTTATCTATAGGATAGCAGTGACAGCAGTACAGGTTAAAATTCATTGTCAATAATAAATGTACGTTACAATTTAAAAATTTATGTTTCCAAGATGTCATTTGGAAACAACTATTATATTTGCGAGCATTACCAAGAAGTGTTCTGACTGGGGTTGCTGATGGGTGAAGAGCCTGTGCAAGGGTTCGGGATATTATTACCTCGGATGCACCATTACCAAGTATAGCGTAAACTCTATGAGGGACAAAATCACAGTTTATTTCCAGTAATTCAAGTACTGTCGTCATAGTTGAAATGAACCGTAAATAAAAATAGTATTACGAAATAGATACAGTATGGTAACAGCTTGCCTGTTATAGTCCTATTAACGCATGATGCCTAGGCGTTTCTTAGTGAGTGTTTACGTTCTAAAGGGAGTGTCTATGCAAAATTTTCTGTCAAGTGGTTTGGTCTGGGCGAGGATAGGTTAGTGACTGAGTGAGTAGTATTTGACAAATATATAGTAGATAGACAGGAATAACCATGCTTTTTTGTATTTTTTATTTTTTAACATACCTCAAAAGAATATATTTCTTTGAGTATGGATTGAAGTGTAGATAATGTGCATTACACATTTACGATCTCTGTACATGGAATTAGAAATATCGGTCATGGAATATTTTTTCCATTGCAAACTTCTACCACGTGTACTGTAAATTGCCATTGCTTTATGAAAGATATATGCCATATTGATATTATTGGTATTGAGTAAGGCATAGCCAGTAATTGCCATGACTACTGCTGACAAACATTGAATTTTACATGGGCTCAAACTAGAACCTCCCAGACCACGAGACTTCGCCGCCGGACTCCTTTGCCTTGTCCGTGTCCCGTCTTCAATAATTCAGGGATGATCGACTTTCGTGCAATCCCTCCTCCCCCTATTATAATAGCAGTAGACGGCTATCCCCTTCCAGTCAATTCTTTCGTTTATTGCATATTAAATCCCAAGTCCTGTTCGTCTCCCGGGATACATAACAGAGTCGTCATGGAATTGGCTGACATTACCTCGGTTCTGGTTGTCAGTTTGGTAGTATCTCTTGGCCAAGTCGGGTTACCTTCGAAATTAGTTGGATATTCTTGAAATTGTGTCATTTAACGTTCGGTGTGTATTTCGGTAGTGAAAGTGAAATCAGTGCCATTTTTTGTAGATTTTTTCTACCATCACACAAATTTCCTCTTTCGTCATATTATTTATTAACGGTAAAAAAAAAAATTAATTTACTTATTACTAGTTCGTAAAATGCTTGATTTTTCTAGACGAGTAACATTCACATTTCCTGCCGGATGCCTAGAATGTATTTTCTGCATTTTAAAACAAAAATCCAGTTCTTGTGAGAATTAAGAACACTGTTAGCTGTAGTTGATTTTGATAAGCCAAGAGCTTATCTTCTGGCACTTTTAATTAACAACCTGCCCTTTAATGGCATAATAATTATAAAGTATATACAACCGTTTAAAATATATAGGTGACCCTACATTTCACAATGTACTTTTATGTGTCAGAATGCCAAATTTCATTAATTACGCATTATTAATTAATAATCCTTTATTTTGCTTTACATTTTTGGCATCCCCTTACGTCTCTTCAGGAGGACCTAATATACAAAACCTCAAACGCAGAGAACCTTTCGCAGATCGCGAAAACGTTCAGGGGGAAGGTTCTTGGAGGTTAAGGCTGTGATTTGTATTCAAGAGCTCCTGAAGAGGCTGCATAGGACATGAAACATGTAGGGTAAAAGAAAGGGTCATTAAAGAACAATATGTATTTAATGTAATTTTACCTTCTGACACATAAAATTATGTATATTATTTAAAATTTCTGATGAATGTTTCATGTCCTGATAGGATTTGGTGAACCAGTGTTCGAAGGAATCACCCGACACTTGATAATGTTCTACCGCATTGATAAGATTACTTTGGTTTGAGCGTGATATTGGCGAATTTCGCAAGTCACGCGATGAAGTGTTTTTTTCTCGTATGGATTCTTTGAAGAATGGTTGTAAAATGTTGTAAGGATTCCCTGATGAATAGTTTGAAAATAATAGTTTTAAAATTTGCTAAACCTGCTTGCTTGCTCACGGTCATGAAGACATCTGTCAAGACAAGGAATCGTTGCCCATTGGCCTTTGAGCCTATTTTTAGCAGAAATTTACAAGGGTTATTTTCAACACATCTTTATAGTTTCTTCGGGGATGAAATAATAAGACAAGATACGTCGATATTATTTTGTTATTGTTGACACGTCAGATATTAAACGTGTTTAATTTGTTTGAATGTGTAAATTCAGGTAATAATAAAATAATATATATATTATAGGTAAACAAACGCCAACGTTGCAACTAGAAAAGGATAGGGAACCATTTTTTTCCAGATTTCATTAGGAATAAGACCGGCCTTGATGATTATTTATTTTGAATTTACAACAATGCATAAAATACATTTCCTGTAAATTATTAAAAGATGAATTTAAATGAGGTGGGATGCCGCATAGATGCAGTACCCACTAGACAGTTTGAGCATTTACTTTCAATTTATTGAAATCCTATTTCTTCAAATATCCCGAAACTTGATTATTTTATCTCTAATCAATTTACTATATTTCATAGGTGCACATCAAGACTGCTAAAAATAACTTTGTATAATCAATATAATTGTATAACAGAATTGCAAAATATTTATTAGGTAACTAAAATAAATTGCTAATGGAACAACGTAACTGGGAAACCGCAAAAAAAAAAAAAATAAATAAGAATCTTCTTGGTATGTCGTAGAAGAAGAAACGATAGGGATTTTATGGCTTCTTGAGGAACTCCAGCTTCTAACAAGGCAATTCTGTGGCCTTTAGGAGAAACGATAGGGATTTTATGGCTTCTTGAGGAACTCCAGCTTCTAACAAGGCAATTCTGTGGCCTTTAGGAGAAACGATAAGCCAATAACAAGCAGTAATAATATCGAACGACGTTTTGGAGCTTGTTGGGCTGTGATTCATGCGTTGCCAAATGTAGAATTTGTTGATTGATACAACTGTGTTGTATTTAATTTGAGTTTGTAATTAATGAGCCAAATGGTTTTTATTGTATTCATGCAATAAAGAATGAAAAATTTGATTTAATTTATATCTTATACTATCATAAAATTTTATGAAAAGGTTAGAAAAACTCCAGAACTTTGTTACTGTAAAAAAAAAAAAAACGGTTAGATGATAGGCGAGATTATTAAATCTAAAATAATGCACAGAAATCGACAGCGTTAATTATTGGCGGATATTAATAAAGCACTTCCTTTATTTTCTAATTTCAGCTAGTTCCTACGAAACGGCAACCTACAAAAAAAAAAAAAAAAAAAAAAAAAAAAATCGACCAATCTCTCATAATTCATATCAAATTATACAGGCAAACTACTTTTACTGCTAAAACAACGTACAATTGAGTGGCCACTTATAAAACATGAATCAAAGTTTTCCCCGTCTGAGTTGGTCCTGTCGAAATTGATGCCTAATTTTCTAAAAAAAAAAATATAAGGGTTTCGAATGTTAACACTCTTTCTAAGGAGTTTTTATACAATACAAGATTTTTTATATACAAGAATTTTTATTTTTTAACGTTTATTTATATTATGTTTGAAAAGGCCTTGAACCATATATTGTCTTTGCCAAAAGTTTTCTTGATAAAATTCAATTTATTTGGTGTATATGTGTTCTTTTTTTGTCTCTATTAGCTTCCGCCTGCAGGGGATCGTTGGACTTGTACCTAACTGTAGGATCGATAATGTAAGCTTCTTTGGATTTAGTTCAAATTTAGGGCATATAAAATCGTTTTCATAGAGAACAGAAATGATTCTGTGTTTCACATTGCCTTGAATGAATGAATGAATGAATGAATGAAAAGTTTTATTCTTATTCCGGGACAGAAGTCCCATAGGAATAATTTTGAAATTACAAAATAATTTTGAATTTTACGTATAAACTTAAAAACTTATAAATGCTATCAGTATCAGTATATAGTGTACAGCTTCAATATAGACTAGGGGTTGGGTAAAACTTGGAGGGATAGAAGGTGGTGGAAGAGTCGGGATTTAAAGGTTTCAAGGTTGGTAGAATGGCGGACAGACAGAGGTAAGGAATTCCATAGCGAGGTGGCACGGGTGACGAATGATTTTTCGAATATTGCTGTTCGGTGGGAAGGAATATAAAGATCGGAAGGACGAGATCGGGTGTTACGGGAGTGAACCGAGGATTTAAATTTAAGAAGTTGAAAAATATAAGAAGGTCTACGGGATTGAATTACTTGGTAAAGGACTGAGCCGAGGAAGTACTGACGACGATTGCCTTGTGCCCATGAGCACATTATTTGGACACTTTCCAAGCACATGTGCCGTGATTCCGGTCTGTACTGCATCAGCGACAGGTGAGTCCAACGTTTGATGCGCCCGAAACAACGGAATCAACTCCTAATAGCGAATAATTAGTTGCCAGTTTCAATGCGTTAGTCATTCGGAACAAGATAAAATAGTTTTATAATAAATAAAAAAATGCAATTTATATTCTTTGATTTGAGTGTGACTATTTCTTGAAAGACTTTTCACACTAACACTTTCGCTGACATCCAAATTTGGAAGTGCGACCGAATGTGCCACGCCTTGAAATTAAAATGTGTAAAATTGGAAAAAAAAAAACTTACCAAAATTCAAGTACGACCAGTTGAAGTTTGTACGCATTTTACTTGGTTACTGAAGGAGAGGGAGTGAAAGGTATGAAATAGTCAAACTCCGACGCTTAGTTGGGCCCGGAACACGGCAAGAAACCTTTAATCCGACTATGCGTCGTTGTCGCGATAACTTGGTACAAATAAGTAAAAGATCTTTGATGACTATAATCATAATAGAGCATCATGAATTAATGGCGCTAATGACCTGAAGGGTTGACATGCCATTAAACAAAAAACATAAAAAAAAAAACAAACATAATTTAGTTCAATTCTCTTTAACCTTTGAATGTTGTTTTGATACCAAAACCTTTAAAAATAAATCAGATTCAACTCCTATTGCTTCAGCTAGAGGTAAGTGCCTTCTTAATACATCTAGAATTGTCCCTCTAGTTTCGTCCGGAATTAGTATCTAGATACTGAGATGTCTTGGCAGACTCCCCAACCTGCTTCCATCCATTCACTCTTTGTGTCTGGATTCAGAGTGTTTTGAGCGCTTTACTCCTTGTTATCCTAATAAATTATTCCTCCTTGTCTTAATAATTTAAGTCTATAATTAGATATGCTAATTGCTTGTTAGTAGACTGTTCTAAAGTTGTAAATTATCTTAGTATTCTTTTAGAAATCTTACACTTACTTTCCATTAACTTCTATAAAATAGCGTATGTTTCCTCGACATTACTCTTTGCTTACAACTTTGAATGGAGTATGATTTTTGTATTAGATAAGAATTTTGTATGCGTATTCACTAAAGGGGGCAACGTTATACTATTTGATAACGATTATAATAAGGGCTTAAAAATTGCTCCAAATCTACCATAAAAATACTACAAATATAAGAGTCCTTGGCTCGCTTAACAGACTCTTAATTTTTTGGAAGATCTGGCCTGCTCCAAATAAGTGACTTATATCCCAAATAACAGATACTGCTAAGATAATCTCTCCCCGATTTCTGGCAGATTATAACGAAAATAATACGGCCTAGATCAGTGATACCCAATGTGGTCTATAACGGACCCCAAGACTGAATGAAGACTTACTTGTGATCCATGGGAGTGAAATAATGAATTGGGGATGTGATATGGGTGTCCGTGATATCGTCGATACAAATGACGTGTATCGAATGTGAAAAGTGATTTGGTACCTTATAAATGACTATATAAATTTTATCACATGCTATATTTTAATTATTTATTTAATTTATTTAAATTTTAAGGTCCATTATATTAACCTAAGAATTTTTGGACGGGTTATCTATAGGTTACCACCCTTTTCTAACCAGGATAGGGCAGATGCCTTTTCTTTTTTCTAAAGAAAAACCACCAACCCATAGGTGGCTTAATATTTTAATTGGACTTTGATTTTAATTAAACTTAGGTTGTTTGATTTTCTTTAATAATTAATTATTTTTCTTTAATTTTCGAGAGCTTGCCACTACGTACATCAGTGCAATTTCATAGTATGGATTGGAAATAAAATATTCGTTTTTTCGCATTCGATACCTTTGCATTTGTGCCGACGATATGTAAATGGCGTGTCCACAGCAGGTCGTGATTAACGAAGAAGTTAAGGCAGTTAAGTTTAAAAATGGACACAATGTTTTCTTGATTCAGAAATATATACCTGTTACTAAAAGAACATCTCAATAAACACGAAAGAATTGCTCTTACATCCTCGCACCAAGTAGAAAGAGGGTTTCAATCTTCAAAATCTAGAAAGAATCTGGACATTACTAAACGAGGAGATTTAAGATTAATTATTATCAAAGCATTAGGTTTATCCATCCCACAGAAAAGGTTTTATTTTTTGCTTAGTATTTTTACCTGATAAATACCTACTATATTTTATTTTGTGTATTTTTAATTAGAATTTTATAAATTCATGTTATAACTTAACCTGTATTTTGTTTTTGTTGTCATTTCACTCGACACCTCACTGAAGTTAAAAATCATTCAAAAATATATTATAATCTTATGAATTTGCAAAAATGCAACACTAACTAAGCTGGGGTCTACAAAAAACCAGTTGGTCCATGACAGGTGGTCTACGAGTCAAAAACGTGTGGGGTCCACTAGTGTAGATGTACAATGTTCTCTTTTGTGAGAGTTCGCCGTCTGTTTGGGAGCTTTGTCGGCAATGAATGGCTAAGGGGAAGACCAAATGTGGCAGTGAAACGTTCTGTATATAGATTTTTACGAAAATCATATTGTTGTTTTTCGCCAAAGCCCAAATTTCCCGGACTTCATAAAGTTCTTTTTTTTTTTTTTTTTTTTTTTTTGCTGGCAACACGTAGAGCCAAATTGGGTAGATAACTTAGGATAACAAATTTGATTATTAAAGACTATTGCTACCATAAGTGAAGATTAATTATGCGTGATGGTTTCTTGGCCTTACTCGGCTACTCCATCAACTGCTCATCACTTCTCATAAGTCCTAAGATCAACTTAAAATACTCCTTTATTACTTTGCTCAGGTTCCTTAGCTACTACTTAGAGTGAAACGCCCCTCATGGAAATGACCCTACTAAAGCTGAGGTAGATAAAGTGAGAAGCCAGGAGGAAGGATATTAAGCGAGCACAGTAGGCCGATGGGAGAACGGCAGAACAGTTGTAATTGCACTTTAGGTGTTGTTCTGCCTTACAACTGAGCAGAGTTAACTAGAGCTCAGAGTCTGAATCAGCCACTCGAACCGATGGCTCATTTAGGCTCAAGTTTTTGATGGCTCGAGAGAATATTATTCTTGATAGGATAGTATAGATAACATTATATCTATATATAATTTATATCTGAATAAGTATAATAAGCTCATCTATAAAAAAAAATTAAAATATATAAATAATATTTGTTTATGAGTATAATCCATAGATATATCTTCAGTAATATGCCCCCCAGAAAAAAATATTTTGCTAATTGACTATGGATAATTTTTACTAAAGTTAATGTTTAATGTGATGGAGATTTATCACGGCAAACAAAAATGACTTTTACAAAAAAAATCAGGCTTCAAATAAACAGAAATTGGAATTGGCAAACCGAATATAATATTTATTTGTAGTGAACCCATTCAGAGGAACACGAATCAATTCATAGTTTTCTCTAGTTTCGTAACATCCCAAGTCGTCTTTGAGGGGCAGATATTGTACGGGTATCTAACTCCTGACCGTGCAATAAAATTTAGAGTTAAAAAAAAAAAACAAACTGTGATGGTTTCAGGAAGAAATTTTGGAGTTTGACGCTTCAGGAGCACTTCACCGATCTGGTTAATAAAGTGTCTCTTCACTCAGACATTTTATTTTATATATTTGCCCTCATGTTTATAGAAAGACAAGTTATATTAAAATTCATAATTTTTAAAGTTGTGTTTCTGTTTTTTTTTTTGTTTTTTTTTTTAAATTGCCGTTAAGTAGAAACATTCATCCCAGTGAATCTTTCTTCACAGGTGGCTGATGAATAAGGAGTCGATGGTATTTTAAGTTTCTAGGCGAAGGGATGTGTGCGTTTTGTCCCTGAATCTTGTGTGGGGAGAGAGAGAGTAAAAGATTGGGACAGATAGAAAGAGAGCGAGAGTGAGAGAGTGAAAGAGAGAGAAAGAGGGAGAGTGAAAGAGGGGGTGAGAGAGAGAAAGAGAGAGGGAGAGTGAGAGAGAGAGTTAGAGAGAGAGAGAGAGAGAGAGAGTGGATGTGTGCGTGAGAGAGAGAGAGAGGGAGAGAGAGAGAGAGAGAGAGGGGGAGAGAGAGAGAGAGAGAGAGAGAGAGAGAGAGAGAGGGAGAGTGAGAGAGAGAGATACAGCCGAGGGGAGGACCCTGCCCCGTTATCTTATCGCTCTAGTGATAAGCGAGTACTCTAAGCGTCACCTCGCTTCTCATATTCACGCCCAGTGGTAATTATCTCCCCATCCGCTGCACCGAACTGCTTCTCCAATCATGTGAGTACATCTCTATAGCTGAAACTGTTGCTTTCCTTCTCGAGTGTGCTTTGGTAGAGGGGCTCACACTTTGAAGGCGCGCGTGTCTGTGCTTTACTACAAAGTCCTTTCCTTGCTATCCCGTATCAAAGCCCTCTTGAAAAGGCGATAAAAAGTCGCAACCTTATGTTCCTTCTATATCAAAGAGCTTATACTCTCCTGAGTACAGGAATCCTTAGTTTCACTCCACCGTAATCGTATAAAGTTACTTCTGAGTATGAGGAAACCAGAAACCATTCTATCTCATCGTGTAATAATGCCTTTTGTGAAAACAAACATTTAATTGGAAGCCTTTAGAAGGAAAGGAACCAAGCTCCATCTGTTCATTCTTTAGAGAATTGGGTTTTAAGTTTTTTGTGGGTCTAAAATTCCTTTATTACCTGAAATGTTTCATTCATTTTCTCTCATTAAAATAAACTGTTGTTATGGTAATGGGGTTTTATTTTTATAGTTATTGATAAAAATGGTTTTTACAGCATACCGGATACACCATATCACTTTTTTTTGGTATTTTTTCTTGCTTTAATGACAACATTATATTTTAACCAGTTTTGTATTACTATATAAATTCTCTAATTCTCTACAAGATAGCACCAAAAACTCAATTTCGTTAAAAATGGCGCTTGGTTCCTTTCCGTTTAAAGGCGTCCAATTAAGATCACTACTTATTTTATAAATTCGCTCCACTATTTACGACACGGGCATATTAACGATAATCGTATTAATGACAATTTTTGCATTCCTTTACATCCGAAACGAATAACAATTTTACTAAATCTTGAACAGCTTACATAATGTATCAGAAATAAGTTTTACCTTGTAATATACTAATACAGCTATTTTTGATTGTACGTTAAATTTCATATTCTTTGAGTTTCGACAGAAAATATATAGGCCTTTTTTAAAAAAAAAAAAAATCTTTTTATCAAAGTCCATATTATTAGCAACAGCCAATAACAACAACTCCCCATAACAGTTGTGTAGTCGGAAATTATTCCCAATACGGAAAAAATTAACAAACACCTTCGGCAGGGGTATCCGGCGCACCCATATCTCCTAAAAATCGTTGTAAAATATTAAAATTTTAAACAAATTCGAGATATATTTTTGATGTATGCTTTTGAGACACGGAAAGAAGATGTAGTAGTTAAATGTCTGACAAATAGTCAAATTTGATAGTTTTTTATTTATTTGAATTATTGTTCACTTTTACTACTGTCAACTACTATGATAGGCTACTATCATACAAGTAATACCTTCTTACATATCTTTGTTATTCATGTATTTGAAGATATGGTTAACTATAATATTTTCAAATAATACTGACTGGTTGATGACTCCAATATAGGAACGAAAGATATGCTCAATAAGCACACTTTTATTAAAAATAATTTTATGAATCTACTGGAATTCTATTTAATTTTTTTAAAATAAAATACGAGAAATTACGATCAACAATTAAACTCTTTGTGACGGATAGTGAAATTCTTCACGCACTGGGATTATTAAGGTCAGAAACTTATCGAAACTTGAGCTGATAAAATTAAAATAATTTCATATCATTCGTTTATTTTATGATGGATTTTTATCATGGCCAATAAAAACGGGTTAAAATACAGTAAGAACACAATATTTCCCGTACCTAACTCTTGGTGACCAGCAATCTTGCCCGAGCATTCTGTTCAATATTTTAAAAATTAACAAGTAATGTTAACTAGGAATAATAATTTTACATTAACCTAACCAAATACTCATGTCAATACTTCATGTTTTATAACACATCCACTAGAAAAAAAAACCGGCGCGCCGTTTAAATATTTCAGTTTGTATATAACTGTATATAACTTGTATGTCTGTTGTGATTTTCATACTTTATACTTCAGCCTAAATGGTGTTTTCAAGACAAATTTATTTAATCTTGCAAAGTTTGTAGTTCGTTCAGTCATTAGAAATCATTATTTAAATTTTTAAATTCGAAAAAACAGTATATAGAAGTAAATTATCTAATATCAGTACACATAATTATACATAGTGCATATCACGAATAGACATTTTAAAACAATAAGCTTTTAATCAATTTATGATTTTACGATAACAAAGCGTAAATTGTCTCAATTATTTTGTGTTATTTTGCAATGTGCTGTAATCTTAGGGAATTGACGTCAAATTATTCTTTCCTAGTCTTGTTTAGCCTATTTATAATAAATACACTGTGATAATAACATCTTTCTGGAATAAAAAATAAATTTGTTTTATTCGTTATTTTACCAGATCTTATATTGTAATTCGTAGTTAGCATTAAAAAAAGTTCGTCTCGCAGGAACTACATCATCTTAGCGCGGTTCCGTTCATATCCCTAGTCTAATTTGGAAAGATTAAAATAGAAGCAGTTATTATTTTGGTTCCACCAGTCTTTTTTTTTTAAATTAATTATTATAATGGCGTGTCAACCCTTAAGGGCACTAACGCCATTCCTGTGAGTAGTAAAGTCTTGAAAGGTCTTGAAAGGTCATGATATTCGATCTTACCTGGAAGGGTCGGCTGACACAAGGTCCTGCTAGTTAGAAGGTCTTGGAATCTTGGAAATCTATATTTCTAAAAATAAATTGTTTTTGTTATTTTACTTAACCAGTTCTATTGTCAAATACATTATCTAACTATAAGCAATTAAAAAATAACAAGGAATAAAACAGACAAAAAGAAACGTTCGAATAAACGAAATCAATTAATTTAAAGTTTTAAGCACTTTTTTCTCCGATTGACATCGCCTAATTAAAACTTTCTTCAGAACCTTTTTTGTAGAGCATTTAGTAAGCTTTCGAATGGTAATCTTCCGCTTCACAAGATTGTCAACGGTTTTCGAGATACTAACGAAAGTATACAAAGTTACCAAAACTTTTTTTGTCTGTTGATAAAATATTTTATTCCAACCCTTCCTTTACTCTAAACGTAACAAAAATTTCAACATATTAGTTTTAATGAAAGTAGAACATGCAGAAAATGTTTCAACTGAATCCCATGATTCTAAGTACCCAAACCAAAAACGGTATTCAAAAACTATTTTTCCAATTTTCTCCAAAACGGTTAAAGCTATCGCATTGAAAATGGTTTCATTCGTTTTCCTAGCCCAAGAAGCATATAAAACGAGTACTTACAAGCTTATGAACTCAAAAACGTAAGCGTTACGATTTTTTTTGCGCGAATTTCGCCCCAAACGCCATCTTCCAGTAGGCGGATTTTGCTGGTTAACGAATTGGACCTTTCAAATTAGACGAAAGATTTTTGTACCAAATTTCATCAAAATCGGACCATTCGTCTGGGAGCTACAGAGCGAACAGACAATATATATATATATATATATATATATATATATATATATATATATATATATATGTATATATATATATATATATATATATATATATACACATATATATATTTATATATTTATATATATATATATATATATATATATATATATATATATATATATATATATATATATATACAAATTTGAACCACCGTTATTTTCGGTCCCTAGGGGTTCTGAAACGCGAAATTTTCTAGTCGGCACTTCCGGATTGTTTCATTGTATCAACCTTATAAGCGGGGTTCCTCCCTATGAGGGAGGGAGGAACCGCGCTAAAACCCATTATCCATAGCCCTCAGAGCATTTTTTATTTATACCTTCAACTTGTTACTTTGTAAAATTTGTTGACGTATTTGAATTATTGTATAAATTTGTAATTGGACATATAATTAATTGTCTAAGTGGATATATACGTATAATTACATTTCTTTAATAAGGCGCCTAGGGTGATTCACTCAAAACAATTATACTTTAATTGGATGTATATTTTTTAATAATTATTAACAAATATACATCCAATTAAATTATTAAATTATAGTTGTTTCGAGCGAATGACCCTAGGTGCAGATGCTCATAAATAAATAAATGAAAATAAACCCGTACGTTTAGAATATAACTTATGTTGAACTTATGAATTTATGAAAAAGTAATTCATATTGCTATCTTACCAAAACACAAGTGAGTTATAATAAAACTACAAATGAATATAAATATTAAAACATAATTATGCCTAACAGTTGCCAAGCTGTACTAAATGAAAAATAAATTTGCAGCAAATAAAAAAATCAAATTAGTTTCTGATAAGGGAAAATTCCGCTGAACTATGTAAATACTCTCCTATTTAAGAGTTCAAAATTAAATTGAATCCGTTTGAAATATTCTTTATTGTAACACCTCTTAATAAGTTTTATTTGCACAAAAGAGGAACATACAATACTTTAAAGCTATGCTTGATTTAAAATATTTCATCGAGTTTAAATTAAGGCAATTGAAAATTTAGAGGGTTATAAATTAGAATCATTCATATTCATAATATTTAGTTTTCATTCAATCATATTACTAAAGAGACTTAAGAAAATAATGCATGCAAAAAATAAATTATCATTCTAAATAATTGATATTTTATTATTATCATAATTGCTATTATTATTTATTCTATGATCATTTTACTTTAATCTTCCTTCATTATTATTTAATTAACAACTATTTCTTATTTTACTTTTAATTGACAACTGCCAATGATCCTAAAGGATAGAGGCACAATGAAATAAATAAACAATAAAAAATAAATTCTTGTGTCGTTCTAGTTTTGAGCTTACTGTCCCCATAATAAACGGAAAATTGAAAAATAATTGTAATATCTCAGCCATCTAACAGCGTAGATCTGTATACTTAGGGTGCGTTTACATCTGACACTTCTCGCAGGAAATATATGTCAGGTGTCGGATAGATATTCTCTTGAAGGTTTACATACTGACAGAAATAGCTAGACATTTATGTCATGGATATGTATAGGACAGTTCTGGATTTGTTCTAATTTGCGATAAATTCACCAAAAGCACAAATAACACTGTTCTGCAAAAAAAAACTTTTCTCCCCTCCCTTGAACAATTTTGCCTGTTTCTCATGTTTTCAGGTGTGCTGAGTCCGAATCTGAACTCAAAAAAATTCTATCACCCTCTGATTTTGAGAGAAAAGAGGAGAAACTTGGAAAAAATGAAAAATTGTATTTGAAAATTACACTGTTCTGCGCGAAAATACTCCTTCAAACCAACACATGCTTTCTTACTATTTTCAAATGTGCTGAACACGAATTTGAAGTCAGATTCTGTCTATCACGCACAGTTTCTTGAGAAATTCTAGTTTTTATCCAAAAATGTGAGTTTTTTGTAAATTTGACGAATTTTTTTTGGCATCAAAACGTAGTGGAAAAAATTCAAAAGCCCGATGATTTTGAGTGCAATGAAGTATATTTGAACGAAAAAAATTTGATGGGAATATAACAAGTGGTTGAAGAAATATGGCTAAAAGTGTTTTTTCAGAAACTGAAAACTTTGAATTTTTTTCACTATGTTTTGATGCCAAAAAAAAATTCGTCAAATTTACAAAAAACTCACATTTTTGGATAAAAACTAGAATTTCTCAAGAAACTGTGCGTGATAGACAGAATCTGACTTCAAATTCGTGTTCAGCACATTTGAAAATAGTAAGAAAGCATGTGTTGGTTTGAAGGAGGATTTTCGCGCAGAACAGTGTAATTTTCAAATACAATTTTTCATTTTTTCCAAGTTTCTCCTCTTTTCTCTCAAAATCAGAGGGTGATAGAATTTTTCTGAGTTCAGATTCGGACTCAGCACACCTGAAAACATGAGAAACAGGCAAAATTGTTCAAGGGAGGGGAGAAAAGTTTTTTTTCAGACAGAATCTGACTTCAAATTCTTGTTCAGCACATTTGAAAACAGTAAGAAAGCATGTTTTGGTTTGAAGGAGGATTTTCGTGCAGAACAGTGTAATCAGAGTTTACATCTGTTGGTATAGAAGTGTCGACAATACAGCTAGTAGCCAAGATATTAATCTCTGAAATTAAATACTTTTCGTAAAAATCTGTGTTTACACCTGGTGGTATAGAAGTGTCCATACTTACAGATCGTGATAGAAATATATATCTCAGACATAAATTGCTCATGGTTTACTCTAGTCGCAATTTCTGTCTGATATAAATTTCCTGCAATAACTAGCAAGTGTAAACCCACCCTTAGGCTCAATTGTCTAGTATCGTGATCAACTAACCACGTCTTTATAATCAATGCACAATCAATTTATAAACCTAATATAGGCAGATTATTTGGAATTAAAACATTCTTTATATAAACTGCCGATTTGTGCTGAATTGACTATTTATTTCCACAGTATAAATGAAATATAGCAAACTAATTGTATAGGCTTATGACATTACAAGCTCATCACTGCTATACAATCCAAACTGAAATTATTAAATCTTGTCGGAATAAGGGCTGCCCCACTAGCTTTTCCTGGACTAACTTAACAGGTGGATATTTTCTTCGCAGTCCAAAAACATAAATAAGAGAAGTTTCCACGACGGTATTAAATTGAAGAAAACTCGGTAAACAAATTGAAGAAAAGGACAAGAATGGTAGAATTGGATCCCGCCTTTTCCCGTATTGTATTTCTGGAATAAATTTCATTTTCCTTCAAATTCACCCGTAGAGGAAAAATCATCTCTCAGGGAACAATCATTTCCTTACTATTTTTAGGAAGTCATTTCCAAACTTATTTATGGAGAAATGAATATTTTCCACTTACTCCGCAGATATATTAAATATTAGCATCAGACTTTTCAGCTGCTCTTGGCACTGTCTTCAGAGCTATGTTGTTATTATCAGCTGATGCCAGCATCTCTAGTGATATAGCTGAAGACGGTAGCATAAGTAGGTGAACCAGCTACTTATGTTACCATCTTCAAAGCTACATATATTATGTTCAATAGCTCACGCCGACATCATCAGGGACATGGTGCGTTCAGCAATTAATGTTAAATTATTCGGAGCTTAGGTGTGTTTCACTAGCTTGTGATAACATTCATCAGAGTTAAGGCGTGTTCAGGAACACATTCCTCCGTCAAGGCTCTGAAGATGTTGCATGGTGTGTTTATCGGACCATGCCAACATCTTCAGAGCTACACTCTTATCAGCTACTCATGCTGCCTTCTTCAGAGGGTTTAGCAGATCATAATAACATATTTAGAGCAATATTACATAAGCTACCGTCTTCACAGCAGTAGTGTGTTCAGATACTTACAATAATATCTTCAGAGCTAAAGTTTATTCAGATACTCGTAAAATATGAAGAAAATAATCAAGAATCGGAATTCACGTTATAGCCTAAAGGCCATAAGATACTTAGCTATAAACATACACGAGAGGTTTTTTTTTTTTTTTTTACATTTTCTAAGGCCATAGTCTGTCAGCATATCGCACTAGGATTTCTAAAGTGACAAAACTCAAAATAAAACTCAACTGAAAATGTGTCACTCTTGTATGCAGGGGCCTGAGGATTAGGACAGGAAGGTTGAAACAACTGCCCTCTGGTGTACAAGCTCTGAAGCTACAGTTTTGATGGTTAATAAAGATATATTACCATGTCTTTCACAGTCATAACTAGAGCCCGGAAGTTAGGCATTTATTTTTGGGTGAAATAGGCAGGCAAAAAGGCGCATAAAATACTGAAAATAGGCAGTACTGTAATTAAAATAGGCATTTATAAGGAGTGAAGGCAAAGAGGAACCTTACTCATTATTAATGGAAATATGTATTTTAAATACTCATTCATTTCCTTATTACCAACTAGCTGTTAACCGGCGTGCCATGCTATCCCTACTTTCTGCTTCCATAAAATCAAAAATAAATTAGGAACCCCGTTCATTGTTTCGAACCCGTGACCTCCGATCTGTGAGTCATAAACGATTTTAACATAGAGCCCTATGGGACGATTTTAACATGGCCTACGAGACTTCCCGGATCAAGACCTACCAGTATTCCAAGTATGGCCAATGTGTGGATTTGTATAAGAAACAAACGGACAAACAGTCAGACACGTGATTTTTATATATATATATATAAATAGATTTATCGCCGAATTATTGTACTTAATCTCAAGGGAATTACTTCCCTTGTTACAAGCAACAACAAGATGCTTTTTCAAAGTATCAACTGTTATAGACCTTCTCAGAAAAAAATGTTTTTCATCATGGCAAAACTTCCTCTGCATTATCTTATTATTTCTAAATCCGGAATACCAGGTAATTCCACCATTGTCACAGCAAAAGGGCTGTGAGGAAGGATATGTGAATTTTTCTCTCATCCTCTCTCTTTCCTGATATTCATTATGCTTGTGTATTCCTTCTACTAAGGAAGGTTCTGTTATTTAGAGGTTAAATCCATGGGTTGGGAAAATAAGCTTTCGAATAGATATTTGTGACGGCAATTTGTAATTTAATTTGTGCAACATTTTTTGTCTTCGATGAACGGAAATTCATTATGTGCTTTTTGAAATGTTTAAATCGCGGAAAAAAACTTGCATAACAAGCAAAAAAGGCAAAATAAAAATTGTCGCTACACTTCCTAAATGCACGAAAACATATTTATTTCTATCTGGTTCTTCAATATATTCATTTAGATAAAAAAGGCATTTTGCCTAACTTTCGGGCTCTAGTCATAACTATGACGGGGTGAATAAAACCGATTTTTCAGTTGTGTCACTTTAGAAATACTAGTACAATATATGGACTCTATTATTTTTATCTAAGTTCGATTTCTTTTCTATGTTGTCATTTATGTTTCATAATATTGTTAGTTTGTCGTGAAGCTTATTCCTGATATGATTTGATAGTTTCGTTTTTCGCTCAAAAGTATTTATGTATGCCAGCAGTTGTATTTCTTCCTAAGTGTATACATCCTAGCAGCTACCATAATGTAGTTTATTTTTCCCCGGGTATGTAAATTATTATAGGTTTGCAAAAATTTGAAAAAAAAAATATAAAATAACGAAAAAACACAGAGAATTACTCCTTTACCGTTAGTTATAAGTACAGTATATTGCATTAAAACACTACTATATTAGACTGATAGTTATCCATGTGCCATTTACTGAGGGATTTCCGTTATTTAAACAAACTATTTGGTCTAGATTAAAGTCAATGACAGTAATAAACAGCTTTATTTAACTTGGTTCGTTTATTTCAAGGTATAGTAAGTGTTTAAAAAACATACAAAGAAAAAGTAAGTCGGAGATACCAGATTTATTTTACAATGCAATATGTCACGGTTGGAGTAGAGATTTTCAGTTAAATAAAATCTTAAATGTGAAAACGTTAGTTGTTCTAGGTTACATTTGATCATATACTTATATATATATATATATATATATATATATATATATATATATATATATATAAGTATGCACATATTACTATGCCGCCTCTAGCCCAGCATTTAACGGGTACATGCAAGGACTTAAATCAGGCTCTCCTAGCTTAGTGCTAACCACACTATCTCCGTAGTATGGTCAAGAATTAGGCCCGGTTCACACTGAGGAAACTGGTTTCGTGAAACATAAGTTGCTTGGAACGCATAGATAGAAAACCATAGGTTGGTTCACACAGAGTTTCATGAAATCGATTTCTTGAAACCGGGTTTAATGAAACTCATTAAATCGGTTTCATGTAACTTGTTAAATCGATTAGCAGCAACTTGAGATCCACGAAACCAGTTTCTTCAGTGTTCACCGGGCCAAAATTTTCATTAAACTCTGAGATTGTAGCAAATAACCAAGACTTTTTAAAAAAAAAAAAAAAAAATACTTTAATTCACAAATAGTATTGTTTCTACCGGAGCTGCATTGGCTGTTCGGACTAGCATTAAAATACAACACAAAAACCGGGCATAAGTTCCACTGAAGATTACTAATTTTACAATATTAATACTTTATTTTATTATATTAAGGCGCTCCCACTACATGGATAATTAGCACCAATACATTACTAGTAATATTGTTTTTACAATTTCTCTATTTATCCTATTAGATATTTCAATTTGAAAGGTTATCTAAATGATTCTTGCGAAGACGAGTCCCCTAATATGTTGTACGATAAGGTATCTTCATTAAATACGTGTATGTTTTTTAAATATTGTTGACATCGTCCCAAGATCTAGTCAAGCCCAAGTTTACGATCAAATACAGAATGCACCCTGTCCCAATAGATGTAGAGGGAATCGCTACTGTATTTCGTAATTAGGGATTAGTAATGAGTTTAGGATTGGATCTTTTGATGAGTATTTGATTCAAGATAAATCTAGATCAATGATCATTATATTCCATTTTAGTATGTAAATATTTTAATGGTTTAGGAATCGGTATTATATTCGTCTTCAAGCCTTTATTAATTGAAAGTAACTAACGGCTAAACTAATATATGCAAAGCAACAATATCCTAATGACATGGTTTATTTGGTTTAAAGAAAATATTTTCGATTTGGTTTTTATTCAATTTTTAGATAGAAATTAAGCTAAATAAACGTTAGACCTATGCTGCGCTACCCTTATTATTTTTACACATATGTTGATAGTTTGGGGTCTAGATCGGCTCAGTGTTCTGGAGGTCCTGAGTATAAAAATTGAGCGCCCACTATAGGTTGTATCTTCTACAGTAGTCGTTTAAGGGTTGTATTCGGGGTCCCAGACTGCCTCTAGGCTCATCCAGCCTTTAATTAATTTAATAGGTATTTGCAAAGAGGATAATCTTGCGCCCGAAGAGTCGTTCCTACCATACTATCTCTCTAGGATGCAGTTTGGACGAGAACCTGATACTCTAACAATAACTGCTCCCTTTCGCCCGTAAGGTTTGTGCGTGAAGTACATAGTTAGATCCACAGAGAGGTGGTTTTCTGGACACTATGCTCTCGGTACCATGGGCGTATATAGGAAATAATTTCGGGAGGGGCTGGGAAAATTTCGGGGGGCTGAGACCATTTACGGGGTATGGAATACGAAACATTTAGTTTTAGGCAACTAAAACGCTATTAAGCCTAAAATAAACTATTTTTTTATTAACTAAGTGATCTTATTTAAATTATTTTTAAGGTTTTTATGAAACATTTTTACCATCAAATGAAAATTTCGGGGGGGGGGGCTGCGGCCCCCCTTATATACGCCCATACTGGTAAGAACTAAGGATGTTGCAACCGCTTGAGTTAATAAACGTATAGTTTGAGCCTATTCTGTCTATAGAGTCTTAAGTGTGTTTTTTGCATGGGCGTATATAGAAAATAATTTCGGAGGGGGATGGAAAAATTTCGGTGGGGGGCTGAGACCATTTCCGGTGTCTGGAATACTAACAATTTAGATCTTGGAAGAGTTTTAGCCAACTTAAACGCTATTACACCCAAAATAGAATATGTTTTATGAACTAAATGATCTTATTTAATTTATTTTTAAGGGGTTTATGAAATTTTTACCGATTAAATCAAATTTTTTTTGGGGGGGGACCTCTCAATCTATCTATAGATGCATTCTAATATCTACATACGCACACGAGGCTTTAAGGAACTTATTAAGAACTTGAGACTTTGGCAATAAAAATTTGTTCCGTTCCCTATGTTGGAGGTTAGTAATAGAAGGGGGAGAGTTAGCGGGGGGGGGGGGATGATTGAGATCGGACCAGCGGAAACCACTGCTACACTTCCGCCCTACCCTCTAGGCACTTTCCCATTTCCTGACATTGGGTAGCCACGTGACACACCCCATCCAAGCAGGGCACCACTCACACTCTCACACGGGCAAACTTAAACACGTTATTAGCACTCCACCTGCTCCCCTTATGTGGAGGTCGTTTTCCGGCTCCCACTTCGGCTGAATTTAAATATAGATGAAACTCTGCTAAAATTGCTCCCGTCCCGTCCTCAGGTGGCTAAATGGAGCTGTGCATACATTCACATTTAATCAGCTACATGAGGCATACCATTAGCCTGTCATTTCTAGAATACTGTAGTCGGATTTGGAAATGTAGCAAATTTCGTACATACATTATTTACTTGTAGAAACCATTACAGCAAAGTGGTTAATTTGTAAAAATTCTTCTTACTTAAATTTATTTTCCAAAACCACATTAATACCACATTTTGCCATATTTAAATGTCCATTCAATTGAAGTGCTGTACTACTAAACTGGGCACATTTATAAACAATTCAATGGCTTTTAAAAATCTATGCAAGTATCAAAATTATGAATGAAGTTTTTTGATTTGAAAATAATGAACACATTTAATTATTTTTGGACTTCTAAATTTTTCGGGCTCATTAAAGGATCTAAATGCTATAACATGTCATTCAAATTTATGTTAACGAAAGCTCAATAAAAAGGAAATTTCAATGTCAATTCGTCTACTAAAGTCAGTTCTAAATCTTTGAGATCATTTTAGGACCTTTTTAGATGATGAAAACTCAATAAATTACTAATACAGCCTAAGTGTATTAACAATTGCTGTAATTAGTGCCATAAGTCATTCGTATTAAACCGAAAAACATGTTTTACTTAGGACCAGTATTTAAAAACCCCATACAATTCTTCCTATTTTCAACGAAAATATCACTTAGTTAATAAAAAAATAGTTTATTTTAGGCTTAATAGCGTTTTAGTTGCCTGAAACTACTCGAAGTTCTAAATGTTTCGTATTCCATACCCCGTAAATGGTCTCAGCCCCACGAAATTTTCCCAGCCCCTCCCGAAATTATTTCCTATATACGCCCATGGTACCGAGAGCATATTGTCCAGAAAACCACCTCTCTGTGGATCTAACTATGTACTTCATACACAAACGAAAGGGAGCAGTTATTGTTAGAGTATCAGGTTCTCGTCCAAACTGCATCCTTTTTTTTTTATTTATTTTATGAGCTTTTCGCAACTATAGCGACTTGCTCAGAACAAACATTACACATATATACATGCATATACAAACACATTGTATATATACATCAACAATATATACATCATCATTATTATGTATATATATATATAACTATCATTATTAAATATATATATATATATATATATATATATATATATATATATATATATATATATAACTATAGTATGCAACTCACAGTGAAGCATATTTTCACCTATTCCAGGGCTTATGGACAATTAAACGAGCAACTTCAGCTGCCTGACTCTCATCTATGAAATATTTGACGATGACCCCAAACAAATTGCAAGACTTTTTGACTTTTAGGAGGCCGCAGAACTAATCAGGGAAATTTAATGAGTCCGCATTATCTGAAATCCTAATTTTTATCACCTCCCAAGTTGAATGAAATTTTGCTAGTTTAAGAGCAAGGCTCCTGACAAATTATTTTTTTTTTTTTACGTACTTTATTTACAGAATATTACAGTCTCCGTTAAATTGTATTACGCAATCTGATACTAGTTGCATGCCGTCGCCTCAGGTGTCCCCAGTTTTCGGCCGAACACTAGGATGACCTGGAATTTCTAACGTGTTGTAAAGCAAATAGGCAGCAGGTTGATTATAACGCTGTTAGAGATTAGTGCGAGGTGAGGGGGGTGCGGATAAGTGGAGAGGTAGGGATGCGAAGAATTTTATTTTATTTTTGTATTCTTTTTTGTCATTATTATTTACCGTAGTAAAGTCGATTCACCCTATGGAAATGTATGAAAGGCAAGAAAGGGGTAAACGAAAGTGTCCCAGGGTCCAAAAAATGCAGGCGTCAGGAGGCCTGACATAGAGTGAAAATGCAGGCGTCAGGAGGTCTGACATAGAGTGAAAATGCAGGCGTCAGGAGGCCTGACATAGAGTGAAAATGCAGGCGTCAGGAGGTCTGACATAGAGTGAAAATGCAGGCGTCAGGAGGTCTGACATAGAGTGAAAATGCAGGCGTCAGGAGGCCTGACATAGAGTGAAAATGCAGGCGTCAGGAGGTCTGACATAGAGTGAAAATGCAGGCGTCAGGAGGTCTGACATAGTGTGAAAATGCAGGCGTCAGGAGGTCTGACATAGAGTGAAAATGCAGGCGTCAGGAGGCCTGACATAGAGTGAAAATGCAGGCGTCAGGAGGCCTGACATAGAGTGAAAATGCAGGCGTCAGTAGGTCTGACATAGAGTGAAAATGCAGGCGTCAGGAGGCCTGACATAGAGTGAAAATGCAGGCGTCAGGAGGTCTGACATAGAGTGAAAATGCAGGCGTCAGGAGGTCTGACATAGAGTGAAAATGCAGGCGTCAGGAGGTCTGACATAGAGTGAAAATGCAGGCGTCAGGAGGTCTGACATAGAGTGAAAATGCAGGCGTCAGGAGGTCTGACATAGAGTGAAAATGTTTTGACTATACTAGCGTTTTTTTATTTTTTTCGTGATAAGGAAAACTCTTGTTTTTATTATTAATAGATTGACCTAACGTTAAACAAGATTCAAAAGTATCGGCAGGCTCCATAATAACGGGAACAAATGATAATTGTGCAACTATTAAGGGCGTAATTAAATAGCTTCTCGTTATTGCTCGTGATATTGTTCCGCTGCCAATTCATGAATAAAAATTATGACTTTAGGCATTAACATTTTTCATCGCTGAATTGAAATGGGTCATAAAACTGATGAACGGCGTATGGAACGCCTAGGACTATTGTAATGCTTTATTATCATTGTTACTACTTCCGTAAGTCCTTCATCAACTCCCGATATGTCATAGGGTTTGCTAAATCGTCTACTGTCCTCGTCATTATGTATTAATAATTAAAATTATTATTGAATAATTTTTGGTTGGAAATGATACCGGATCCTTGAGAAGTAGGGAGCAGCTGGAAACATGTCGAAACAATAAAATAATATTAAACTGCATATAGGTTTAATGAGATAACTTAATTACTAATACACATAAAATATGGGCATATAATAAAATTCTAACGAATGGTTTTACGTACGTGGAAGGTATATGGGAAAAATTGGGGGCCTTTATCAACGCAATAGTACCCAAAAGAATGATTTTAGAGTTTTTGTCTGTTTATCTGTTTTCTGTGCGTGCTAATCTCAGAAACGGCCTATCCGATTTAGTTGAGGTTTTCACTAATATATTGTGGCAAGCTTTACTTAACATTTAGTGTTTGTTTCATGTCAATCGGTTCATAAATAAAAAAATGTGCTAATGTAAAGTATCACGTTGAACATTTTATGAACTATCGTTAACAAGAAACACACCACAGTTTTTTTGTTTTTTTCGACACAAATTGCAAAAGGTGTATAGTATTCCCCTAGCATATGATTGAATGAGTTAGTTAACCAGCAAAATTGGTTCATCTGGAGGAGGGGTTTACTCCGTACCCAAAGCAGTTATTCGCCCATGCTGGCCGTAATTATTGTTGTATTTCAACGAAACTCGGTATTCGTTCTGGACATATTAATTCAAAAATGTGTTGTAGAAATAAACTAAATCGGCTCATTAGGAGGAGGTTTTACTCTGGACCCAAATTACCAACTTGTCACAACCAGCCGTAATAAATCTAGCGGACGAAGTCTTCGGCACAGCTAGTTTGTCAAATATATGTTTAGTCAATTATAGAATGCCGAATTCTTTAATCGCATACCTAGCTACTTCCCTGGAGGGAAGTATGAAGTGCACTCGTTTAAATATAATTATTACTATATTTTAAAATATTATGCCTTATTTATTGAATTATTGGCAACAATTCCAGATATTTGAATTTTAAAGGAAATTACTATTGGCATATGGTCGTTACCTGCCAGGCGATGACAAATATTTCGAAATGTTTGAAATAACTTGATATACGAAAATTTCTGAGAAAGTAATCATAAATGTACTTTTTACTTATTTTCAGCGAAAAAAACACGTCAAACAGACTAGTACTCAAATATCATGGAAGTTAAAGAACGTCGTGTGTGGCTAGCGTAAGTGGATGGGTGACCGGAAGGAATAGCCACTTTCCGTTGTCATTATTACAGGGTAAAAACCAATAAATAGCAAGCTCTTACCCCAGAAACCGAGAAGTCGATACCCCGTAATAAAAATTAAAAGAATTAATAATAACAATAATAATAACAAGAAATATATAATTACAATAATAATAACAAGAATAATATTGTAATACAATAACAAGAATTCCAAAGTATCGCTGACTAATAATTAAGTATATCAATCGATGAAATAAATTCTAATTGTTTATATGAAAACATTGAGTATTAAATAATCCCTATATAATAAAGATTTAGGAGGTAAGAAATACAATAAAAATATTGTATTTTCTTTTGCTTTAATAGTTATAATAAATTGTCCCGTAACACGCGAAAACATAATTTGTGTTTTCCTGAGATTTTCGCCCAATGAGATTTTCCCCTAACTAGGAAGAGACTCCGGAGGAATGGAGTTGGCCGTTAATGGAAGGATGTCGTGCTGGATTCGTCTCAGCAAAAGCTTGAAATATATTTCGTGCAATATATTATATAATAATTGGTATTCATGAACAATATCTACCATTCGAAGATATATTTAGTTATAGTCGGAGAGCCGGTAACGCACTTTTCATGAAGTGTTTTATGCACCCTGAAATTTTGCTATAGTGTACCTCTTAGGTAGATAAGAAGGTAAGTATGTGTTTCCTGGACATACCTTGGAACACCAGGTACTGCGCATAGGGGAAAGGTGCAAAACAATATTGCCCAAAAATAGTGTTTTATTCAGAAGCCAAATGAAAAACATTACAAATTAAGGCAATTTTAAAATTAATAATAAATAAGGCAGGCACTTTTAAGGGGGTTAAAATGTAAATTTAAAAATAAAAACTAAGTACCTAGTTTTGGCGCGGTTCCTCCCTCCCTTCATAGGGAGGAACCCAGCTTATAAGGTTGATCTCATGAAACAATCCGGAAGTGCAGACTAGAAAATTTCGCGTTTCAGAACCCCTAGAGACCGAAAATAACGGTGGTTCAAATTTGTAAATATATATATATATATATATATATATATATATATATGTGTATATATATATATATATATATATATATATATATATATATAGATATATATATATATATATACATATATATATATATATATATATATATATATATATATAGATATATATATATATATACATATATATATATATATATATATATATATATATATATATATATATATATATTTCTTTGTTCGCGGATTTCTGGCGTGCCTAATGGTCCGATTTTGATGAAATTTGGTACAAAAATCCGTCGTCTAATTTGAAAGGTTAAGTTCGTTAACCAGCAAAATCCGCCCACTGGAAGATGGCGTTTGGGGCGAAATTCGCGCAAGATAAATCGTAACGCTTACGTTTTTGAGTTCATATGCTTGTAAGTACTCGTTTTATAGGCTTCTTGGGCTAGTAAAACGAATGAAACCATTTTTAAGGCGATAGCTTTAACCGTTTCTGGGAAAATCGGAAAAAAGTTGTTAAATCAAGTTTTTGGTTTGGTTACTTAGAATCATGGGATTCAGTTGAAACATTTTTTTTCAATTTCATCAAACCTAACATGTTAAACTTTTTGTTACGTTTGGAGTTAAGGAAGGGTTAGAATAAAATATTTTATGAACAGACATGAAAAGTTTTGGGGACTTCGTATAATTTCATTGATATCTCGAACACGGTTGGGAAATCGTGATAAGTGGATAGAAATTACTTGAAAGCTTCTCTACAGCTTTATAAATTCTATACAAAAAAGATTCTGAAACAATTTTTGATTAGGTGATGTCAATCGGAGAAATAACTGCTTAAACTTTAAAGTAATTGATTTCGTTTATTCGAACGGTTCTTTTTGTCTGTTTTTATTCCTTGTTATTTTTTAATTGCTTATAGTTGGATAATGTATTTGACAATAAAACAGATTAGGCATAATAAGAAAAACAATTCATTGTTAGAAATATAGCTTGCCAAGAGAAAGAGATTCGATGACGTCTTTTGAATATTTTCAATTGCCTTCATGCTGTTGTTTTTTTTTTTTTTTATTTTATTTTTTAATTGATTTTATTTGTAGAATTATTACTATAGTAAAAGAACACAGGAATATGTGAAATATATAGATATTTTCCAATTCATTGAAACGTATGGATCCGGCTCTGGCGGACACGACCAGGTAAAGTCATAAAGCCCTTTGAACAAAGGCCGAGGAAAATATTATCTGTTTCTATTCTAAGCTTTTCAAATGAGAATAGGGATATTAACCGGAACCGCGCTAAGATGATGCAGTTCCTCCGAGCCGGACTTTTTATTTTTAATATTAAATGAAGTGCTTTATTCACGCTGCGAATTAAACAGCGTCTTCAATAAACATATTTGAAAATAATTGCAAAAGGGCAGACACTTTTATGGGGTTTAAGTATCAGGAAATGTAAAAATAACTGTTGCCTATGATAGACTGCAATACACTGCGCGTAACGGTAAGAGTGCATGAGACAACCGCACAGTGTTGGTTGTTTTCTGTCCTCTCATTGGTTCTTGCTCACATGATCTTGTATAGCTGTTCCGGTTTTAATGGCAGCGCGAATAAAACTCTCATTTAATATTAGAATAAAAACAATTATTTTTTTTTTTTTTTTATGCGTTATATCCCTTAAAAGTGTCTGCCGTATTTATTATTCATTGTAAAATTGTCTTAATTTTACATTAAAGATAGTTGGCTTCTCAATAAAACTCTATTTATGGGAAATATTTTTTTGTACCTTTCCCCTTTCCCCTATGCGCAGTACCTGGTGTTCCTAGATATGTCCAGGAAACACATATATACCTTCTTATATCTCCAAGATGTACATTATAGCAAAATTTCAAGATGCATAAAACACTTCATGAAAAGTGCGTTGCGGCGCGTGCGGTGCGTGGCTCTCGGACTATTAGTTATAACATATAATTTCTACTTCAAAACTTGTATTAATATAACATTGATACGAATAAAAGAAATCTTAAAATGTATATATATATATATATATATATATATATATATATATATATATATGGAAATATTGTAAATACATTCTGCTACTTCTTAAAACATTTATTCTTTGAAACTTCAATTTTTGTAGTATTTGTACAAATGACATACATTATCGAACAAAATTTATTGTCATGATGTTTAAAGAAAGCTGCTTACTGTCTGATTATTCTTACTTGTATTTTGGCTGCATTTATTTTTAGCTGATGAATGCTGTCAAAGTGCAGCCGAAACGTCCAATACAGATTTCTGCCTGAAGTTCTGACGTTTTTTTCTCCTAGCCGAATCCCAACCGATAAAAAAACGTTTTATATGTCTTGATTTCATATAAAAAGACCTCATTATACGATTGTGCCCCTTGTCCTCAACTATGTCTTTTAAAATTTTCAGAAGGTCATATATTATAAAAACCTCAATTTCTTTTTAGTACGTGCTCTACATGGTTCGCGCCACTTGACGCCTCTTCAGGAGCAATTTAAGTAAGTACATTTCGGGAAGACCTACCGCAGGTCTGTTGAGGCTGAAATGAAATGGATTTACTTAAGTTTTTCCTGAAGATGCGTCAAGAGGAACGAAACATGTACAGCACGTATTAAAAAAAAATAATACGAAATTGAAGTTTTTGTAATATTTGTCCTTCTGACAATTTTAAAAGACCCCAAAAGAACTTATTTTTCCTTTATATTATTTAGACCACAGTTTTTTGTAGGGAAATTGTGTTTTGTTTCTCTTTTTAATTTACGAAAGTTCTTCTTAAATAATGTAATAAAAAAAAAATTATTATTTTATGAAAATATTTGCGAGGTAGTGCATCTTCCTATGTCTAAAAATTTCAGGAAAATCGCGGATTTATAACTAAAAAATATATTTATGTTGCAGAAAATACCTTTATTTTTCTATTAGCATATACGACAATTTAGTACGGAATTAAATGAGAATTTCCTTAAAAATTGTAATTAAGACCTATCAGCCTCAATTTTCATGTTAACTGTAAAAAAAAGAAATTGAAAACTGCCTAACGATTAATTAAGGAATGTTTTGCATTATTAAAAACTCAAGACAATTTTTCGAATTGCGGAGAGGAAACAATTTTTATCAGCTTTATTATGATTAATGAAGTTTAATTAATTAATATCTCTCGTTTTTTATTAAATTGTTAGGTTGTGTATTAGATACAAGATGGAGTAGGGATTATCAGTGACGGAAGAGAAGCAACAAGTGCCGGACAGCTCTCTCTTCAGCCCTGCTTTTTTACTTGTGCCTCTTCATTAGGTCTTGCTTCCTTCAGAAAGAGTCTCTCACTCTTCAATCTTCTCTTTATTTTTTCTCTCACTCTTTTTTGCCCTTTTATCTCTCAGTTTCTCTCTTTCCAACATCTTATACTAGTTGCATCCCCTCTCTCTTCCCTATCTCTTTCTCAGTCAGACTTCTCCGTCTCTACGTTGTTTGTCCGTCCCATTGTCGGGGTGAGAGGAGTTAGCCGCAATTTAGAAGAGGGGTGAAAAACTTTAAAGGAAAAAGAAAAAAAAAAAATTGTTCAACAGGAGGCTGTCAAGTTACCGTAAAATTAGAATTAACAGGTTGAAGACTAAATTCAGTCAGAATTTTTTATTCGGATTTTCATCTCGTTTTTCCCTTTGTGAGTTGGCTGTCACAATATAGTATTATTATTCATTTATCTTCTATTATATAAAAATGAATCGCTAAATGTGTTGGTAAGCGCAAATCTCGAGAACAACTGAACCGATTTCGCTAATTTTTTTATAATATTCCTTGAAGTACGAGGATGGTTCTTACGGAGAGAAAAATTAAAAAAATTGCCTGAAAAAGTCTAAAAACTACATTTTTCGGGTATTATTTACTTTGTTAACGCAAATTCATTTTTAAATAAAAAACATATGTTCTCAATTATAATATGTTTAACAGTATTAGGGTATTTGTGTATAAGGAAAAAAATTAAATAAATAAGAACATGTAATCACATGTTACCTAATAATGTAGGTGACAATAGATCACATGTTAATAATGCAATTTAAATTAATTTATATTTGCGTTAACGAAGTAAAAAATACCCCACTTTTCTATATTCCCATACAAAATATTCGTAATAATACTTAAAGGTCCATTTTAAGTTTAATACCATACCATAAAGTGTTAGTGGAGGGGTTCTGGGAAGGCAAAACAATTCAGTGACATTAGTATCGTATAAATAATAATGTCAATATTTGTCAATATTTATACTATGGTGACATTACTCAAAAACACATTGACTGTGGGAAAATGTAAATTTTCTCTGGTAAAATGTCACTTGAAATGTAAACATCTCTTTGCTGTGCATCTATAATATTACTAAATCTAAAAGCCACAAATTTCTATAAAATTACTGAAGTGTTGTGTGTTTGTGACTTACTATATATGCCTCCTATAAGGCGGCGAACCAATTTAGGCAGAAGAACTTGAAATGCATCGAATTAATTATCAATGTAATCGTACGACCCAGGAACGTGAAGATCGCAATGAACGTGAAAGAATTCGTTTAAGACAGACGCGTGAAGCGCGACATTCGACTAATAATGGTGCAAGTTTGAATCGAGCTGCTGTGAATTCATTACAGTGCCTGCAGCTGTGTTGCTATTGGACCTATGAACTCAGTTTAACTATAAACAAATCCCAGGGGCAGTCACTAAGTGTTTGTGATATTAATCTAGAAAGCCCGTGTTTCTCGCATGGTCATTTGTCTGTTGCCTGTTCCCGTGTGGGAAAACCACCTGCTCTGTTTGTTTACGCGTCAGGTAATGAAACAAAAAATATCGTGTACCATTAAGTACTACAATAAAAATGAAACTTAATTTAGAATAAGTAAAAATAAAGTAAAATATAATAAGTAGGTATCATAATAAGAAATATGATATTGTAATTTTGATTGTGATTTTTCAGTAACTATTAACAGAATTTTAAGTGTTTTATAATTTTTATTTTTTGACATAATGTAATTTTCGACTTATTAAATTTTTTTTTCTTTTATTTTTATCTTGCTCGATATCCGGTTGTCCCAATTAGCAAAATAAGTATTAAAAAAAGATTAAAGAATTGTCTGTTAGGCGGTACGAAGTTCGCCGGGTCAGCTAGTTACTTATATAATTTTATTTATATCGTACATTATCATCTACTAATTTTTGTTTAAAGTTTTTTTTTTTTAAATTAATGTTATTTTAAATCTGTACAATTTATTTTAGTACAATAATAAATTGTGCTCGTTTTATTACACATTTTAGTGAATAGAATATGGAAGGGCCAATTATTATTGCTGTTTTTAATCGCTGTTAGGGGCGCTAATCACGGGGCAAAGTTAAGCCTGCTGGGAAGGACTTTAGGATGGGTCCGAGTGGAAAGGTATTGACCTCTGGGATTTGGGTGGGATGAAAATTTGGAATGAAACGTTAGGATACGGGATTTCGACGTCTTTTAGGAAGGGGATGTTTAGGTCATTGTGTAGGGTTTTGTTGGAGACAACAGGGAGCATTGACTATTCTACGAAGGATTTTGGATTGGAATGCTTGTTTCGTTGTGTATTTGAGTGCTTCGCTGTTCCCCATAATTCAAGCCCTTAAGTCCAAATAGGTCTGATTGTAGTTTTTGATAATTGAGAAGATATGGTCAACCGTTCAGAAGTAGGAAGCGTAGATCGTCGGGGTTTCGGTCAGTGTTCTTATTCGATAAAACACATTTTATTTGCTAAAATGTATATTTATTGCCGCCAACGTTTCGGCTTGCTATACAAGCCATCTTCAGGGCTGTAAAAACATATATGGTGTAACAATCGTAAGGACAGAAACAATAACAAAAAACAAAAAACAAAAAAAAAAAAAAAAAAAAAAAGGCTAGAAACATTAACATAAATATGAGTACCTATATGCTTGAAAATATAAATATAAATATACATATATATATATATATATATACATGTATATATATATATATATATATATATGCGTATATATATATATATATACATATATATATATATATATATATATATATAAAGTATAATAATAGCAATATAAATAAATATAACTGTATAGTGACATACCTATTGCTAGAAACATTAACATAAATATGAGTACCTATATGCTTGAAAATACAAATATAAATATATATATATATATATATATATATATATATATATATATATATATATATATATATATATATATACAGTATAATAATAGCAATATAAATAAATATACATGTATATGGTATCGAAGCGAATGCAGTACAAGTGTCATAGTAACATACCTATTGAGAAGATTGAGAACTGTCCCGTTTCAAGAAGAGAACATTTCTGAAGACTGGAAGGATGGGTCGGGGCTAGACAGTAGAGAATGGGGGGAGGGGGTGGAGAGGAGTGGGGCTGAGAGTAAGGATAGAGGGTATATATATATATATATATATATATATATATATATATATATATATATATATATATATAAATATTATACATGTATATATATATATATATATATATATATATATATATTTATATTTATATTTTCAAGCATATAGGTACTCATATTTATGTTAATGTTTCTAGCCTTTTTTTTTTTTTTTTTTTTTTTTGTTTTTTTTTGTTATTGTTTCTGTCCTTACGATTGTTACACCATATATGTTTTTAAAGCCCTGAAGATGGCTTGTATAGCAAGCCGAAACGTTGGCGGCAATAAATATACATTTTAGCAAATAAAATGTGTTTTATTGAATAAGAACACTAACCGAAACCCCGACGATCTACGCTTCCTCCTGATTTTAGTTTTGTATATAGTGAGTTTGTTGTGTGTCGTAAGCTTTGAAGTAGGTCCAAGTAGTCGTCGTAGGAGTCCATATCTCCTGTTCAGTTCTAGTCGTGTGTGTGGGATCCATGTGAGTCTGCTGTCTAGTAGAAGTCCCAGGTAACGCACGGCATTAGATACAGGAAGTTCACTGCTGCAAATGAATACAGGAGGAAAAGTGCTTTTATTAAGAGTGAATGTTACCTCACAGCATTTTTCAGGTTGTTTATAGATAACCTATTTATTTGTGTAAATTTTAACGCCTATTTGACATAGAATACCTCCTCCGTGCATTGTAGTCTCTCATACAAAGTACATATTTTAAATTTCTGTTGTATTTTACTATTAAAATGATTGTACTACCTATCGAAATTATAAAAAAACAACAACCAATGAAAAACTCAGGCACAAAAAAAAAGAATAAAAAAAAAGGAAAAATCATTTTTTATTCAGAAGGGTTATGAATATAGCTTTGTAAATGGTTTGAATTGATTTATTTCGTCAGACTACTTATAAAAAGTGTACTTGGAAGTCTAGAGACGCCAAAACGCAGACCCAACAATTTGTTCGCGTGATTTTTGCTAAAAAAAGAGTAGAGGAATTTAGCTGATAAACGAATTTGAGCTGTTGTTTGAGAGAAAGTATTTTTGTCCAAAAGTGTTCAATTTTTAAGGCTGTTAGAGCGCTACAAAATATTTATTTATATATACATTGATCGTAATTGTAGGGTCTGAATTGTAGAAATTTTGTTAGCGGAATGTCTCCATATACTTGGAGAGAGAAAACGCATTAACCCTTTCGCTGCGGGTCTCCCTTCGGAAGGACAATTCTCCGTTTTTCCCCCTTAAGCTTCAAAAGGCTCGTAAATGGAGGGGATTCACTTTTACAGCTCCAGGTAAAGACAGTTGCCTTCAGTGTTGTCGGGCTTTCGAACAGTGTTTTCCGTTTTCAAATAGGCTGACTGGAAGATGTTTTATGAAAAAAAAATTCTTATATGAAAAATTCAAACAAAAAATGCACCCAATACTGAGGTGTTCACAATCAATGAGAGCCGCAGCGAAATTGTTAAAAGCTTAAATGGTGCATTAGATGTTTTTAGTTCGTCCATCTAGCTAAGCAATGTGCTTAGTTATGCAGTCGGAATTTTTTCACTGAATTCCGGAAGTGATCTTGGGTATAAGTTGTTTCCCCGAATTCAGAAGTGTTACATCATTAAAACGATGGCTTTTTAGTTAGAAATTAGTTTCATCGATCCCAGAGAGTGAGATACCACACCTAACACGAACTATGTGGCATATTACAAGCAGAAACACGCTGGTGTAATTCACACGAGATTGAAGAGAAGTTGTTTGCTTGAAAAGTTGCTGAGAATAGCAGGGCTTTGACCTTTAGCAACCACGCTATGGCTTAACTTACCTATGATACTCCTTTATGATTCATGCAACTTGCAAAGTAATAAACTGATTTATGTTACCACAAATAAACAATCAATTACTGACTATAGATATTAGTTAAGTATGCGCTCAAACTTTTAAATACTTCCCTAGTAATAATATACTCGTATATTTGTGGGAATTTATGCGTATACTTTTATTTGTAAATAAAAGTATTTTTTTCTAAGTATGTGACCACCTTGCAATTGTGACTTGTTTTCAATAATGAACTTTTTCAGAAATTTCTAAATACTGCGTTTGGCTTGAATTCTGTTTTAGTTTGAAAAATTAATAAAACAAAATTCCCACACTATTATGAATGCATATTGTAAAAGAACGGAATATGTACTTTCAGCGTGCTTTCTCCCATACATATTATGAATGCATGTTGTAAAAGAACGGAATATGTACTTTCAGCGTGCTTTCTCCCATACATATTATGAATGCATATTGTAAAAGAACGAAATATGTACTTTCCGCGTGCTTTCTCCCATACATATTATGAATGCATATTGTAAAAGAACGGAATATGAACTTTCAGCGTGCTTTCTCCCATACATATTATGAATGCATATTGTAAAAGAACGGAATATGTACTTTCAGCGTGCTTTCTCCCATACATATTATGAATGCATATTGTAAAAGAACGGAATATGTACTTCCAGCGTGCTTTCTCCCATACATATTATGAATGCATATTGTAAAAGAACGGAATATGTACTTTCAGCGTGCTTTCTCCCATACATATTGTAACTCGCAATCAGAACACTTCTTTTTGCGCACAATTCTTGCAAACAAAGCATACCACTTAGTGTTTTGCGATATTAGATTTTTAGATAAACGTTTTATGGATATTTTGATGATGAAAGTTGAATGAAACTATTTCCAATACAGTATACAATATATATATATATATATATATATATATATATATATATATATATATATATGTTTGTATAAAACCAAATAAGATATTGGTAGAGCCTACAATTGGGGATGGGCACATCCCACTTGACATAGGGTTTATATTGATATAAATGATGTAATAAAAAAAAAAAAAAATCAGTCCCGTAACAGGCCACAAGGGTCCAGAGGGGCAGATACGTAGAGGTATCTGATTCTTGACCATACGGCACACTAGGGAGATTGTATGGTCAGAACTATGCTCTAGCCGCCTGATTTTTCCCTTTGCAGGTACCCATTAATTAATTAATTAAAGGCTGGGTGAGCCTGGCGACGATCTGGGGCCCCAATTCCAACCCTCGAACGACGACACTAGAAGATGAAATCTATAATGCACGCTCGGGTTTTGGACCTGGGACCTCTAGTTGATTAGTCGAGTGCTCTACCACTGAGCTAACCTCGCCCCCAAATGATGTAATAAGAGGGTTTATTTTGAAGTAACACTTACTTTATTTTTCTTCTAGTATTTGAAAATTGCCTGAACGCCGAAACGTTATTTATAATGATTGGAAATAAATAAAGAAATATTTATGGTCTGACGTGCTAATGACCTCAGAAGTTGATGCACCAAAACCAAAACCAAAAAAAAAAAAAAAAAAAAAAAAAAAAAAAAAAAAAAAATGTATGGTCTGAGGTAATTTAAGGTGTTTTAATTATTAACTATTTTTAAAACAAAAATCATTTGTTGATTTTAAATTTCTGTTATGTTTGGAGAAGAGATAGTATTTGAGTACATGAAGTATTTTGTCAATAGACAATACGAGTTTTGACTCTGAGTATATTTTCTTAAATATCTCGAAAACACTCGCAAAATGTTCGTACGTAAAAATTATTTTTTGAAAATGCATTGCTTAGTGCAACGCCTACATGAGGCATCTACAGAGGAATAAATGCTATTCGCCAAAGAATATTATTACATGAATTATAGTAATGACATTCCAAATTCTAATAAATGTTTAATAAAATAGTACCTATCTAAATTTCGATAGCATCACCCTAATCGGCGAAAAGGTATAATAACCATAATAAGTATAAAGTATAATAAGTATTGCTTATGAAGTCTACCAAAGAGTAGCCGAAACGTCCTTAACCCATCCGATGCGACGCCCGAGTATTCTCGCCACACCTGTATCTCTTGATTGCGAGCTATTGTAGGTTTGCTGCGTACCTCGATTGTAGTAAATAAATCGTTGGGAGTAATACACGTCGTCGTTCTCGTAAGATAAATGTGAAAATGATGATTAGTAGAGCCCGGAAGTTAGGCAAAATGCCTTTCTTATCTGAATGGATATATTGAAGAATCAGATAGAAATAAATATGTTTCCGTGCATTTAGTGTAGAGACAATTTTTATTTTGCCTATTTTGGCTATATTAAGATTTAGAGCCTTTTTTTTTGGCTTTTTTGCTCGTTATGCAATTTTTTCTGCGATTTAAACATTTTTCAAAGCACATAACGAATTTCGAATTTCAGTTCGTCGAAAACAAAAAAGATTTCACAAATTAAATTACATTTTACCGTCACAAATATCGATTCGAAAGCTTATTTTCCCAACCCATGGATTGACCCTCTGTAAATAACAGAGCCTTCCTTGGAAGAAGGAATGCACAGGCATAATGAATAACAGGAAAGAGAGAGGATGAGAGAAGTACGTCTCCTTCCTCACACCCCTTTTGCTGTGACAATGGTGTAGTTGCCTGGTATTCCGGATTTAGAAATGATAAGATAATGCAGAGGAAGTTTTTCCACAATGAAAAACATTTTTTCTTAGGAGGTCTATAACAGTTGATACTTTGAAAAAGCATCTTGTTGTTGCTTGTAACAAGGGAAGTAATTCCCTTGTAGTATTAACTACGAATTTTAGGACGGGTTATCTATAGGTTACCACCCTATTCTAGCCAGGATAGGGGTGATGCCTGTTCTTTAAGATAATGAAATGAATAATAAAGAAATGAATGAGTATTTAAAATACATATTTTCATTACTAATGAGTGAGATTCTTCTTTACTTTCACTCCTAATAAATGCCTATTTTAATTACAATACTGCCTATTTTCAGTATTTCAAATGCCTTTTTGCCTGCCTATTTTAACCAAAAAGAAATGCCTATCTTCCGGGCTCTAATGATTAGTAACCAGCGCCTAAATAAAAAAAAAAAAAAAAAAAAAAAAATACTGGTGCGTACGGCCGCTCTAGGAGAGGGAGTTTGGTCCGCCTGTGGAGGAAATATGCATCTAGCCCACTTCGCATCGAAGTGTTAATACAGATTTTTACAAAAATTGCTAATTATTTATCTACAGCTCATTATTTAGGAAAATATACGAAAACTTACTTCGTATGGAGATATTTATTAATCATAGTGAAAACTTATCCAAACGCAATTTGTTGTCCCTTCAAACACCCAAACTTAACATTTCCTAGTGTGCTTATTAAAGCAGGCTCTTGGCTGTGGTGTTGTGGATTGAGTTTGAAGGCCGAGGGGGATTGGAGCGTCGGAGCATGTCAGTATGGTGTTTACCCGCCTCTACCGATAACAGCGTCTGTTTACATTGATATCTTATCTTGAGGGAGGTGGGGCACCGCAATCAATTATCTTACCAAACCGCCTCTTTCTCTCCTTCACTCAATCTTTGTCATAGTCATTTCGGAAAATTGAATATTCCTTTTTATTGGCGTGTTTTCTCTCTGATTATAGAGAAGAACAATTATTTCAGGATTAGGCTAAAAAGTTCGACGAGAAATATCGACGTTATATAACCCCTAACTTTAGAAAGTAGACAGAAACCGAGTTATGAGAATTCGACTATTCAAATAAGAAAATTAATAGGAAATGTCTCATTTGACATTCGTACTTAACCTTCTGGCCGCTACATTCGATACACGGTCGTTGTTCGAATGACGCGGAACTCATTTGCCAAGGGGTGAATGTTCGCATATTTCGAACAGGGAAATTGACCTAGTCTATGACGCTTCACATATCAAGACCTACCTATGTGCCAAGGCTGGTCAAAAGCGGTCAAACTGTGTCACGTCCCCAAGTAATTTCCAAAGAAAAGGCACCACCCCTTGGCGGAAAATGAACCCACTAGAATATCATTTAAATTGTTTTGTTGAAGGAGGATGGAAATATATGTTTTATTTAAACTAAACCCCAACTCCTTATGGCGTTTGCTAGTTTTAATAATAAGCCTATGTTAATATTTTGGCGTAATGTATATCGAATAATTTTGAAAAGACCAAAAACTACGGCAATCATGGACAAATTAAGAATTTGGTTCCCGACTTCAAGGCACATCTGCATCTAGTCCATAAGCGTCTAGTCCATAAGTCTATATACTTTGATAGTCGAACTGGTCAATAGACAAGAAAATTTAGCCTGCTTCAGTTGGGTCTCGAACCCATATCTTATCAAAAAGGTATGCGATCTATCACGAAGAGACTCTTAAGCACGATGTGTACAGAGTTCTGGTATGAAGAACAAACATTTGTGGAGACATGAGACAATTAAAATAAATTACTTTCGGGGTAAACCTCTCTCCATTTGGACAGATTTAGTTTGTTTTCAAACTCGTCAAATTCTTTTTATTAGCAATGCGATATACGAAAAATTTTATTAGTAAAACAACAAAAAAACAAAGTGAGGCCGCTAATGCATTAATAGTTGGTTTTGTGAGTGAGAGTAAATATTAAAATAAATCATTTACGGTAGCTAGAGAAGGTTTAGAAAATTCATGGTTATTACAGCAATATCTAAATTCCTTTGGAAATTACTAAAAAATATATATAATAAAATAAATATAAGGAATGAAGGTATTTCTACCGAACCCCAAAAATACATTTTCCTTGGAAGAATCTCAAAGTTGTTGGCAAAGTTCACTGAACCAACTTCACGCATAACTCTTAAGTTATTCAGCTCATTTAAGATGGGAACCATCGGTGTCGAATTAAACTACAGTTTTTCACCCCGAAATGAGGCCATTAAGATGAAAAGTCTTTCTTAGTTTTATTCATAAACGGATTTATGTAATGGCCTTGAAGGGAGAATGTGGAGTGGGATTGAATGAAAGTTAGTTCTGAAAAGTTTTGAGCCCTCGTTGCTCTACATTACCTCTATTCATGAATTACTCATTTTACAGCAGATTTGAGGAATTTTCAACTTATTCTTTAGTTGTCAATTTGGCCATTTTGAATTCCTAGATAAATCCTTTTGGTGTTCTACGGAGCCTCTTTTATTTTACATTTTCGTAAATTAAATGTTTCGTGGCCCCTTTGACATCTCTTGAGGGGTCTAAAGGCCTGAAAGAGGTGGTCAGTATTCTGGTCCCTGAAGAGGAGACAGAAAGGCGAAACTTGTAGAGAAAGTGCCTTAATAAAGTATTACATGTAAGGAGTAGACCCAAGCCTTATGTAGTGAAAATCATGAGGCAAAAATGTAACAGATTCAACGTGAAACATGAACTGATTTTGGCGGAAAATTAAATTTTTATAAGAATTATATGTATAATTTATCACAGAAAATGAAACACAGTTTTTTGTGTACTTCCCCAATGGCGTTTTCATGATTAAAATGATTTGCTTTTACAGCGAAATCATTTCTTTAGGCAGAATCTTGTGATGGAAATTCGTTTACGTTGAGTGTATTCGTTTCCTTGATAAGTGATGTGCTAAATTTTATCATATTTTTTGTTTTAATTCTGTTAACATTTCAGCACATATTGAACGAAATTGAACGAAAATTTCCTATGCAGCTAATTTGGCTCTCCTTATGTATAAAAATGTACATAGGTAAAAATATACAAATTTAAATAAAGAAAAATATCGTAATCCGAGTTGAGTAACAATAATAATAGTAATGGGTATAATCATTAAGTTGAAAATATAAACGGATATAAACATATGGTTGCAAAATAGTAACGGCTATAAACATGCGGTTGTGAAATAGTAAACGATAACACTCATTAGTTTGAAAATAGTAACAGGTATAAATCTTAGGTTGAAAACAGTAACGGGTGCTAATATAAGGTTATAAAATATTAGTGATTATACTCATTATGTTGATAATGTAGAATTATTTTCTGTTTTCATTTGAATGCTCCGGTACTTAGGCTTTCAAGACTTTGCCAACTCACATGATGCCTTTCTTAGGTTATTTTCGTTTTTTGGTTATAGTCATAATGTGGACGTTAGTAGTAAACATTTTTAAGAAAAGTAGTTAAAGGAATGTTTTGTTTTATTATTTTATTTTTTGTACAGCGAACCGACCTCTAGGCCAGTGTTAGATAAAAAAAAACCCACTGAAAGCGTTAATTTCTGTTGTAATGTTGATAGTTTTTAGATGTGTAAGGATTGTTGTGACATATTTACTGGTATCAGTAAGTAATTGGTCATTGTCGTATGGTAAGTCTTGATTTTGCATTGATGCTATTATGTTACTTGTCTTGTATATAGGTTTTTGCCGTTTTGTTAATTTCTACTCCTGGTTTATTCGTGTGTTACCAATTCCAAGAATACCACTTCATCTCTTATTGGTAATTGCCGTGTGGTATGTCTTGATTTTGCGTTGATTCCATTCTATTCAATGTTACATATTTTGTACATAGATTTTTGCTGTTTTAATTATTTCTACTCCTGGTTAATTCGTATGTGACCAATTTTAAGTTTAGTGAAAACCACTTCTTCTCTTCTAGAACGATTTGGATCGAGAAGTCCTATCCGTCATTCCATTAGTGGAATTGAAAGAGTCTACTACTCCACAAATATACCGTAGGGGGGGGGCTAATTTCAGTTAAGGCAGTCGATGTCCCCTAGAAGGAGCAGGAAAAGGCCTGTCAATAGTTGAAACTAGGTTTAAGGTACTATCGATTCTAAGGCTAATGCCGTGAGTCAGGCTTCCACCTCGATTCTCTATTATCGATCTACAGTCTCCTACCCCAAACCCAAATTGAAAAGGGTAAGCCCTTCCTCTCCCTACAACCCTTCGCCCAAATAACAATACCTGAAGAAGTCAATACTTATTTCAATACAACTTCCTGTTCCGCTTCAGACTTCTGTATTCTATTACAGCGCATTTTATTTACACTTCTACATTTCTCCCCACAAATTACTTAATTTTGACATATTTTCTTACATATTTTAATAACGAATTATTGAAAGTGGCTCTAATCTCAGCTCTACTAGTTTCACACCTTCAGTGACTCATCAGGACCTAAAATTAAATTTTTTTTACAGCTAAAGTAAGCTGAGGAACCTTTCACTACAGTCAATTTGGGTAACTTTGTGCCACAAATGTTCAATAAACTGCTAATATAATGTCAATTATAATATTATATTTTCCAAGTTAAGTTAAAAAATATTAACCATTAATCTAAATTTAATTCTTTTTGCATTAGGTAGTGTCAAAAGTAATATAAAACCACAATTAACCTGGCTTTATCTTAAGTAAAGTAAGTTTTTGGCTCTCAAAAATACACCTAGTATGGTGTAAAACATATAGAGCTTCTTGAAAAACTGAGGAGCTGAAAAAGAAACAGTCTAATTTTGTTGTCATTTGCCTTAAAAATTATTGGAGAACAGATTATTACCAGCAATTTTTTTTCTGATACAATTTTTTAGGTTTCTGACCATCGATTATAGATTGGGCCACACTTATTAATCAATTGATCATTTTATTTTTTTTATTTTTTTTTTCCTTTTATTATGGTGCGTCGACTGCTATGGCCATTGGCACCAATAATAATCATTTTATTATTACTATTTTTGTTGTTGTTGCACTTCTAGGCCAACTAGGCCATTAGCACCGACATCCAGGGTGCAGCGAGGAATTTTCTCAACGCGCCGTGGGGTGAGAAAATTCCTGCCGCCGCACATTGGTCAAAAACCGCCCAAACGCGCTTAAAACTCAATAACATTTGATAATGTTGATTTAGAAACCTGAAATTACAATATTTAAACTAGGACACGATTTTTCACTCCGATCACTTCAGACATTTTTTGCAGTCAACACTGACTTACCTAGGTACTGCAAAAAAAATCATCTTCGATTTGAATCCAATGTTTACATAGAGATAACGCGCGTCTGTCTTACCGAGTTGGTTCTCCTCTAGCACCGAAGTAGGCCGATTTATGCAGCTAATTTCAGTCTGGGGTCTTTCTATACATGCCCACGGAATATTTAAGCCCGAAATTAGAGAGACGCACAGAGACGCAAAAGCTATATGAAAAAAGTCCGACTCGCAGGAACTGCGTCATCTTAGCGCGGTTCCATTCATATCCCTAGTGTTATTTTGTAGACTTAGAATAGAAACAGTTATTACTTTGTTTGGATCATTCCTAATGTAAACAAATATGAAAAAAAAAAAACAACAAGATTTTCGGCTAGGGATGAAACTATCCTAAGCAGAAATTACTCTTTCTGCCGTCCCAAGTTTCGGTCTACGAAGACTCTTCTACGAATATATTTCTAATTTACTTAACTTGCAGTGCTAACATATCCATTTTACTTTTAAATGCAATTAAACAAAATAAAATTGTACATGAAAATGAGAAAGTAGTGTTATTTTTTATTGAACTAAGGCCACATTCAACCACAAAATATAATTATATTTCTAGTATAGCATTTGGCTGCATGACTTCCTACAGGTAAAGGTAACTGTCAGCTGTCCTAGAATGCTTGATGAGAACAATGAATCTTGATTTATGAAGTGCAATAAAAGCCTACCTGAACCGGCAGACTACCTCGACCCGGACTGACCCTACACGGCGAATATTTACGTTTTCAGTTCTGTTACAGGTTCAAAGAATTTGTATTTATTCCCCTGTTTTATTGAGAAATACATCCTCCTCCTAGAAGCAATAACAAAATAACAAGAAATAAAAACAGACAAAAAGAACCGTATTAATAAACGAAATCAATTATCGTTTATCAAACTTCTAAGTTATAAGTACTTATTTCTCCGTTTGACATCGCCTAATCAAAACTTTCTTCAGAACCTGTTTTCTAGAGCATTTAGTAAGCTTTCGAATGGTAACCATCCGTTTACCAAGATTCTCAACCGTTTTCGAGATATTAAGGAAAGTATATGAAGTTTCCAAAGCTTTTCATCTCTATTAATAAATTATTTTAATTTAACCCTTCCTTAACTCCAAACGTAAGTAAATTTTCAGCATACTAGTTTTGATGAAATTAGAACATGCAGAAAATGTTTCAACTGAATCCCATAATTCGAAGTACCAAAATCAAAGACAAAAAGAACCGTTCGAATAAACAAAATCAATTACTTCAAAGTTTAAGCACTTATTTATCCGATTGACATCGCTTATTCAAAACTTTCTTTAGAACCTTTTTTGTAGACCATTTAGTAAGCTTTCGAATGGTAACCTTTCGCTTCCCAAGATTGTCAACGGTTTTCGAGATACTAACGAAAGTATAAAAGGTTACCAAAACTTTTCTTGTCTGTTAATAAAATATTTTATTCTAACCCTTCCTTTACTCCAAACGTAACCAAAATTTCAACATATTAGTGTTGATAAATTTCGAACTTGCAGAAAATGTTTCAACTGAATCCCATAATTCTAAGTACCAAATCAAAGACAAAAAGAACAGTTCGAATAAGCGAAATCAATTACTTAAAAGTTTTAAGCACTTATTTCTCCGATTGACATCGCTTATTCAAAACTTTCTTTAGAACCTTTCTTGTAGACCATTTAGTAAGCTTTCGAATGGTAACTTTTAGCTTCCCAAGATTTTCAACCGTTTTCGAGATATTAAGAAATTATACGAAGTTCCCAAAACTTTTTATTATTTCTGACAACAGAAAATTGGTCTCATTTTACCTATCCTGTTTTACACACACATACATTTTCCTTACAAATACAACATAAGAAATTACAAAAATAAAAAGCAATAAAAAACCAAGGGAAAGAGACAAAAATTACAAAAAGAACGACAAAAACCCGTTCATAAGAACAAAACAGACGTATTTGAAGTTTTAAGCACTTATTTCTCCGATTGACATAACCTAATCAAAAATAGTTTCAGAATCATTTTTGTAGAGAATTTAGTAAGCTTTCAAATAGTTTCAATCCACTTACCACGATTTCCCAACCGTGTTCGAGATATTAATGAAAGTATACGAAGTTTCCAAAACTTTTCATGTCTGTTCATAAAATATTTTATTCTAACCCTTCCTTAACTCCAAACGTAACATAACTTTCAACATATTAGTTTTAATGAAAGTAGAACATGCAGATAATGTTTCAACTGAATCCCGTTATTCTAAGTACCCAAACCAAAAACGGTATTCAAAAACAATTTTTCCAATTTTCTCGACAACGGTTAAAGCTATAGCCTTGAAAATGGTTTCATTCGTTTTTCTAGCCCAAGAAGCCTATAAAACGAGTACTTACAAGCTTATGAACTCAAAAACGTAAGCGTTACGATTTTTTCTGCGCGAATTTCGCCCCAAACGCCATCTTCCAGTGGGCGGATTTTGCTGGTTAACGAACTTGACCTTTCAAATTGGACGACAGATTTTTGTACCAAATTTCATCAAAATCGGACCATTCGTCTTCTATTTAGAGAGCGAACAGACAAATATATATATATATATATATATATATATATATATATATATATATAAATAAATATATACATATATATATATATATATATATATATATATACAAATTTGAACCACCGTTATTTTCGGTTTCTAGGGGTTCTGAAACGCAAAATTTTCTAGTCGGCACTTCCGGATTGTTTCATTGTATCAACCTTATAAGCGGGGTTCCTCCCTATGGGGGAGGGAGGAACCGCGCTAAAACGAAATTTGATACGTGTATATTTTTTTTACTTTTTCAGTATCCCCGTCCATGAAGGCGAAAAATCCAAAAAATATACAAAAAATATTTTTTTTTTTTTTTTTTTTTTTTTTTTTTTGTTCTTCGAACATCTTATTAAAACAGGAAAAACATGCGTCAACCTTATCGGTCTGAAAAAGTACAGTTAAAGGAACTATTTTGGTACATGAGGATTTGGGAAATTTTCTTCGTTTCTAGTAATTCAATGATTAACCACCGTCCTGCAATCCCACCGTTGATTGCTTGGCCTTAAACTCAAGAAATGGCACTCTCACGAGGTATTTAACATATATTTAAGGCAAATGGGTTCGGAAAAAATACTTCAAAAAGCAAGTTTTGAGCGCTTTTTGACTATTTTTGTCCACTGTGCACCTGTGGGGATGGAACCCACCATCTCTGGCTTATGAATCTAAGACGCTAGCCACTAGACCACGGGAGACCCCTCAATTGATTATTAAGTCTATATCAATTTTTTTTCAACCAATTGTATACCTGTTTTTTACAATGACTTACCAATCTTATCTAAGCACTCCAGAGGTTGTATATCAATAGAGCTCTTATCAATCATTGATTTGATCACAGATTCATTATTATTTCAAAGGTTAACAATACCATCTGGTACATATATATATAAAAAAAGAAAGGTTCCGTTAACCCCCGTAGAAATGGCGTCAGAACCAAGAAGTTGCTTGCCCTAATCCTTCTGGTATATATGGAAGGCTGCTTCTCAAAAAGACATACCATGCTACATAATCATACTTTGCTGGGGATTACGTAACACGGTATGTCTTTTATCAAATTGAATACTGCAACTCATCCGACAAATATTAATCAGACTTATATAGTCACAATGTTTCATCTCATGTTGCTTCAGTTGTGAGTGCGGTTCAAGTATAATTCCACGGGATTTTGCAATGAGTTTTGCTTTTTACTTGGTTTGCTTTATTTTTTATCATCATATGAAAGCCCCCCAAAAAATCCTAAGCTTTTGACAAATCCACGCCAGGCAACAATTTTAAATTATGTGACTCAGTTGATCCCCTTATCCGGCGTATCATACCTTGGTTTAATAAATTGCTACTAGCGGCACCAACTGTCGTAAAAAAATTCTCGTTTAAAAAATATATATATATATATATATATATATATATATATATATATATATATATATATATATATGTATATATATATATATGTATTTGTTCCTTCTGTTAGAAGCTTGAATCTTCAGCTCAATTTAATAAATTGGCTTTTCGTAACGTAATTTGAAGCTCGATAGCGTAATAGTAAACGTACATGAAAACAAAATTTGAGACTTTGGGTACAAATCAGAAATGGCATAATTTTATTTATAAATAAAAATAAGAATTTATTGAACTTCATTTATTTGTAAATACGAATATAAATAAATTCGTATTCATAAGTGTGAATACGAATTTATTTGTATTCACGTATATTAAATATAAAAATAAAAATACAATTTTAATCGCAAATTTTCATGCGAATACAAATAAATTCACAGAAAAAATTGTAAATAATCACATGAAATGTGAATATTCATTAAAAAAAACAAAACAAGTGATTACAAAAATATTTCACATTAAAATTTATGAATACAAATTTATTCAAATTATAATTTGTCAATACAAATTTATTCACAATAAAAATCGCAAATAAATTGTCAGCGCCTAGATTCTGTTTTTTTTTTTTCAACTTAATCTAGGCGCTGATAACCTCGACGTTAAGCACCTTAAAAAAAATTGATATCATCTGATCCTTAATTCGAATAAATTCATAATTTATTTGCAAATTTTATTGTGAATAAATTTGTATTCCCAAATTGTTATGTGAATAAATTTGTGTTCCCAAATTATTATGTGAATAAATTTGTATTCATAAATTTTAATATGAATTTTTTTGTAATCACTTGAATTTGTTGTGAATATTCACACTTTTTTGTGATTATTTATATTTTTTTCTGTGAATTTATTTGTATCCGCAGGAAAATTTGTGAATAAAATTTTATTTGTTTTTTTATATTTAATATACGTGAATACAAATAAATTCGTATTCACACTTTATATGAATTTATTTATATTCTTTTTTACAAATACATGAAGTACGAATAAATTCGTACTTTTATTTAAAAGTAAAATGTGCCCATCTCTGGTACAAATGTCTGTGAGGCGAGTTGAACGTCTAATTACTTAATATTTTAAATTTAAAATTTGCTTATTGTAATATTATTTTCATTTGTAACTCGCCAAGCGTCCAAATGCCATAGTGTTCCACGCCGTGCTTCCAACCGGAATTTATTTGGTGATAAAATCCCAATTAAATCGGAATTCGTACTCATTAGAAAGATTCCAATAACGTTCTTTTTATTTTATTTTGTAATATTGGTCATAGATTACAATTACCACTAGCGTAGCTCCCACAATCACTATTAATAGTTTTTATTTACCATCTGTATGTTTTCTTGAATTATTGGGCCATATAAAACTGAATGATTCAGACGAAGACGCACTTGAGTTGTGGTGTTTGCTAAAAAAAAATAAGCGCAAGTACTAGGCTCACCCGACGATTAGGGATCGGCAACACAGCTGTTTTGTTGTAGCTCGCCAACTAAAACAGAGATCCTGATATATTTATTAAGGATGTTTTTAGGATGTCGAAGCCAGTTTTTAACCAATTATTAGAGCTAGTAGATCCACTGATGAAACGTGAAACTGAAGCAATATGATACCGATTTAACGGATTTCATGAATCCCGGTTTCATTAAACCGATTTAACGAATGTCATGAAGCAAGGTTTCATGAAATCGTTTTCATGAAACTCTGTGTGCACCAACCTATGGTTTTCTGTCTAACAGTTTCACGAAACTCTAGTTACACGAAACCAGTTTCTTCAGTGTCCACCAGGCCTATTATGCATAGTAAATCAATTTTTCCAATTACAACCCTTTTTCTCCCGTTCCTAAACGAAGAATCTATATATTCAATTTTCTAACTCAAATCTTATCAAACTTAGAAGAAAAAAAAACACATTGCATACTATTTTAGAATAAATTAGGTATTATTTATATTAGTTTCCTGTTTTACTTTTTAAATTTAGTACAATTGTTTTTATGCTTGTATTTGCCTGTGTCTGATGACTTACCTGAACGGATGTTTTGTTTCTTGGTCGGGGACTGACAGCCTAACCGCAGCTAAGATGCTACAAACCCTCAACAACCTGGCGGGCAAGATATCGCCTCACAGCGGATCAGACTCGACTCGTCTCATCAACAACAATGTCATCAACAATAACAATAACTACAGCAGCAATGACAAGTGAGTCCTGTTATTATTTTTTTTTTTTTTTTTTGTATTTTTTTTCTACTCAACTAATTTTATTCGAAATAAGCTTTTTGTGACTAGATATTACTAACTTCTATGATTCAATATTCCTGTATACCTTTTTTTCTACTCAACTAATTTTATTCGAAATAAGCTTTTTGTGACTAGATATTACTAACTTCTATGATTCAATATTCCTGTATACCTTTTTTTCTACTCAACTAATTTTATTCGAAATAAGCTTTTTGTGACTAGATATTACTAACTTCTATGATTCAATATTCCTGTATACCTTTTTTTCTACTCAACTAATTTTATTCGAAATAAGCTTTTTGTGACTAGATATTACTAACTTCTATGATTCAATATTCCTGTATACCTTTTTTTCTACTCAACTAATTTTATTCGAAATAAGCTTTTTGTGACTAGATATTACTAACTTCTATGATTCAATATTCCTGTATACCTTTTTTTCTACTCAACTAATTTTATTCGAAATAAGCTTTTTGTGACTAGATATTACTAACTTCTATGATTCAATATTCCTGTATACCTTTTTTTCTACTCAACTAATTTTATTCGAAATATGCTTTTTGTGACTAGATGTTACTAACTTCTATGATTCAATATTCCTGTATACCTTTTTTTCTACTCAACTAATTTTATTCGAAATATGCTTTTTGTGACTAGATATTACTAACTTCTATGATTCAATATTCCTGTATACCTTTTTTTCTGCTCAACTAATTTTATTCGAAATATGCTTTTTGTGACGAGATATTACTAGCTTCTATGATTCAATATTCCTGTATACCTTTTTTTCTATATTGCTAAAATATGTGATTTAATATTGCTATACTAAGTCATTTTTTTTTCGTTATACGGAGAAATCGTATGATTCGATATTCCAAAATCATTTGATTCCATTTTGTTAAACCAAGTGTCTCAATATTTCTGAATCATATGATTATATATAAGGGGCGAGGTTAGCTCAGTGGTAGAGCACTGGACTAACAAGTTGGAGGACCTGAGTTCAAATCCCGAGCAAGCACTAAAGATTTTTTCTTCTAGTGTCTTCGTTCATGGGTTGAATTCGGCCTCCCTGACCGACCCTAGGCCAACCCAGCCTTTAATAAATTTATCAATGGGTATTTATCGAATGGTCATGAATCAGATACCTCTATAGTATCTGCCCCTCAGGGCCCTCGTGGCCTGTTACGGGACTGATTTTTTTTTTTTTTTTTACACACTTACCCTTGTATTATTTTTTAAAAACATATGCTTATTTTTTTTAATATATATATATATATATATATATATATATATATTGCTAAAGCAAGCGCTCTATTACTCCTGAATGGTATGATTCCGATTGACCAAGTGCCTAGTTATTTCTTAATCATGTGATTCGATATATCAAAATCGTGTGATTCTTTATTTCTAAATTATGTTATTGGATATTTTTTTTTTTTTTTTTTTTTTTTTTTTTTTAATAAATGTTTATTTAAAATCTGTACAATTGATATACTACAATAATTAATTGTGCTCGTCTTATATATATATATATATATATATATATATATATATATATATATATATATATATATATATATATATATTCAGTGAATAGTATATGGAAGGAGCCAATCATTATTGGCATATATGCGAACATTCATATTTTCTCAGTTTTTAAACTCTTTTTGGGTATCTGGTCACGGGGCCAAAGTCTCTTAAGCCTCCTGGGTAGGTCTTTAGGATGGGTCCGAGTGGAAAAGGATTGACCTCTAGGATTTGGATAGAATGTCAATTTCTGATGGAACGTTACGTTCGCATACATAGAATACTATTTAGTAAATATAAATAACACCCAACCAAATTACATTCACAGTTTACGCTTATTTAAAGTCTATAAATAATACTGAAAAAAAATATTGAATATGCATGCAGAACAATCATGTTGACTAAAGGCTGACTTTAGCGTAAAAATAAAAATAGACGATTTAGGTATTGGATAAATTCCTAAATATGATTAGATTTATATTTTATTAGAATATAAACTATGTAAACATTGTGTTTTTTTTTTTGTTTTTTTTTTTAAGATATATAGGATCTAATAATGTTAGATATCGAGTCTATACAAAAGCGTATAGTGTCCATCACACTCTAAAAACCCCAGATATTCAGACTTTTAATAAATACTCTCAAATTGTAAGATAAATACACTGAATATATATTCTTCGGCGCTAATGGCCAAGAATTATGTCGATGCGCCGTAAAAAAAAAAAAAAAAAAAAAAAAAAAAAAAAAAAAAAAAAAAAAAAAAAAAAAATACACTGACTCCTTTGCTTCTTTCCTTGTTTTACCAGTTTCTGAATCTCACTAAAGGGTCCTTTAGTTTTTAATTTTATAGATGTCCTACGAAAATAAATGGATTGATGTACTGCATTTCCAGAAAAAAATGCCTTCACGCCGTAAATATTGCAATAAGTACACTACTGAGAGCTCTTGAAAACAAATATTAACAGTAGAGCAAAAAAAAATTCTTTCTCCCATTTTATTTACTATCATATCTGTTATTCCAGTTTTAAATAGAAATCTCTTTTTCATTATAAAAGGGAAATGGTATTCAACATAGCCAGAAATAATTAAAAAAAAAATGAATATTTTACAGCTTATGCTGGATTCATTAGAATTCTTTGTTGTAATCAATAAATTTCCTTAGGGGTAATCATCTAAATCGAACAAAAAAAGACTCGTTCTTTTTTGTCAATATTCACAATGAACGCAAAATGAAAAAAAAAATCGCTATAAAAAACGGTCTAAAGGTTTTTCATGATTAATTTCTGCGCAAGAGCACCCCATCGGAAGGGCACGTCACCAGATGCAGAAGGTTTCAAACAGTACTCTGTCACCTTCCTCCCACTTCCATCACAACCCTCCCCGATCAGCGCACCCCCCTCACAACTTTATTTTTCGCTTAGCCTTACGAATTATTTATCCAACCCCTCCAACATTATCTCTTTTTCGCTTCTTCAAAGCGCAAGAATTCTTTTAGAATATTCTCCAACTTGTGTTGTATTCTTCCAACAATCAGTCTCTTCTCTTTCATAGAAAAAAAGGAAAAATGAAAATAATTTCATACAGATTCGTGAAGCGCCCCACTTCATTAGCATTTACAAGAATGGCAGTATTATATAAATCTTTCCAATTATTGGTACTTTCTAAATTTTAGATGAATAGCTCAGAGATAAATTGTACGTAGTATTATTGGAAATGTAAGGTCAATATAAATAACGACCAAAAATCTCGAAAAATATTCTTGCGTAGGTGGAACGTCAAATAATAACCTGTTGTGTTAATCTTGAATTTTCTTTATTCACATTTTGAATCATCATTTATATTAAAATTATTAAATCCTGAGCAAATAAATGGAGGAATGAGAAAATCTACGTCGGTATCCTTGAAATGAATTTGGATGACGACACGATTGGTGTGTGCATCGGGTTGTCGAAAATCGTCAAAAAAATAAAAAAATTATGACGTAGCCCAATTAGAGGAACTTTCACCTCCGTTCCATTAAGATGTACTTAGTTTCAATACTCCTGAAGAGTCATCTAGGGATGCGAAACATGTAGAGATGTTTTAATAAATTGACTTTTGGATTAATTTTACCTCAAAGTTTTGAGACTTTTATTTATTCATCATCCACCAATATGAGAAAATGCTTAGAATTATGTTTTTCAACACTGCTTGTGGTAATCAAATACTATTGTATGTGTTTTTGTGTTAGGCAGCTACCCTTACGTCTGTTAATACTATTCAAAATGAATTTGAGATTTTGTTTATTATGTTAGGGTGTAGTCTCACAAGTAAAAGGTATTTTATGTAATTAGTTTAATACTATGTTACGCCTGATATCGTGGTGAAACATTTGGGTCATTCCATAACAAGTGATCCACAGTTTTTCACCTCATATTTTTTGATTTTTTTTTTAAATTTGGCTCATCGATAGTACCCCATAAGACAATTAAAAATCGAAATTTGTAGAATTTTATCTTTATTAGTTTTCGAGTTATGAATGTTTAAGTTTTTTAAAAAAAGCACATTTTAGGACAGACACTTGATCATAAAATGTATCATAACTCCCAAACGAAATGAGCTAGAGAGGTGTGGTAAAAGCATTCTTTAGTGTATTAAACGCTGATTAAAATGATATATATTATGACCTATTTATGATAGGTCATGATATATATCAAAGACAATATGTCGATTATTTAACATATTGACCGCGCATGTGCGCTCCGCGCTAGATGAAATGTTGGGATTTGCAGATGACCCCTATTATTATGCATATTATTTTAAAGAGAATTCAAAAACAAACCCTTTGCTGCCAACCGCACTTCTATATCTTTAAAATCAAATGAGTTTCGTGTGATTCAAATTTTATTGTTTTAAATTAAAACGATTTTTTGAAAGCACTTCCAGAGGTCGATTATGAATGTGTGATACATGTGTTTGAGGTATTTTTTCCTCAACTATCTGAAAAAAATATGGTCGATCCTCTAAATATTTTTCTTAATAACTTTAATAAAATTGAAAATAAGGCATATTTTTTAAGTATTTATTCTTTAGGGATTAACTAAGCTAAATCTGATCATTCATGTTATCGATCTAATCCTTTGGATCCGATATTCCTTATTGGATTATGGTTCATTTTTTTGCTTTTGTTCATTATTAGTGGAGAAATCCCCACATCAGTGTTCGGGAGATTGCCAGAGAAACACGAATTTCAAGAAGAAATGTTCACCGTACACTTCAGCGCAGTAAGTACCACCCTTATCACGTATCCTTGCATCAAGACCTTTCAAATAGGGATATGGAAGTGAGGGAGGAGTACTGCAGGTGAGGAATCAACTCCTTACGGCAAAACGGGGTATTCATGAGGAATGTTCTCTTCAGTGATGAACCAACATTTGTAAGTTATGGGCCCGTGAACAGGCGTAACTGACATTATTGGTCCATGAATAACCCTCACTGGATAAGGCAGCTGGAACACCGGTATCGGTGGTCAGTAAACGTCTGGTGCGGGATTCTAGCTAGTAAAATTATTGACCATGATTTGTTGAAATGCTTACAGGAGATTCATCTTGGATCGATTACCACTAGAGACAAGATGTACAATGTGGTTCCAGCATGATGGTTGTCCAGCCCATTATTCCCAAAAAGCTAGGAATGCAGTAACCTTCATATTCGGGAACCGTTGGATTGGCAGGGATGGCCCTATTTCTTGGTCACCTAGATCACCTGAACTCACTCCGCTGGACTTCTTCCTGTGGGGTACACTTAAAAAGATGGTCTACTCTAATCCACCGAATACACAAGACCAAATGCGTGGAAGGATCGCTGAAGCCTGCAGAGCCATATTGGAGGAACAAGTATTGAGAGCAGTTGACAGCATATGTTCCAGACTTCAAAGGTGTCTGGATGTTGAAGTTGTCATCTTTGAAGACACAATTCATTTTTGACGGAATAAAAATACAGTAAAATGGAAGTTTTGAAACTGCAAGATTAGAGCTTTCTTTACAATTTATTATTTAATCTATCAATGAAATGATAGTTATCACTTAAATTGTACGTCTCAAATGAAAAATCACACTAAATACTTAACAAATATGCCTTATTTTCAATTTTATTAAAGTTATTAAGAAAAATATTTCTTTTAGAAAGTATATATGATATTTTTTTCAGAAAGTTGAGGAAAAAATACCTCATTCATAAATCACACATTCATAACCGACCTCTGTGAGTGCTTCCAAAAATCTTTTTAATTTAAAACAATGTCAAGAAAATTACCCAGCTACCTATCGAGGATGCAGAGTATTTAAAGCCTTCAAGACACATCAAAATGACTACAACCGACAGACTCACAACACAAAATCACTTCAGCCATCAACGCAGTTGTCATCCTTCCAGAAACCTGCCATTATTACTCAACACAAGGAGTTCACCCCTGGTCTGAGTTACTCTTCGGCGACAACCCAACAGGTTCCTTCACGTCCCACCACCACTCATCATAAACCACCAAATCAACCTTCCACTTCCTCGACCCAAACCTTTCCTACTCAGCGACCCCTTCCACAGCGTCTACCTCAAGTCAGATCTACTCTCTCTTCTCCCCAGATCCACGACAGTCCTCGATCCTCATCCTTTGATCCAACCGCCCTTTTCCAAACCTTCTTTGATAGATTGGAATCCCTCATTACACCATTAATCTCTCTCCTGACCACCTTCATGCAGCAATGCCTTCCTAAACTCTTAAAATGAGCATCCTTAAAGATAAATACCTTTCCATCCTACTTTGGAACTCAAGTGGCATTTTGTCCCGAAAACAAGAACTCGTACTACTTCTACAAGACAAACACATCGACATAGTACTTCTAACAGAGACGCACCTTCGCCCTGAACACACTTTATACTTCAATGGTTATGCTAATTACAGAACTGATCACCCTGACGGCACTGGACACGGTGGAGCCGCAATACTGGTCAAAACCTCTATCGCCCATCACTTTCACATAAGCCTTCCTTATGATTACTACCAACTGTCCTCTATTTCCGTAAAATTTCACTCATTTCCCATAACCATTGCTGCTGCCTATTGCCCTCCTCAAAAACTAATTCAGCATCCAAATTTCCAAGCCTTATTTGACTCTCTTGGCCCTCACTTCGTCGCTGGAGGAGATTACAATGCCAAACACTTACAATGGGGAAGTCGTCTCACAAACTCAAGAGGCCGTGTACTTAATGATCTCATTAACACAAATAACTTCTTCGCCCATTCCCAATCACACCCTACCTATTGGCCCTCTGACACTAATAGAATCCCAGATATAGTCGACTTCTTTGTTGTGCCAAATCTGTAACAAAGACCTCACAGTTCAACATATACTGACAGACTGTAATTTGAGACAAGACTTGGAAATCCCACGAGACATGTACTCCGTGATAGCAGTCACCATATCAACGCTATACTTACCTTTCTTAAAGACAACAATATTTTTAACAAAATTAAACAAACTCCAGACAACCATCCCAAATAGTTAACATGTGGGTGTAGTATGTATTACAGCAACCACTTAATTTTCTTAATTATATTTCATCCTGTCTTTGATTGTCTAGACGATCCACATTGTGTTTTTAACATCGTCGTTAAAAGTTTTTTTTTTTTTTTTTAATAAACATCACTCATGACGTGATATATTCATTTATTCATCATTATTTTACATAGGATCCTTCCTGTGTAACTATGATTTTACATGGGGCTATTGTTCTTATAGTCATATTATGCATAGAACCTATATTGTAAATAGAAACTGTTGCGATTATGTATAGTCATATTGTACATAGGAACTATTTTCTTCTTTCCCTTTATAATTATAAGTTTTTCTTAAAAATTTATTGTTTTTTACAAGTTAATTTTACTTTTAGCTGTATGTTATTCACAAACTTAATTGTATAATTAGATTGATACACACAATAATGTAATTGGATTTATAATTATGTAAAATGTTAAATATTAAGAAATTATAATTATTATATAAGATGTTAATTACTATGGATTTATAATTATTATGTATTTCCATTTGTGTTCATGTGCTCATAAATAAATTATAAAAAAAAGACTTCTTTGTTTCATCAGGCGTAGGTGGTATTTTCTCGTCTGTAGAATCCCTTGACCTTTCATCAGACCATTCTTCAGTTCATCTAACTCTAAGCGTATCTCCTATTCTGCTCCCTCCCAAACCAACACTCACCCCAGGGTCAGTGAATTGGTCCTTATTCCAAACCACTCTCGAATGCTTCTTAGACCTTAAAGTTGTGCTCAAAACGAGTGTAGACGTAGATAGAGAAGCAGATATGCTTACAAGGCGATCCAGTTCAGTATGAAGGTCGCAAGCAAGGCAAGACATCCTCCTTCCCGTCCTGCAACACTATCCTTACCTCCTCAAATTTCAGATTTCCTCACAGCCAAACGAAGAACAAGATCCCAATGGTAGAAATACCGCTATCCTTCGGACAAAACTCTATTAAACAGACTTACCAAACAACTGAAAGATGAACTGACAAAACTCCGCTCTGAAAACTACAACGTCTACGTTTCTTCCCTCTGCACAGACGACAACTCTTTATGGCAAACCACCAGACGAATTCTAAAATTTCAACCTTCCATACCTCCTTTACGCCGAGAGGATGGCACTTGGGCCAGGAGTGACGACGAAAAGGCGAATATCTTTGCCAACTCTCTGGAATCCACGTTTTCCCCCAATCCAGATGGTGATCCTTTCCAAACATTAGAAATACAGAGAGACTTGGATGAACCTCTTCCTCTTTCCCCTCCTCCTAAGTCATCCAGTCCAGCTGATATAAAATATATTATTGACCATCTCCCACGCAAGAAATCATGACCTAATAACCTCAAATATCCTTCGCCAACTTCCAGAAAAAGGCTTAATGTTCCTTACGCTTATTTTCAATAGTGTCCTTCGAACAACCCATTTCCCCACTTCTTGGAAACACTCCTCAATTATCCTGATTCCCAAACCCAATAAACCAAATATTCTTGTAAGCTCCTATCGTCCAATAAGTCTTCAAAGTCTCTTATCCATTGTAGAAACCCTCAATGTAATACCAAATCACCAGTTCGGTTTTCGCTCCCAACATTCTACTACTCAACAAGCCTTCCGAATTGTTGATGTCATATCCTCCACACTCGAGCGTAAAGGTTTTTGCATAGGTGTTTTCCTTGACGTAGCCCAGGCCTTCGATCGAGTATGGCACCCTGGACTCCTGTTTAAACTCAAACAATTCCTGCCTCATGCTTACTACCTTATCTTAAAATCCTATCTTAAAGACTGCACTTTCCACGTCCAATATAGTAGATCCCAATCCTCATCCCGGCCAATCTCAGCACGAGTTCCACAAGGCAGCATCCTAGCTCCCCTCTTGTATTCCATTTTCACTGCTGACATCCCAATCAACCCTGACATTACAACCAGCACTTTCGCAGATGATACCGCATTTCTCTTCTGTTCGACAGAACTTGAAATTGCGGTAAATCGAATCCAGTCCCATCTGAATGAAGTTGAAACTTGGCTGAATAAATGGCGCATCAAAGTTAACCCTGAAAAGTGTAACCATGTAACCTTCACTCTAGGACGAAGTGAGTGCCCTCCCGTTTTTATCCATAACTTTCTTATCACGCAATCCAAGGAGGCCCGCTACTTAGGTTTCCATCTCGACAGACATCTAACTTGGAAGACACATATCCAACAAAAAAGACAAGAACTTAACAAACGCTACGGACTACTTTGACGACTACTCAGGCCCAAATCAAAACTGACCATCAATAACAAACTAACAATATACAAGGCTATCATACTACAAATCTGGACCTACGGCATTGAATTGTGGGGAACAGCGAAACCATCAAATATCAATATAATACAGCGCTTCCAATCAAAAGTCCTCCGTAGAATCCTTGATGCTCCTCTTTATGTTTCAAATTCTACAATTCATCGAGACCTACAAATCCCAACCGTACAAGAACTAGCCAAATCCCGATTCCTAATATTCCACACCAAACTCTCTGCTCATCCGAATCCTCTTGGAAATCTCCTCTCCGCTGATACAATCCCTGATGTTCCTCCACGTCGTCTCCAAAGGCACTGGCCCCGAGACAACATTATAACATGACTTATACACTGAATTTTTTTTTCTTATTTTTTTTTTTTTTTTTTTTTTTTTGTTTTTCTCTTGTAAATAGGATTTATGTATACATATGTTTGTATATGTTGTAAATATTGTAAATAAATTGTTTCTTAAACTAGTGAACAATTGTAAACACAGAAAAAGAGCCAAACATTATTACATCTTTTTCGTTTCTTATATATATATATATATATCTAATAGGGAGTTCAACAATGGTTGTATTCTCCCCTCCTATGTTTCCATGAGTTATTACAGTACTATTTACATGCTGTTCTCTGTACAGGTTGTAAATTTCAATAAAGATAAATAAATATAAAATATTAAAAAAAAATTTAACCTCCCTGCTATTCGCAGGGTGTGGTTGGATGGCGTAAGGTAACTCCAGGTCATCCTAGAATTCTTCCAACAAGGAAGGTATTCGGCTGACAACTGGGGACAAGTAACTAATATCAAATTACAAAGTACAGTTCAATTGTAGATTGTAATATTCTATAAATAATATATATATATATATATATATATATATATATATATATATATATATATATAAATTTAAAACAATAAAATTTGAATCGCACGAAGCTCATTTGATTTTAAAGATATCGAAGTGCGGTTTGCAGCAAAGGGGTTGTTTTTTAATTCCCTTGAAAATTATGTGCATAATAATAGGGGTCATCTGCAAACCCCAATATTTCATCTAGCGCCGAGAGCACATGCGCGGTCAGTATGTTAAATAATGGACATATTTAGAAAGCTTAGGTCAAGCCCTACAACTTTTGCCTCTAACATTTTTTTCTCAGACCAACCGTTTGGCCGCAAAATTAGTTTCAGTCGTCTTGTTTGGGACACACTGTATATATACAGTGTGTCCCAAATAAGACGGCTGAAACTAATTTTGCGGCCAAACGGTTTGTCTGAGGAGAAAATGTGATGAAACAGTTCTGTTTCACCGCGATATCAGGAGTAAAATAGTATTAAACTAATTACATAAAAAACCTCTTACTTGTGAGACTACAGCCGTAACATAGTAAACAAAATCTCAAATTCATTTCAACTTTTTTTTTATTCCTTCTATTTGCACATTTTTATTACTGTATAACAAAATACAACGTAAAAATATTATTTCAGAAGAAGAGATAAGTATGATTTTTCAATCTCTCGTATATCTCCTATACCCATACATGTTAAAAATGTTATTATCCAAAACATCCTATCTGCCTTGCGTACCATATACGCTCACTTTCTGAATAAATAAATTTCAAGGTAAACATTTTTTTTAAGCAAATAAATCCATTAATTCGGGATTAAATTTACATTTCACGAGGCGAAAAATGTTTTTGAAACTTGAACAGGTTTTATGCTTTTAAAGTTCCGAGTAAGCTAAATTATCATGAACACTATGGGGCTTTATGTATCGAAGATTCGCAGAATATATTTCAGGGTCTTCTCTTAATGCCCAGGGTTTAGTACTCAGGCCACTTCTTCGCAAGAGTATATTTTTTTTATGAATTCGCTTTAAGGTTTAATGGGGTTTTCCTTGTAATCTTGAAAAAAAAAGAATATGTTTACATCCGTATAAACCTTATTACTTAAAAAGAAAAATATATAATTTTAGTTTCTCGTTTTATATGTTCACTTAAAAATGTGAGATTTAGAATCATATTATAAGCTAATTTTTAGGTAGTTTATATTTTTTATTTTAAATAATGGATAACATATGAAGGGTTTTTGCCCTTAAACACAAACAAACATATGAATGGTTTTCGTCTTTAAAACTTTAAAAAAGGTTTTCGTCAGTTTTTCATATTTCATCATTCTCAATATCAATGTCAATGGTAATATTTTCATAGTTGCGTGTATTTTCATTCAGATTCAACAAATTGACTACTTTGTGCCTAAGTATATTCTTATCTTTGTTAGGAATAGCAACCTGCTCTAGCATATACTCTGTATCAGTAATTAGGCTTAACGAATCCTTTACCTTGAATAGCTACCTGCTCTAGCATATACTCTGTATCAGTAATTAGGCTTAATGAATCCTTTACCTGGAATAGCTACCTGTTCTAGCATATACTCTGTATCAGTAATTAGGCTTAATGAATCCTTTACCTGGAATGGTTTTAAGATATTGAATTTCCCAATAAGAGATAAAAAAAGTATTTATTTCATTTGGAATTGTTTTTTTTTTCTGTTGAATTCACAACCCAACCTGTATCGGTTTCCAATTTTTGCTAAACGGAATAAAGAAAATTTAGAAAAAATTTTAGATATAAAATACTTGGTCTTGAAATGTTCAGAAATTACAAAATGTTAAGGGAAATTAATAACAAAGAAATTGTATGTAAAGGGAATCTCGTTACCTATATAGATAAAGTTAAAGTTCAACAAGCCTTAGACACATATATCGAATTATATAAGAAAAGGATACAATTATAATTGTATCCTTTTCTGAAGAAAAAGAAAAATAATACAATTATAATAGAAAAAGAAAAAGAATACAATTATAATTGTATTCTTTTTCTTTTGTATCAAATAATAATTATTATTTGATGAGAGGTTTCGTAAAAAAGCAAATAACAATACAAACAGATTTATAAACAAATATAAGGTTATTAAATACGCAGACACGTTAGTTAAAAATAAGTTTTTTTTTATAAAAAATCACAGGTGCAAGATTGTAAATCATATTTGCATTACTCCTTTAATTTATGGACTTGTTACCTGAGTATCAATATGGTAACAGTTATCAGGTACCTGTTCCTGGATAATAGTTACCGGGGAGAGAGGTAACAATCACTCAATAAATACAAGGCTGTAAAAATAAATTCTTCTACTTGAAACTAAATTTTTTTTTTTTTTTTTTTTTTTTAATTTTTACGGCGCTTCGACAACTAGGCCATTAGCGCCGTTGAAACTAAATATATACAGTCTAATATAACATGCCAGGCAAAAATAATAAACGAGCATTTTCAGAATAAAATATAATAAATAAATAAATAACATGCTTTACTTGCTTATAACGTTTTTTTTTTTTTTTTTTTTTTTTTTTTTTTTTTTTTTTTTTTTTTTTTTTTTTTTTTTTTTTTTTTTTTTTTTTTTTCTTTGTTTTTGTTTTTGTTTTACGGCGCATCAACTATTTGGCTATTAGCGCCAGGCTATCTACAGGTCCCCACCCTATTAAAATACCAACAGCACATAGTCGGTCACCCATTCAGGTACTGACCACGCCCGACGTTGAAGTAGGTAATTATTAAAAAAAAAGAAAGGAATTGATATTATTTTATTGATTTAAGAATACTTAACAGCAAAATCCCAGAGTTTTTCTTTTAAAATCTAATAGTTTTCATTTCAAAGCAAGGTCTACCGGCTTTTTCCAACGCACAACCAAACCTTACTCCTCAGTCTCGTACAAAGAGGTACGGGCAACAGACACGATTATTTGCCGATGCAGGTAGTTCCCTCTACAGACTCATAAAATTGCATAATTGCAAATGACCTTAAACATTTTTCCCAAGAAAAATCTACCAAAACTCAAACCGTTCAAATTCTTACCGGGTACAAGCTAGTTTCATTCGATGTAGTAAACATAGTTTCCCAACATTCCGGTTGATCTTGCAATTAAAATAATTAACAACAATTGGGATAAGATTGAAAAATGTACTAGAGTCAAAAATAAATATTTTTTCATAGAAGGCATTCGTTGTGTTGCAGTACTGGATATTTTAAATTTAATGACAAATTTTACAAACAGACTTATGGTATACAAATGGGGAATCCTCTTTCGGTAGCAATAAGTGGGATTGTCTTAAACCATATTTTAAAAGAAATCATTTTAGATACGGATATCCATATACAATTTTTATATAAACGACATAATTTTAGCGACTGATGAAAACAATATTGACTCATTACTTGAGATTTTTAACAAAAAGAGTGTTACATTAAAATTTACAAAAGAAATAGAACCAAATGGCAGAATTACCTTTATAGACTTGGAACTTTTACGAAACAAAAACAACTGCATTGATTTTAAATGGTTTTCTAAGGTATATCACTCTGACAGAACAATTAATTTTTACTCCAATCATCCTCTCAGTTTCAAAAAAAATTATTATATAATAGAACATTAACTGTCTTAAACAGAACAACCCCTCAATATTTCAATGAAATCAAAAATAGAATTAGAAAAATATTTAACAATAATAATTTCCCCTCGAAACTAGTAGACATACAAATAAAAAAATCAGAAAAAAATGTTTGTTACAAGAAAAATAAAAAAGATTGTACGAAAAATTTTAATATAAAATTATTCCACTTCACTGAGGATTTTTTTGAGGACTTACTTGACAGACGGATTAAAAGAAAACGGAGTTCGCTGGACATTAGTACTATCAACAAACCTGCAAAACGTATTAAATGCAATGAACAAATCGTAAGGGTCAATAGAAAAACTAATAGTAAAAGAAAAAGGGACATGGAACATGGCGAAGCACGGCCAGATTCGATAAAAAAGAAGAGAGCATTTATCCAGACACAAATAAAACATTTTTTCAATAATTTTGGAACCAAGAAAATTCGTAAGGGAAGCCAACCGTAAATAACCATATACTTAGTCAAAATAGGAATAAAAACATTCAAGAAACCAGAAAAGTAAAAGAGCAAATAGAAAATAATTTTTATGCATTCGATTTTCACCCGGCAATAGCAAACAGGATGAAACTGGCCTGTAACGGGATTTGCCAGATAAGCTGGAAATAACAAAATAATAACAAAATAGAAAAGAATTTCAGCAAAATTAAGGACCAAGTAAATAAAATTAATTCAAAGTATAATGTATATAAGTTTAAATGTAAAGATTGTAACAAACGCTACACAGGCGAATCATCACAAATAATAAAAAATAGAATTAAGCAACATGCCAAAAATATAGACGAGAAATCAGATAAAACAGCTCTAACGGACCACGCATTTAAGAACGGACATACATTTGACTTGGACGACATAGCAATAGTTGACAAGGACAGAAACAGCTCTAACGGACCACGCATTTAAGAACGGACATACATTTGACTTGGACGACATAGCAATAGTTGACAGGGGCAGAAACAGCTCTAACGGACCACGCATTTAAGAACGGACATACATTTGACTTGGACGACATAGCAATAGTTGACAAGGACAGAAACAGCTCTAACGGACCACGCATTTAAGATATTGATATTTATTTATTAAGAGTTTCGCAACTTTTGGCGACTTGCTCTTTAACATACATCAAGATATTACAAAATACTTTTTGCACATTGTATATATAACAAGTCAGTACATTTTATGAGGATAGCTAGTACATTAGTGAGCTAATTAATAATAACAATAACATGTTTTATATAATATATTTCACAATAACAATACGGTAATATGATAGATATTAAATAGAGTGTGAAGAGGGGGGAAAAAAAAAAAAAAAAAAAAAAAAAAAAAAAAAGTGGGGGGGAGGGTAGAAGAGGTAAGATTATATTGGAGATAGGGCTTTATATTTAAATGTAGGTTAATTAACTTAATTTCTTAAAAATGTAAATGATTTTATAAAGGCTATTTCGTTCATTATTTTAAATTAACTTTAGGAGGTAAATTGGAGATAAGGCTAGATTTTTGAATATAGGTTAATTGTCTTTAAGTGAGTTAGTATGGTGTTAATATGTGGACTATTTTCGGCAAGTAAGTCGTGTAAGTCATGAGGAATTGTTAGGTAGTCTCGTAATCTGCAGTCAGTAAGTATGTGTTTAACTGTTAATGTCTCGTTACAACATGCGCATACAGGTCTGTCTTGTCGTTCCATTAGATAGGAGTGCGTTAGTAAACTGTGTCCTAAGCGAAGTCTTGTAATAATAACTTGGTCTCGTCTTGTTAGGTTTTCTCTTGACCAGGGTATTATTGTATTTTTTATTTCCCGCAGTTTGCTTTGAGAGTTAGTCCATTCTGTCTGCCAGTCGTTTACTGTCTTATTTTCAGCTAGTTTGCATAGGTCAGTTGCTGTCATTTTGTTCAGGTCAGGTGTAGGTCTTTGAGTTGCAGTTTTCGCTAGTAAGTCTACTGTAGTGCTCTGTGAAATCCCTTCATGTCCAGGTAACCAAAACATAGTGATATGTCTGTTCTTTGTTTGTAGTTGGAATAATTGTGTAAAAATCTCTATGACAATAGGGTGTGTGCTGTAAATGTTTGTCATTGAGTGTAAGGAGCTTAATGAGTCAGTGCATATTGTTATGTCGTTCGTGTCTGTATCTTCAATGTTTTTGAGTGCTAAAAGGATTGCGTGTAGTTCTGCTGTGTAAACAGTAGTGTGATCGGGTAATCTTATGTGATAGGATTCGTTTCTTGTGATGGCGGCAGCGCCAGTCCCGTAGTTAGTTTTTGATCCGTCCGTAAATATGTACTGAGTGTTGTTATTTTGCCTGAACAGGGAGTTGAATACGTTTTTGTAGTGTGTCGAAGAAGTTGGGTCTGATTTTTTGTATTTTGTCAGTGTTAAGTCTAGTTTAAGGTTTTTCAGTCGCCATGGAGGTATCTCAGTAATGTTATTTGTGTGAACAGGTGTTTGGAAGAGAGTTAGGTCGCTGTGATTGTCTTCAGTTCGTAATGAGAGTGGCTTTTGCTTAACGTTTCTTTCGGTGTATTTTTCGGAGTATTGGTTATATAAAAACTCAGTGACGCATGGCGTTCCAATAGCTTTACATTTCAATACGAATTTATTACATATCATTCGACGTCTGTACTGCAGTGGAGGTTCACCAGTTTCGGCACATAAGCTTTCTGCTGGGCTAGATCTAAATGCACCGCTGACAATTCTTAGTGCTGTGTTCTGTATTGTGTCAAGTAGTTTCAAGGTGGTTGGGCTGGCAGAAGAATAAGCTATACATCCGTAATCGAGAAGCGATCTGGTAAAAGACCGGTACAGAGTAAGCATCGTAAATTTGTCAGCTCCCCATTTTGTGCTACTGAGAACTCTCAAAAAATTCAAAGATTTTTTGGATTTTTTAAGGAGCTCTTTCAAATGGGGCAACCACGTTAATTTTTTGTCCAGTGTTAGTCCAAGGAATTTGAGTGTTTCTGTATGTTGAATGTGTGTTTGATGTACTGTAAGGTGGGGGGCTGGAAGATTTCTTTTCCTTGTAAAAACAATATATTTTGTTTTGTCTCTGGAAAACCTGAAACCCGTTTTACCACTCCACTTTTCTAATTCTGTAAGTGTACTTTGTATGTGTTGTTCAGCGGTGTGAATTCGTTTGGATGAGCTGTATATAAGTAGATCGTCAGCATACATGCAAAATTTTACTCCTGGGGTGATACACTGATGGACAGAATTCATAGCAATATTGAATAAGGTTGTGCTCAGAACACCTCCTTGGGGCACTCCATTTTCTTGAACAAAGACATCCGAAAGAGTGGTACCTACCCTCACTCTGAATTTTCTTTGAGATAAATAGTTACTGAGGTACTGCAGTATTTTGCCCTGGACACCCCAATCTACCAGCTGTGATATGATAAGCCTTCTCCATACGGTGTCGTAGGCTTTCTCTAGATCTAGGGAGACGGCTAGCAAAGATTCTTTGTTTAAGAAAGCGTTTAATATGTCGCTTTCTACTTTGGCGATATGGTGCATTGTGGAATGTTGATTTCTAAAACCACACTGGTAGGGTGACAGTAATTTATTTGCTTCTAAAAACCATAACAGTCTTTTATTTACTATCTTTTCAAGTAGTTTGCAACCAGAGTTTGTCAATGAAATCGGACGGTAGCTAGTGGGTAAGTCACCGTCTTTACCTGGTTTTAAGATAGGTACCACTACACTCTCATTCCAGAAAAGAGGATAGTTACCACTCTGGAAGATTTCGTTGTAAATGTCTAGAAGGGTTTTGAATGAAATGCTGGGTAAATGTTTAATCATTTCATAAGTAATTCTGTCAGGTCCAGGAGAACTTGAGTGTACAGTAGATAATGCAAGTCTGAGTTCGTCTACGGTTATTGGGTCATTTAAGGGGTGATCGTAATTGTGGTTTATTGGTATCAATGTATTGTCATTCTGTAATTTGTGTTGCAGGAATTCTGCTGTATAATTATGATTGCTAGATATTGAGGCGAAATGATTCCCTAGGATATTGCTGATGTTTGTCTGGTCGGTTATGATGGAGTTGTTAACTTTGAGTCCAGGTATCGGTGGTTTGTATTTTTTATGTCTTATTTGATTTATTTTAGTCCATATGTCGTGTTGTGAAGTGTGTCTGTTAATATTTGATAAAAAGTCCACCCAGCATTTCCTTTTACTATTCCTTATTGTCCATTGTGCTTTTGCTTTTTTATGTTTATAATTTTGGAGGTTTATATCGGATGGATTTCTATTGAATAAATTGAGTGCTTTCCTTCTATCCTTCACGGCCTGCCTACATTCATCATTCCACCAAGGAACGGGTGGTTTTTTATAGTTTTCTGTTGTTTGTGGAATGGTGAGGTCAGCAGCTGAAATAATTAAATTGTTTAGTTCTTGTATGGTGTTTACTTGTGTGTTTTTAAGTTTGTCTGTTATAATGTCCTTGTATGAGTCCCAATCTGCTTTTTTCGTGTTATACCTTTTAGCAGAATTAAAGCTGGGAGGAGGTGTTGATTGTTTAATGTGGATTGGGAAGTGATCGCTACCGTGAGGATCTCGATCCACATCCCATGTGAAGCGAGTGTATAATGACGGGGTGCATAATGACACGTCTATGTGTGATAGTGTACCTGTTCTTGTGCATAAGTGTGTTGGTCTGTCAGTGTTAAGGGATAGCAAGTCAAATTGTTCAAATATGTGTTGAAGTTGTGTCCCTTTGCTATTATTTCTGGATGAATGCCACATAAGGCTTAAGGCGTTCATATCTCCTAAAAATAGCAAAGGACTTGGTAACTGACTGAGTAGATTCCGTATTTCCTGAGTATCTAATGGTTCGTTAGGTGGAAGATAAACAGAACAGACCGTGAGACGAGAAGGGAGGTGAACTGAGACAGCTACCGCCTGAATAGTAGTTCTCAATGAAATAGCTTCACTGTGAATGCTATCAGCTACGAATATTGCTACTCCACCACATGCCCTACCACCCAGGGAGTAATCTCTTCTATAGAGTTTGTAGCCATGTAAGCTGGCAGTCTTACCGGGTTGTAAGTGTGTTTCCTGTAAAGCCAGGATTTCTATTTGGTTACAGTGTAAAAGAGACCTCAGATCACCTAAATGCCTGAAAAATCCGTTTATGTTCCATTGCAGTACAGACATGAGAGTATCTATGTTTGAATTGGAAAACTCTAATATTCTGCAGCGAAAGATTGTGATTTATGGCCAAAAATGAGACTGAATCGCTTTGGTTTGGGTAATTAATAGAGAAGAGTGCAGAAATATGGTTATTTCCGTATGGCCTGATTAGGGCAGATAGATTTACTCTTAAAAAGGAGATAAAGGGAGAGCTATTGATTGTGCTTTGATAGATCATACTAAATAGGAAGGGGGTTTTAAGACGAAGAGTGAGAAAAGAGAAAAAACAAAAAGAAAATAAATAAAAAATAAAATGAATAAATAAATCAAAATACATAAGTACATTAAGTTTACCGTCTTTTAGGCCTATCATACTCTATTTTTTTTCCCTTGTGTCCTTTCCTGGGGGTTCTGATGGTATTTCCACTTCGAATTTCTTCCTCTTCTTCTTCTTCTTCATTTTCTGCTTCTCTATGTGTGTCTTTCCGAAGATTTACAATAACATTAGAAAATAGCGAACAGTCCATTGAAAAAAACAATAGTACAGGCCTTTATAGAACTTATCGTAATAAGCTGATTACTAAGCTTCTCGATACAGGTGATTTAGCTAGCCTCAGTCTTAGTATGGGTGGCGAGCTAACCACACATGGGGTATGTGCAATATAACATTATTTTTATAACACTTTAACAATAGATTTAGGGTTAGGATTTAGCATAGAAAATGTAATTTGATTCGTTTATAATATATTAATGACATAAATTTAATGGTTTACGAAAATGAAAAATATGTTATTAAAAATTTGTTAAAAATTTTTAGGATGTAATGGCCCCTGAGGAGGTGGCATAAAGGCCACGAAACGTGTAGGGCGTACAAACAATAAATAGTACAAAGAGAATTGGAGTACTATTCTTTTGACCTTGGCCATATATAAAGAATATATATATATATATATATATATATATATATATATATATATATATATATATGTATTTAAATTTTAACGTCCATTATTATTAACCAAAAATTTTAGGACGGATATTATATATATATATATATATATATATATATATATATATATATATATATATATATATATATAGTATATATTCGATTAGAAGACATATTTCAAAAAACTTTTGCAGGAGTGCAACATTTCTTAGGAAAGTAAAAAGAAAGAAAAGTATACCCTGAACATTACATGATAACACTATTTATCACTGTTTACATCCTTCTTGTCAGGGTTCAATGACATGTTGTAACAGTAGATTATTTTCTGTAAATTTCTTTGTCAATACGAATAGCTTTTTCCTCAATATTAAATAAGGGTATGTTATTATTTCTTTAAAAAAAAAAACATTGTTTATTCCTCACTAAACTTCATTATTCAAAGAAAAAAAAAGGAAAAATGAGAATGGAATCGCTGGAATACTTCCGAAGATTTAGCAAACTTTTAGTACTCTTTGAGATCGACCAGAACCAAACCACCAGCAGATGTGGGGCCAGCAGTTGGGATTTCATAAAAATCATCCTATTTCAAATGCTCCATGTATTGACATAAAAGAAGGAAAGTACATCCTACAGGTGGCTACTAGGACATGAAAACTTAGGATCGTATTGTAAACCGACACACTATACTCGTGACGGAAGAAAAAACTAGATTGGACTAACACTACACAGAACAAACTAAAAACACGAACAAAGTAAAGTTTACGGTTAAATACTGGCTAGACTAATGATTAACAAGTACAAAATAGGTAGAAGCATAAGTAACTCAGAATCAAGCATATACTGCCTTTTAAGACAGAACATTGATTGACACAAGAACCTAGAGAAGATATTGACACAAGAACCTAGAGAAGATATTGACACATGACTCGAACATTTAAAAGACATAGACATTTATACATTTACAAGAGCATATAAAACGAACAATGAAATAAATACCGAGCTAAAATTACTGAAATTGTATGCTTAATATACATTAACCGTCTTATTTTAAAAAAAATCATTTCAGTTCTGCATCGCTTTCTATTGAAATGTAACGAAAAAAACGCAATTATCCTAAGACGTGATCAGTGATTCTAATAATAAAATGAAATACTCAACCTAACCCTAGGATTCCCCCAACGTCTTCAGAGTTACTCCTATGGTCTTCATTTAAAAATATATGAATATGTATTATGTTATTAATATATGTATTTTGTGCTTATTATACATAAAACTGAAAAGATACTGTATCATTTTGAGTACTAATGTTTTCAAAAATAACTTGTGAAAATGCACTAATTTCTGGCCTTTTCAACTAAAAAGTTTCTTGTAAAAGTTGTATAAATTCCTTTTTATGGAACTGTTTACCTTATAAATTTAAATTTAAATATATTTCACGTGGACTATATGCTTTCCCAAGGGAACAAAAAAATGGAAATATCATTTATCGGTATATTGTTATTAGTGAATGCATTTCAGGCAAAATGATTTTTTCCCTAATTTTTTCTAAAGTCTGTGGACAGAGATATAATTAAAAGAAAAAAAAGGGACACTCCAAAAGTATTCTAAGGTTAAGAACAAGTACACCTTTAAATTGTGTACAAATAATTTCCATTTTATTGCAAGATCAAAGGTTTCCTGTGCCACTAAATAAAATAGTTTATTTTGGGGAAATTTAGTGGGCCAACTACCATCCAATAAAGATTCTCTTTGTAGACGGAAATAATATATGTGCTTTTCATTATGCGCTTGTCATAGTTTAATTAAAAACGGTCTGCCATAAATTCATTCACTACAAATCATATTCAGGTCTAAAATAACAACATATATTACATCTATTTATTTTTTTTACTTGGCAGCTTCTTAGCATTTTTATTGTATCGCCTAGACGTTTGCACATTATAATATTTGTCACTGTTATAAAATGAGAAATAGGTAAAATAATTCTAAATGTCTAAATGATGGTCCAATTATTCATCAACATTTCAAGGGCCAAATGTCCTGGTGAAAATATAGGCTGGAGTCCATTTTCTATTTATTGGCGTCTAGATATTTGTTTTAAATGTTCGGAATGAAAACATTTCGAACATCATGTCCAACAGCACCTTACAATTTAAACAACATACTACCGATGTACGACCGATCACCCGTACAACGTACATGTAACATTTTTTTTTTTCTTTTTCTTAATATTTTAATAAATAGCTTTGGTAGCCATTCATTATATTGCATTTCTTTTTGAGGTAATTTGCAATTTTGAAAAAAAATGCATCTATTATTTATTTACTGATCGGCGATTAGCAGATAAATCAGTCCTGTTTCACGTTAAACATTATAAGTAGGTAATAATTTAGTATTGTAATAATTTTTAAATAATGTAATAATATTATTGATTTATCGTGGCTTTTCCCTCACTCTATAGGGAGGAAATCCGCTTTTAAAGTTGACCTCATGACACTATCCGGAAGTGCCAGAATGTAAATTTCATGTTTCAGATCCCATAGATCAATAATATAACAGTGGTTAAATTTATATATATGTTTATATATATGTATATTTGTCTGTCCGCGGTCCCGACGGTTCAAAAATGGTCCGATTTGGATGAAACTTGGTACAAAAATCTCTCTAGGTTTCTCGCTACCAAGGGAGAGAGAAAAAAACGTTGAACCACCCATCAAACATGAAAGAAAACAGGTGACATTATATATCGTGTATTGTAGGTGAACATGTTTTTGCACATTCTCGGCAAAAAAGAAGTCCATTCAGTCCAAGAGCTGGTAACCGCACGTTTCATGAAGAGTACCGGGTGTTCCACGGTACTCTAGCCAACACATATTTACCTTCTTATCTACCCCATGATGTTCATTATAGCAATGTTTCAAGGCGCATAAAACACCTCATGAAAAGTGCGTTTCCAGCTCTCCGATTAATTAATACTATTTGCCAATTTATATGTGAACTCCAGTCTTAAAACTCACGTATAGTTACATACTTATACATAAACATTGTTGTTTATCTCATTTGAGGTGATTCGGATCATAGTGTTTTTTGTGTAATCCCAAGTAAACCGGGACAATATAATATATATTGTTTAATTCCGTGCCTATAATTGATTTAAATTCAATAACGGCACAGTCACGGTGCAAACAAATCCAGCGTGAAACTAGATCCAATTAAAAGATGTAATTACTGGCTCTAGCTGGTGGAATGGCTGGTGGCTGTGGTAGGAGGGCAAGGCTCAGGATAGGCCACTAGAGGGGGTTCGGATGCCGACACAGGAATGCCATTATGTCGAGGATGGTGGGAGAGTGGGAGGGGGTAAAAGAACCCTTATTAGTGATGGCTTCCAATGTTTACTTTACACCTTCATTTGCATTTCCAATGCCAGAATCGTACAGCCTACACTGTCTCAGGTAACATACATCACATTCATCTCAGGTGTGTCTAATGCATTAATGCTGTTAAACAGAAAAATGATAATCTGAAATTGCGTTGTATCAATGCCACCAATTGCTTAATACGATATATTTGCTTTTACGAATTACAAAAAAAAAAAAAAATGTGGATGAAATTTGGATGCATTCGATAAGTGGCTATTATAGTGCAAAAAGATATACATTGTCACTTAGGGAAAGCGTAGAGGGGGCTCGACGTTTCCAGATCTATTACTATTCCCGCCACCACTCTGCCTAGGCTCGGGACTAGTGAAGAGGGGACTGGCAACCCAGCAAGGTCGTCATTGGCTAGTCAAACCCGCATCTTCCTCTAACTGGGCACAGCCAAGTGACCTCTCACACCAGAATTTTGATTATATTTTATGTAGATCATACCCTCCACAATATGGTGCTCCTCGGCCATCGTCCTATGGTGTGATTCTTACAACGTTAAAGCCTTACCTTAAACTACTGCTGAACTTCAAATTCCCAAATATATGAACCGCCTTTTTTCAATGCTTTCAACTGTAAGAAGCTTAGGTGTCTCGTCCATGTCTCTACACCATCTGCAGACTAGTGATGACATCAACCAATTAATTTTATGATTTCATTAATTTTAAAATGTCTTCCAATCCTCCAATCGAGAGACCTGAAACCCCTATTAAAATGCACTTATAATTGCATTTAAACAAATGCTTTACCGATGTTTATGAAACAATACCACACATACATTTTGCACGTCCAATTTGAACAAAATTATGACGTCTGTGTCCGCTTTAGTCTCTGTTTTGCTGACTTGTGGAGGTTGTTCCTTTAGCATCGATCTTGAATGTTTTTACCACGAGATCCAACTAATAGGGGGAATAATTTCGTTCTCTCATGAACATTTGGTTTTCTCAGCCTGCAAGCCATATTTTTCTTTAAAATAATGATTGTCACAAATTGACCATAAAATTCATGCTTAAGATATAGCTCAAAAACTGCGAACAATTCCTACCTCACAATCCAGATCAGTTTCTTGTGAAACAAACAGCGTTTTTTTTTTTTAAAGTAAAATCAAACTTTTTTTTTAGCGAATTTTGAAAATGTATTAAAATGAATCAAAATCGAGAATGTTTTAATTAAAGTTAATTGAATTTTTCAGCACATAACGAGAAGTGCAAATGTAAAGGAAAAATATTCTTTGTTTCTATCTTGTTCTTAAATCTGATATGAATTGTATACATAAAATGGAACAAAACGAACAGCTAAACATTTTTAGAAAGCAATTGATTGTTTTTTTGAATAATTATCACTCCGAACTGCTTATCTGTTGATAACATATTGATTTTTAAGAGTTCCTCCAAACGTAACGAAAATTTCCTAGTTTTAATGAATGCTTCGAAAAAATCTAGTTTCCGGAAGATGACTAACGATATCGCCTTTATAATGTTCCATTCGGGTGTCCGCGTAAAAATGTCGTTTTAAAGTGTATTTGGAAGCCAATTTTCCCAAAACCGTAGGATCTATGATTTGTTCGCGCGAATTCAGTGACCCGGCGTGCGGACTCTCCTAATTAACGAAGTTGAATTTATAAATAAAAGTTTCGATTTTAGTTGATAACGGATATTATTTTTGGGTCAAGTTTGATTCAAGCCTGTCCATATTTGTTGATTCTGGAGAGAGTACATTATTTATTTATTTATTTAATTATAAGGGCTCCGCAACTATGGCTATGAGCCCTAATACAGATTATAATATATATATATATATATATATATATATATATATATATATATATATATATATACACTTCTTTTACACTATGTTGACGTTTATACAATTTACGTTTACACTTAAATAAGATATATACACATATATACAAACATACATACACACACACATATATATATATATATAATCATATATGCATATACACACATACATGGATATACCACAAGATTCATATGAAGAAAAATAATAAATACTAATATACACCACAATTCATTTACATTTACAATGCATTACAATACAAATATAAAACACAAAATAACTAAAATAAGGTACATTAGCTTAATTAAATCAGATCTATAGGTTATTAAAGTAAACTATTAAAATCGAAAGCACAAGGAGAAGAAGGGAGATTGGCTAGATTTTTTTGTATAAATTAGTGTTCATTGTATAATGTAGTATACTGTTGATGTGAGGGCTACCATCTGCGAGTAATGTGTGTAAATCGTGTGGCATGAGTAAATTGTCTCGTCTTCTGCAGTCTGTGAGTATGTGTTTTATCGTCAGGGGAACATTACACAGGGAGCACACGGGTCTGTCTCGTCTTCTGCAGTCTGTGAGTATGTGTTTTATCGTCAGGGCAACATTACACAGGGAGCACACGGGTCTGTCTTGTCTTTCCATTAAGTATGAATGTGTTATAAGTGAGTGTCCAATTCTTAGCCTGGTCAGGACAACTTGGTCTCTTCTATTTAAAGACAAATCATTATCATGCCAGACTTTGATTGAGTTTTTAATTCCCCTTAATTTGTTGTCTGTCCGTAACCAGTGATTTAGCAAATCTTGTAATATGTGTGTTTGTGCTATGTTTCATAAGTCCTGTGTAGTTAATTGTCTGATGTCAATGTTTTCTTTAAAGGAAGCCTCTTTAGCGTGGTTGTCCACGTCTGTGTTTAGGCTTATGTATTTATGCCCCGGTATCCAGAGCATTGTAATGTTGTGTTGTTTTAATCTGTTTAAATTGCGTGTAAATTTGTGTGATTATGGAATGGTTCTTGTAAATGCTTTCCATAGAGCGTTAAGAGCTTAATGAATCAGTACAAATTATAATATTACTTTGCTCTATGTTATTTGTTTTGGACAGTGATAAATGTATACCTTGTAATTCTGCAGTGTAAACTGTAGTGTAGTCGTGTAATTTGATGGTATTGATTTGATTTTCTGTGATCGCTGCAGCGCCGGACCCGTGCTTAGTTTCACATCCGACTGTAAATGTGAAGAATGCTGTGGGATTGCCTTTGGTGATTGAATTGTACATGGACATGTAAAATTAGAAGGCAAGTGGATCATTTTTATTGAAATGTGTCATTGTTAGGTTAATTTTTTAAAAAAAACACGCTGCAAGTCGTAAAAACATAAATTCATAATTTTGAAGATAGCCACCATTAACCACTGTAATATTAATTAATTTCACTGCTTAAGTATTATTATTATTTAACTGTATTATAAATCTATTCTTTAGATATGCCAAAAAAAACTCCACGTGACGTAAAATAGATATTAATATGTTAATACACGAATGTATTTTCCCTTGCATATATTTTATACAATACCCAGAACAAGTTATTTACATTTGTATTTATTCCATCATAAAATTAATGGTTTATTCGAAAGGGCACTCCGATGATAGAAGTCAGAAATAGATTCCACTCCGGCTGTCCGGCCACACAACTTGACGGGGCGTAATTAAAAACACAGCTGTTACTCAATCTCATGTTATATTTTATTCCAAAGTTTATTTTTGGTGGCATCGCATTTTTTTCTTTAGTCTTTATTTATTGCAATATTTTCGCCCTCTTAATGTACAATATTTTCACGTTGAAATGAAACTTGTGACTTCATTATCGCCTCGTACTCGCTGAAGAAAATTCATTTTTACATTGACAAAATATTCCCGTCGGTTCCGCCATTTGTATTTCCCTTAAATTAAACAACAAGATACTTTAACATCTATAAAAACTTATTATGTCTCTTTTAGGAGCAGGGAAGGCTCGTAGAGGTCAGGAAAGGGAGATAATTTTAAACATTTATAGAATACATAGCCAAAGCTAAGGCTAAAAAGAATTTAAGCTATAGCCTGTTCAAATAGAACAGGAAAAAAGTCCGTCACGCAGGAGCTGCATAACTAAGCACTTTCCTCAGAATTTGGGTAGCGTAGACTGCTTTCCAGAACAATTTGCTTAAAATATCCTACATAAATAAAATAAAAACATGAATAGTTCTCTTTTAATTTTGTAATGAGTAACTGATAAATTATTAATTTCCTTCCAGAGTTATGTTTACACATGGTACCTACTACACTACGTAATAAATACAAAAAACCTCATATTATCGTATTTTGATCTAACGCAGGAACCGGATACAGTCCCTCTAGCGCTCCTTGCGGCGCCTTTGTGAACCTATGTCTGGCTGGCTTACCTATTGAAATATATTAGAAAGTAAACCCCCCTTTCCGATTGACCGATTCAGCTCATTTTTACAACACTTCTTTCTAATGAGTTACCCACGAAGTATACCGCGTTTCGTTATAATACAGCAGAAATTACGACCAGTATGAGTATATTAGTAATTTGGGTCCGGAGTAAACCCCCCCCCCTCCTAATGAACCGATTTAGTTTATTTTTACAAGACATATTTACCTGTAGATTACCACTACGAATACCGAGTTTCGTCGAAATATACCAAAAATCACGGTTGGTAGTGGCGAATTGGTATTGTGGGTCTGGAGTAAACCCCCCCTCCTTATGAACCGATTTAGTTCATTTTTATATCTCACTTTTCTCTCTATATTACCACTACGAATACCAAGTTTCGTTGAAATATAACAAATATTACGGCTGAAATGGTCAAATTAGTGTTTTGGGTTCAGGGTAAACCCCCCCTTCCGGTGGACCGATTTTGTTGGTTAACGAACTCGTTCAATCGTTTGCTAATTGAATGCTATATACCAAGTTTCGTGACGAAAAAACAAAAACTCTGGCCGCTATCGTGTTAACAGACACATATATATATATATATATATATGCATATATATATATATATAGATATATATAAATTTTAACGGGGGTCATTTTCGCTGTCTACAAGGTAGGATCGATAAAGATTTGAAGAAATTTTTCAAAAATTCCGTCATGAGTCCAACCTCAATAGCTACTTTCCTTCGGAGGAAAGTGCTAAAAGAGCTTGGCCTATATTCCCCGTGCAAGACATGGTGGTAAAAATTCTCTCTGTTCTAACCTTATCACTAGGAGGTTTAAAACATTTATAGTCTTAGCTTTGGCCAAGTATTGATAAATATTAGACACTATTTCCTTTGTCTGACCTCTCGAAGCATTCCCTAGTCTTAAACGAGACATAATCAGTTTTCATAATGTTTCATGTATCGTTTTATTCCTTGATGTGGGAGTTTGCAAATTGTGGACCCGCCGGGAATAATTCCCTCAGAATTTCGCGCTTGCGGAATTGAACTTTTCCGTTTATCTGAACATGCTATAACCAATAATTCAGCAATCTACAAGTTTTCTAATGTGGAACCCAGCAATAATAATGAATCTTTGTTATAGCATAAACTATAGCAGAGTGTTTTGAGTTATCTTGTTTTAAACAGTAATATGTTAAGTAAATCAGGGAAGCCATCGCCAATAGCAATCCCAATTTCTGTAACAAAGATATTATCACAGCTTTATTTTTATTAGAAGAGAAAATATGAGTAACAAAAAAAAAAAAATATATCTTTATCACCTGCATTGGACCACTAAACATGACATCTGCAAAAATAAAAGCATTTTGTATGGGAGGATGAAAAATATCTAAACATTGATGTTCCAGAAATAATAATGAAAATAAAAGGTTTCAAGTAATTTTGAACAGAAATGGCACTTTTTGAGTATGCTTAAGCTTTTATATATATGTCAAATTCCCCCAAAATTGAATATTATCTTCTTGCAGAATCAATTAATAAGTAAAGACTGCGCCTTCTTCACGGTTCTCAGGGCAATTAGGATTATAGATATAAAATTCATCAGTAATAAAAATTAATAATTTATTGACATTGATATGTCTTAGCTATGGCCCAGTAAGACGCTTAAACTGTAACGGTTCGGCTACGTCCGGACGATGGTACACGGGGGCTATGGACACATACCGACGTGGTTACCGTACTATCGAAACCGTCAAATTTTCATAGTTTATGACGTAAAATCATTGGAGATTAATCATTGGAGTTAGATACATCGTTTTATAGAGGAACCAGCCGGGATCGTGTGCGTCAGGATTTCGTCCGCGGACATATCCAAGATACAAGCTATTTCCCTGTGGGAAATTTATAATAATAATGATATTTTTAAAACTTATTTAAAACAAAATATTATTGCAGAAATTACTTTTCATTTTCTTTACAAATATTTGAGAATCGTTCTCTTCTAATACTCTCGAGTGCCTCGAGGAGATTAATTTTTCGTGAATAGCCACGCTATAAACACTCGACATTTACTGTTTTTTTTTTTTTTTTTTTTTCTTTTTTCTTTACTTCAAGATAATAATTTTTGTATCTGGATTGTGCGCAGTTTGTTTTTTATTTATCGCAAAGAAATTAAGGTAGCAAAAATTATTGACGACTTTTTGTAGGAAGATTCCTCACTTCATGTGGAAAGGAAATCATACATTATTTTTTTTTTTTTTTTTTTTACACAAATCAATCCATGATGCTGACTATATGAGATAACCAAAATAAAGTGGCAATTATCAATACTGATAATTATTTGTCATAGTATTAAATTATAATTGTAATATCCTTTATTACTTTCGTATATCAGAACTAGAGTGCATAGAAAAAAAAAAACTTATAAATAGGTTATTATCGGGAAACTGCACTGTGTTAATTTATATTTTTCAAGAAATGACTGGAGGGTATAGATTTGAGAATTTAAATATTAAATTTTTTTTGAGTAATAAATTTAATATCACACAATTTGTTGATAGGAGACTAACATAACAAAAACTATAAAATAATATAACTTTCTGTGTTTGAGCTCTAGTAACAATAAAACTAGTACCTTTGGTATCTGGTTAGATTGAAGCTACAATTTTTGTCTTGTTACAAAAGTGGCAGGTTGGTCGAAATCCTTATCAGTATTTGTTATTATAAAGTGTGCCGATAAGATAACGGCAGTAGGTGTCATACCTTAGGTTTTCTCTTTACATCACATCTCCTGCATATCATAATTCCCAGAATAAATGATGATGTATTTATAAACATTTAGGAAGTTAGGATTATTTTTAGAATGGGTAAAGTTGCAACGTTCTCGCAAAGCAAAAAACCCCTAAGCCGCAGAAACTGCTTCATCGTAGATTCTTTCCAAACAATGCATACCCTTAAAAATATTATAGTCTTTTGGAATTGACCGTGTCACAAAATTCTTTGCCGACGTTTCGCTAGTCATACTGCCGGCTTCCTCAGGGCTTAGTCTGAGAATGAGGATGTTCTTCTAGTTCTCCTGTATGAATACTTGTCTTTGTATTCATCCGCGGGCGTAGTCTGCTCTTCTATGTCCCTGATTGGTTGGTCCCATTCTTGCTTGATTCTGGTTGGTGGGTTCCATCTGGACCGTTGATTGGCTGAATTTCGTTTCTTATTTTCTCCCTCGGCTTAATCACCGGATGCCATAATTTGCTGAGCTTATATCCATCTTCTTTGTTGAAATTTTCCGGGCATCTTACTATTTCTATTGCTTCCCTAATGCTTATCCTTAGTGTGATTTTGTATTATTGATTAGATATTATTGAAAGACCAGTAACTTTTGAACTACTGTCATTCCAAAATATTTTATGAATAAAATAGTTCTCTTTTAAATTGTAGGTGGCTAGTTAGCTGAGAAATGGTGCTTAGTACCTAGAGCAATATTTCATTTTTTTAAGTCTGCTGTACTTAAGGTATTTTAAGGGGTTTTATTTTTGTTATGTACCGTTCCTAGAAAGGTCCTTAATTTCGTCCGGGAGGTTAAAATGTCATAAAATTCGACAGTTTGTTGGTAAACGTTTGACGTGAAGTTCTGGGTTCAATTTATTTGGTGTTATAACAGATCTAGGAATAGCTGTGATTTGGCTAAGATAAAACGTTAGATTTTCAGGAATGTCTAACGTTTCGGCTCTTTAGCATACTTCTTCTGCACTAATTGCCTAGGTTAAAAAAGGAGGGTATGACAACTTTTAGGTGACCATGAATAAGGGTGCCAAATCTTAGCGGAATCACTCCCTTTCCTTGACTTCTTATCACCTAAACGGCTACTAATCTTCATCTCATTATATGATGAAATTGTCTACGCCGTCATGTCATAAGAAATTTGTGGGTTAGTTTAGTGGCAATTATTGTCTTCTTAGTGTCTAGAAGTCAATTCATCTACTGGTATTTCCCAATGAAATATAGCTATTGAGGGCGCACTTATAATTTTTCTAGAATTTTTTAAAAAGTTCGTGGGTCCAACCTAATATAAAACGAAAATGACACCGATAAAATTTATTTATATACAAATCAGCTATTTTTCTGTCCGTGTGTTCCTTATACAAATCAAAACCGTTTAACCAAACTTGGCACACAGGTAGGTCTTGATCCAGGAAGTGTCATAGGCTAGGTCAAAATCGTCTATCAGCTGCCTGTCTGTATATAAATTCACACCGTTTGACCCCTTTTGACGAAACTTGGCACACGGCTAGGTCCTGACACGGGGAGTACCATAGGCTAGGTTAAAGTCGTCTAGGACTCACAGTTAGAAGGTCACGGGTTCCAATCTGTTACCCGAACAGTTCCAGATTTGCGTTATTAGATTTTAATATTACTTGTTTGGTTTCAAATTAATTTTTGATTTTCTAGATGCAGAAAGTATGTGTAGCATGGCACGCTGTGTAACAGCTATAGGGTCATAAAAAAATAAAATACCGACTTGGTAATAAGTATATAGAATAATAAAACATAGTTCATTTACTTATAACAAGTATTGATATCCCCCCAAAAAACTAACGTTGAAAAAAAGAGGCCAAGTTTTAGGCTCTTAATACCTTGTCAAGGACCAAAAAATACCCTCTCACTTATTTCCGCAATATCAACTTGTCCAACGTTACCTTACATACGCCTGCAACCGCTTTAACTTAGAGTTCATACAAACCGGATCGTTTTAAGTCTTCAAAGAGTTTATAATATTCCTGAATCGTTACCCTAAGGACCTGAATCTTTAAATGCCAGACATTTTATAATAAATCCAATCGTTATAGTGGCCATCATTTAACGAAATCTGGCCAAGGTGGAATAGCACTAATAAGTGAGAGGGTATAATTAGTTTCTTGACAAGTTATTAAGAGCCATAAACTTGGCCCAATACTATGATGTCATTACTTTCATAGGCAAAATGTTTGAGGGAGGGGCCTGGAACTTGGCCTCTTTTTAGCGCTTTTCTCCGAAGGATATATATATATATATATATATATATATATATATATATATATATATATTCTTTTTTACCCTAGAAGGCATGGGGTCATTAAAGCAGTCTTCCTTTATTACACCACTTTATTTATTGGGCCCGACATGTTTCGTGCATCTTTTCTTCGCACCTCTTCAGGGGCACTTCTACAAAAAAATATAATTTTTTGAACATCCACACAAACCTTTTGTTCCACAAAATGCATTAAAACATTATCATGCTCCATTAAATGTTACCCCTACCCTAAATATTGCAATAATTATAACTAAATTACATATTTTTTTTATAAAAAGTGTTAAGTCCTACCTTGCAAAGAAGTCCTCCCGTTACCAAGTACTCCCTCTGGAGTCCGGCTTAATACTAACCCTGTATGTGGATTGCCAAAATGGCCCTGTCGTTATCAGTCCTTTGTTGTTGTCCTAGTAAAGTCTACTCGTCAAATATTTTTTTATACATTTTTGGGTATTAATCTATTATTCCATAGAAAATTTTGTGTACATTTTTCAGATCAGTTCTTTTATTCACTGCTATTTTCGAATTTTTTAAAATATAAATATTTTCTTTTCAGGGTATTTCTTTCTTTATATAATATTTTGAATTCTTTGAAATTGAAACTGTTTTTTTGTTATTGCATGATCCGTCAATGCTGTACCGTTTTCTTGTGTGTCAATGCTCTTTACGTGTTGTATAATTCTTTTACCTAATAATTGCGCAGATTCCCCAATATAACATTTGTTACAGTCGTTGCAGTTGATTTTATAAATATTATATTTTGAACTTGATGCTTTAACCCTGTCTTTAATATTACTAAATACATTGTTTATTGTATGTTTATATTTCCAGCCAATTTTATAAACATCTTTAAATCATCTTTAATGAGCTGAATCGGTCAATCGGAAAGCGGGGTTTAATTTGTAATGTATTTCAATAGAAAAGCCCGCCAGACGTAGATTCACAAAGCCGCCGCAAGGAGCGCTTTCTACCACTAGAGTGACTGTATCCTGTGTAATAGGTACCATGTGTAAACATAACTCTGGAAGCAAATTAATAATTGATCAGTTACTCATTACAAATTTAAAAGAGAACTATTCATGTTTTTATTTTATTTATGTAGGATATTTTAAGCAAATTGTTCTGGAAAAGGAGTCTACTCTACCCAAATTCTGAGGAAAGTGCTTAGTTATGCAGCTCCTGCGTGACGGACTTTTTTAAACGTCATTTTTTTGGGGGTGGTAGTATAAATTAAATCGGTTCTTCGGGTATCTATTTATACTTAACACAGATGTTTGTGACGGGTTATCATCTGGTTACAACCATTCTCAAATTAAGATAAGGCTAATGCCTTTTCTTACCAACAGAAAACTAAATAAAAAATAATAATTGAGTCAATAGTTCAATACAAATATAAAATACCTATACAGTTCATGTTTATTTTCACAGGTTATTTCAATTCTAATTACTTTCAAAACGCAGCGATTGAGAAATGCAGTTCCTGAGTTAGGGCCATTTATTTTTGCGATAAAACTAGGACAGAACAAACTATCACAAACAAGGACAGCTGTATCACTGGTTAACATTATTTTTCCTAAGTGTTAGCACGAGACCTCTTCAAGAAAATATGCATTATGGGGATGAAATATTGAAAGGATAAGAACTGACTTGGTAGCAAATGCAAGTCCATTAGTCCATTTCAAAAGATATCCGAGATGGTGGCGAATGATAAACGGTGTCAAATCCATTTGAATCATATAACAAATAATGCATAGTGAGATATTTCTCTGCCATATTTCAGTGTTTTTTTTCTTTTTAGCTTCTATTCACTGGTGTATTCTACAGGAATATCTCATTACTTTCTTCTTGTGTATTTGGTACAAATATATTTCATTTTTCAGAGTCTCTTACATTTTTCTTTGGAACTTAGGGTAGGTATCTTGTATCTAAATAGAGAAGAGATATGATTAGTGATTGTTATAATTAAATTTCTAATTTGTATCTTAGCAACTACACTATTTATTAAATTTTAACGTCCATTTATTATTAACTACGAATTTTGGGACGGGTTGTCTATAGGTTACCACCCTTTTCTAGCCAGGCTAGAGCTAATGCCTTTTCTTTTTTCTAAAGAAAAGCCATCAACCCAATTGGGAATCGAACTCACGCACTAAACTGTTATGGGTAAATCGTTGGGAATCGGCCTTTTTATCGAACAAATACTTGGAAACAACGTAGGCAAAATACTACAAATTATGGAATATTTTTCGAAAATGTAGCTTAATATTGTACCTATTTTTCCTTATTTTTCTTACGGCGCATCGACAAATGTTGGCCATCTTGGCGCCGACACCCAGGGTGCAGCTAGGAATTTTCTCAGCGAGCCCTGAGATGAGAGAAAATTCCTGCCGCCGGTGGGGATCGAACCCACCATCTCCCGCCACTAGACCACGGGAGACCCCTATTTTTCCTTATTAAACATGTATATATATATATATATATATATATATATATATATATATATATATATATATATATATATATACATATGTGTGTGTGTGTGTGTGTTTTTATTAATATCATTCATATGTCTTATTATTGAGTTAGTGCAAAAATAACGCGGTTTTAATGTGACCAATTCGTTCCAAATGGTGATTACGAGGAATTTCTTCTATTATAGCCCATTGTTGGTCCTGATAAACAACAGGAGGCCTACGGTGACCTGCTTTGTCTTTTACAATTTAGCAACCCCCCCCCCCCAAAAAAAAATGAACTACTTACACTCATTCTAAATGAGGAAGATCAAGTGAGTTGGGGTTTTTCGCTTGCTCCTGCGGAATCGTGTCCCTATTTAATTTTCGTAGATTGTAATAATTATAAATTTCGCGAATTAATTATAATTTTGTATTTACTTTTTTTCATTTCATTTTTTTTTTATTTTAATAAATTGTGTTGTAATAACATTGTTGTCTTATTTCATGTTTAATATCAATCGCTAAAAATTACGAACACTGCTTAAAGTCCCCCGCGGTAGTTCAACGGTACTTTGAACCACGTCAAAAATTGTACATACCTGTTGTAAGCTAACCGATATCTTTAGTCATTTTCCACCCTCTAAGCGTTTATTATTAAGGAATGCTATCAAGGAGCATTGCGAACGTTCTCAAATCCGAAAATTTACTAGCTGTCCATTAACTTTTTGTTAGAAGGATTTTGACTGTAATTCTTAATTTTGTTTATAAGTATTTATTAATTTTTTCTTTGATTGGACGAATATTAACAGTAGCATCGTTTAGTGCAGTACCACTATTAACAAGAATAGAGTAAATTTTATTACTTGCCAAATTTACGGATCATTCATTAATAAATAGTCATAATACTAATTAGCTAACATTTTTTTGGGAGTTACTGATACTTTTAAAACATAGAGATAAAATGAACAAATCATGAAATAAAATGTTTTGGATGGATCAGGGATTAAATGAACATTAGCAAATGGCCCGTTCTGTCTGAATTCGTTCCAATTCATTGAATATTTAATTCGTAATAAAACCTTTAAAACCGTCCATCCACATGTTGGCCCTTGTTGCAGCATGTTGCTCCGGTATTGGCATGAAACATGTTGGTATTGTCGATCTACAGAGAAATTCCTGATACAGTAATAGTATTTTGGATTTAGCTGTTTATTTTGTATAGCTTTCGCTGGATTTTCAGGCGGCTTAGTTGTTTCTAATGAAGTCCCTAACTATACCCAAGAAACAAGATTGACAAATGATGTGTGTCAGATATAATATAAATTATCTTGCGGATATAATGCTCATGTGGGATTTGAAGAGCATACAGTTGAAACACAAAGTTTCGTAAACGTAAGAAAAATTTATGTGCTTATGTTATGTTAGATGAAAACTGAAATAATATTTTATTTTCAATTCTAAAAGTTCGTGAATTATTTACGCGTAATTTAATAATCAGGGGAAAGAAAACCATAAATCTGACTAGATAAAGTTGTTCTAAATTATTTTGCCTTTTATTTTTTAAAAATGTATTGAAATCGGTAAAGATTTAGAAGCTGTAGCCTTTTGTTGAAACACTAAAGGTCGTTTGGCCTCAATGTGCGTCGGGCGTGGACAGTGCCAGGATGATTGACCGTCCACGTGTTGTTAGCATTATAAAAGGGTGTATTAGTACGAGCAAAATGTATATACATCAAGTCTTTAGTTCGAAAAAGGGGGGTCCGGTGGCCGTGAGTGTTAAGGCGTGAGAACTTAGCGACTTAGCCTAGGGTCGAGGGTTCGATTCCCACTAGAGCTACTGGCTTTTCTTTGGAAAAAAGAAAAGGCATCAGACCTATCCTAAAATGCTGAGTTAATTACAAGAAACTTCAAAATTTTAATAAAATAAATAGTTAGAAAAACATTTATAATCGTACAACAAAAGTCCTTTAAATTTTCCAAAGGAATACCAGATTACAAGGCGTTGAATATTATATGATTTCAATGTTAATAAAAGTCATCAAGTACATTGAGAAGTTAAATTTGTTTTAAGAAAGCAATTATCTAGAAAGAATATAAAATGAAGAGACATTGTTTTAGATAGAGTTATTTTGAAACAGCTGTGAATCCTAGAAGTGAATCAATAGCATCATATGAATTGAATCTAGAATATCTCCATAATAAATGATATTTCTGTTTTCATGATAATCTATTGACAGAACAAACAGCACCGTCCTACTTACCAACTGTCATTACCTGAATATTGATTAGGTTTTTAGCCGATTTCAGATATTTACATGGCACACAATAATGTTTTTTTTTTTTTCAAAAAAATCGAATTACATAATCTGTGTATATATGTACTACTTTATTTGGGCATGCTAACAATATAGTAGTACATATGAAACAGGAATACTATTCTTTTGACCTGCTCCATAAAGATAACAAAAAATAAATATAAGTAATTAATGGGCAAAAAAAAGTGGAATAGAATATGTATGGATATATTTATATCGCACTAGTATTTCTAAATTGACACAACTCAAAAAAAAAACAACTTTCTGTAACATATGTAATCCGGAGGTAAAATACACCATGTCCCATATTTTAAATAGTTGAGGAGAGCCAATTTTCCATAACTTTGAACTATTAAAACACATTTTAAAGAGTAAGCTATGCATATCAGATCATATTTTTTTTTTTTTTTTTTTTTTTTTTTTTTTTTTTTTTTTTTTTTTTTTTTTTTTTTTTTTTTTTTTACGGCTCATCTACAACTTTGCCATTAGCGCCGGGCTATCTATAGGTTGCCACCCTTTTATAATGCCAACAGCACGTGGCCGGTCACCCATTCAGGTACTGACCACGCCCGACGTTGCTTAACTTCGGTGATCTGCGGGAACCGGTGTATTCAACGTGGCTATGGCCGTTGGCATGAAGATAATATTCAAAAATACTATAATGGGGGCGACTATAATATCTAATTTTCTACAATAAGTCTGCTAAATTGTATTTACACTGTGCGAAATGGATAAGTAAGAAAAGGATGGGTTTGAAAGCAGCTGTAGATAAAGCTTGACGTTTTTTACCGGTGAGGGGATTCCATTGGTCGGAAGATTGTACAAGGGTGTACTGATCAAAGAAGAAGGTCTTAAGAGGTGGAGGTTTAGGGTTCGGGACAGGGTAGAGTATAGGGAAATGGATGTGAGATTGAAAGGTAAAGAGATCATACAAGTACACGAGGGTGTATGGAAGGACTTAACCGGGTAGAGGAAAGGGCATAGGAAGTACATCATAAAGTATGGATGGGATCGACCTTATGATATAATTAAAAATAGCTATTGCTCTTATTTTTCCTCTATTTTTTTCGTGATCAACGGAGTATCAACTATTGGGCTATTAACGCCGGACTATCCACCGGTTATCATCGAGCTGTGACTAGATTGAATCACTGTCAGTCAACCGACATCGGATTGGATCGGATCGGGAGAAATACGGGTCCAATGTAGGTTATTGAGGGGTAGTATGTTTTTCTCATTTGCTTGTAGTTATTTATTGAGTCTGCATTTTGATTTTATTGAATTATTGATCTCATTATGAAATTTTTATTGCTCTTGGTTCTCAAAATTCAGCTTTTCGTATCACGCAAAGACCTTTGTGAAAGCAATAGCACAGCTAAATCATCTCATCACGGAATTTCGAAACCAATAAATAACAAACACAAAAACCAAGAATACAATCTAATAAACCAAAAGTCCGAGGTGATTTTTCAGGATTTTAACAACTTTTTGCCCGTTCACACTATATAATATTGGTAATGCGTCGGGAATTTTTGATCTGCTGCCAAGCGAGATGAGCCTCTCCAGAAGTTGCCAGAAAGTGAATAAAAAGACGGGAACTTCTGCTCCCGTCTGATTATATTCGACGCGGTTTTGATCTTGGCTGACTCACGTCTGGCGGGCTGCCCGGGATTTTGAACTTGTATTAAATACGAATACTTTTAGAATTTTTCCGTTTTAGTTAATTGGTAAGTAATTAGGGATAAAATTCTGAATTATAACACTTTTAAATGCTTCCTTTGATTTATATCCCCCTGTTTACTATAAGCATTAATATGTTTCAATACATAAATGTTTGAAGGTTTTTATAATCATAAAGAAATAGATAATTTTACAGGAGTTTGCCACCTTCTAGTGATAAAATCAGTTTTTCTTCTTAAACCATCCCCTATGATATAAAAAATAAAGTTTTCCTGAAAAACTCTATTTACTCATTTTTAGTTGTCTATTGTTGTAAAACGATGAAATTGAAGTAAACGTTATGACATTGATCTATTAATCAGTAGTTACGCAAGAAATATAAATTTTACAATAATTGCGACTCTAAGAATAAACAAAAAATATTAATGAACCAAAGCTGTAAAATAGTAAAATTCAAAATTGAAATACTGAGCAAAAAAATTATGATTGAAGTAAAAAATAAATTAAACGGAAGATAATTTGAATAATTAGACTGAAAAAAATCTCATTAATCTGTGTATTGCGAAAAAGAAATAAAAAATAAAGATTGTTAGGCAAGAAATAATTAACTAACGAATTTTAAGAGTATTTTTTTTTTATGAATAATTACATCATATTTATTATTCAAGAGGCACCAAAAAGGTGTGGAACATGTAGGGAGGTAATAAAGTTTGTGAAACTGTGTGGTGAAGTTTTTATTAGTTGACCTTCTGCCTAGCAAGAAAATATAACATATTTATTAATAAATAAAGAAGATTTCCTACTTTAACTCATAAACCTGGTTTTTCGAATACACGTTTGTCATTTTTTGTAGGATTGTAGGTTGTTTTGAATCAATAAAAAGAAATTACAGCGTCAAGAACTTGGTCAAGAAACTTGGTCAAGAAAGCTTCAACTCAAGAAATTTTGGTTTGGAGCGTGAAATTTGAACGATGCCTCCAAGCTTTAATAAAACGATTTTGATGGCAGAATAATTATTATAATCACGGATAAACACTCCTCCTTCCCCGTATCGCGAAACATTGTGGCTTATTATGCATGTATCTTTATTCATTTTATTGAAGATTGAGTAGATAAGATCAATAGATGTCTTCCTGGATGCCGCCTCAAATTTTCTATAAGTTATTAAATAATTTAATTTATTTTTGATACTGTATAATCGCATTTACAGCAAACCATTGGAATGAGGGGAAATAACTTAATTTAAAAGAAACCTCATAAAGTGTAAAACGTTAGAAAAATTGTTATTAAAAAAGTGTATAGATAAGAATTGCTACAATCAACATTATTTTCGAATCTAGGTTTAAGAAAACTCCGCAGTTGCCGGCTAATAGAAGAATTTTGAAGAAAGATGTAAATAACAACCACCTCCTGACAAAAGGAATACATAGAACGCCTGAGACGGGGTTTGATATTTGATTACACCGAAACAGGGGCCAACGACATTTTCCAAAGGTCTACGTTTCATTTTCACCGGTCTGTAAACAATCTCCGAAACGATTCACATACGCCCTGAGACGTCAAGAATATCAATAGCCACGATGTGCCGCCGCGCCCGGCCCGAGGCGACTCATTAAATAAACACGGCTCCCAGAAAAGGAGCGGGTTTTTTACATTCACCAACCAGCTGACATTTTCCCCTAACAATATTCACCGGCTGGAATTAACTTGGCCCCTATACATTTTTAGTTTGAGTTGAATCTAGTTCTTTCTCTGGTTGTCCTACGTTTTGTGAAGGACAATATTCAAGGAATTCTTGATAACATTCACACGTTGAACTTGTAATAATATCATTCATTCAATTGTAATCTGAATAATGGAATAGCAGTGAAGTTTTCTGTACCTAATGACGTAAAATTCGTTTTTCCTTTTTAGTCTGTTTCTTCCCATTCTTTTAGAAGAAAAACTGTTTATTACGTCGAAATTATACCGAAATCCAATGTCCCTGACCAGAATTGTCGCTCTTTCAGAATCCATAAAAAAAAAAATCAATCCCGTCACTGACCACAAGGGCCCAGAGAGGTAATGTAGAGGGGCCTGATTGTTGACGATAGGGCACACAAGGGAGATGGTATGGCCAGTACCATGCTTCGGTCACCTGATTTTTCAATAGCCTAAGGTAAGTTAGTAAAGAGGATTGCGATAAGAATGTTCATTTAGCCGTTCTCTATTGAGTTTCTTTGTTGTAACACGAAAAAAAATATATATTTGTTGTAAAATTAACTGAAAATGCTGGGGTTGGATTCTGAAATTTACTCTTTGCTACCTAACCAATTAATATACTGCGCTTTGTATCGCAACCGGACTTCATCCAAAGGCGACAGTACTTAAATATACAAAATCTATGTTGACATAAATATAACCTTATTACGAGATTATGTTGATTACAAGTAAAACAATGTTATTGTCGTATATAGATATACTAAGTAGGAACTTCTGGGATTGAAATTTATTTAAAAACTGTTAACTAAACATTACGGAAGCGCAGTAATTTAAGTAGTCATTGCTTCAAAACATATTTGTTACACAAATATAGTGTTTTTTTTTTGTTAATTATGGTGGTCAGAAAAATGCAAAAAAAAATAAATAAAAAAAAGTTCACATATGACATAGACAGCGGTGTTCTACTGGAGGAGCAATGCACAGTATGACTGGGTACATGTATTCATTACAAACACGGATGCTGTTTTAGTATAATAAGCTTGGAAATCCACGTTCTGAGTCTGGCATTTACTAGCTGCGTGTTATGCATGTCCTCTACAATAATGACATTCAGCCCATGCTCCCGTAATGTGCTTCTAAATGTTTACAACTACCAATGCAATACCAAAATAAACCACAATAATACGCTCAATGTTACTCTGAGCATAGGCACTATTTTAGGAAGGGCGAATAAAAATTTCCATATAGGTAAATATGAAATAATAAAAAAAATCATGAAATATTTTATGTATAGGTAGAATTAAGATGTATATATTACTAGCTGACCCGGCGAACTTCGTACCGCCTAACAGTCAATTCTTTAATTTTTTTTTTAATACTTATTCTGCTATTTGGGACACCTGGACAGCTAATAAGATAAAAAAAGAAAAAAAAACTTAATAAGTCGGCAACTAAATTATGTCAACAAATAAAAATTATAAAACACTAAAATTATTTTAATAGTCAGTTAAAACCCACAATCAAAGTTACAATATCAGATTTCTTATTATGATACCAACTTATTATATTTCATTTTATTTTTACTTATTCTAAATTAAGTTTATTTACACTTTATGGTATGGTTTTAAAGTTCAAATTGACCTTTAAGTATTATTACGAATCTTTTGTATGGGAATATAGAAAAGTGGAGTCTTTTTTACTTCGTTAATGCAAATATAAATTAATTTAAATTCCATTATTAACATGTCATTCTAATCTCACCAAGTGATTACATGTTCTTATTTATTTTTTTTTTTGCTTATACACAAATAACCAAATACGTTAACTGTTAAAAATATTATAATTGAGAACATATATTTTTATTGAGAAATGAATTTGCGTTAAGGAAGTGAAAAAGACCCGAAAAGTGTTGTATTAGACTTTTTTGGGCAATTTTTCTCTCCGTAAGAACCAACATCGTACTTCAAGAAATATTATAAAAAAAGAATTAGCGAAATCGGCTCAGTTGTTCTCGAGATTTGCGCTTACCAACACATTTAGCGATTAATTTTTATATAATAGACTAGCTGAATACCCGTGCTTCGTCACGGCAGATAAGTAGTTATTTTATTGCGTTAAATAATGTTTCATTAAAATTACGTTACTAAACAATTTCAATAGGCGTTAAAATTTAAAAGTTTATGTTTCCGAAAATTTATTTGGAAACACCCATTATATTTGGGAGCATTACCAAGGTTATAGGCGAGTAGGCTGTGCAAGGGTTCCGGATATTATTGCCTCACCTAGAAAACTCTAAGGATAGGATTACCATACATCACGGTTTGACCGGGACTGTCCCGGTATTTTGCAATTGTTTCGGTGTCCCGCCCGGTTTTATCAATGTCCCGGAAAAGGCTGTAAGATGTTAAAAGTAATGAATTCATGTTTATAAGAATCTTTTATAAATCGGTTACTTTTCTACAATCAACATTTTTACCACTGCTCACAGTGTCAAAGATATGAGAAGTAATCTAACTGTAAAACGCTGGAACTACCTGCACAGCGCTGCCAGCTGCCAGACACTACTATTTGGCTGAGAGATTTTTTTAAGAAAATCAAGTAGCAAAAAAAGTTCCGTTCTTATTTTTAAGGTTTGGGTAGACTAACAGTTTAGGATTATTAGGGGGGTTTAAAGTTTGAGTTGGTTAGAGAAGGCAAGTCAAGGCAGCCTGCGTTGCTAGGACGATAAAGAACAGCTGTTACCTTACATTATCTATCTCATAGTTTTATTTCTAATTGAGGTTGATTTCAACTATGATGGCAGACCTTGAATTACTAGAAATTAACTGTCCCTCGTAGAGTTTTAATTGCGTTTCTTTTCTGCCTGTCCCCGTCAGATAGGCTTGCCATTTTTGCCACTTTTTACATCTTACAGCCTTTTCCGGGACACTGATAAAACTGGGCGGGACACCGAAACAATTGCAAAATACTGGGACAGTCCCGGTCAAACCGTGATGTATGTCATATCCAGGCGAGGTAATAATATCCGGAACCCTTGCACAGCCTCCTCGCCTATAACCTTGGTAATACTCGTAAATATATTGGGTGTTACCATATGACTTCGTGGAAACATAAACTTTTAAATTTTAACGCCCATTGAATAAAATATAGTATGACGGGAACCGTGCTGTAATAAACTGCACAGAATTGAATAGTAACGTAATTTTAATGAAACATTATTTAACGCAATAAAATAACTACTTATCTGCCGTGACGAAGCACGGGTATTCTGCTAGTGAATTCATGTTTATAAGAATCTTTTATAAATCGGTTACTTTTCTACAATCAACATTTTTACTACTACTCACAGTGTCAAAGATATGAGAAGTAATCTAACTGTAAAACGCTGGAACTACCTGCACAGCGCTGCCAGCTGCCTGACACTACTATTTGGCTGAGAGATTGTTTTAAGAAAATGAAGTAGCAAAAAAAGTTCCGTTCTTATTTTTAAGGTTTGGGTAGACTAACAGTTTAGGATTCCCCCTTCCCGTTAGTTGCTAGGCTTAAAACTCACCAACCATTTTGCTTATAATTTGTAGAAATAAAACTATGAGATAGATAATGTAAGGTAACAGCTGTTCTTTATCGTCCTAGCAACGCAGGCTGCCTAGGCTTGCCTTCTCTAACCAACTCAAACTCTAAACCCCCCTAAAAATGCTTAAAAATACGAATATCAAAAAATCCTTTCTTAGCGAGCGCCTACGTTATACAGGGAGTGTCCACGCAAAATTTCAAAATTTTCTGTTGAGCGGTTTGGGCTGGGCGTTGATAGATGAGTGAGTGAGTGGTATTTGACAATTATATAGTAGGTATACAAATACGTTAACTGTTGAAAATATTATAATTGAGAACATATGTTTTTATTTAAAAATGAATTTGCGTTAAGGATGTGAAAAAGACCCGAAAAGTGTTGTTTTTAGACTTTTTCGGGCAATTTTTTTAAATTTTTCTCTCAGTAAGAACCATCCTCGAGGGTTCAAGGAATATTATAAAAAAAGAATTAGCGAAATCGGTTCAGTTGTTCTCGAGATTTGCGCTTACCAACACATTTAGCGATTGATTTTTATATAATAGATTAGCAATGGCTGTGCGATATTTGTCCATATAGGCTTGCAAGTAAACTTTTTATTGGTTTTATAACGTGGAAAAAAAAATCTTTAATGGAATTGCTATAACAATTTTCAAGTGAACTGGTTACAAATAGTTTTGCTCACAATATAATTTTAAAATATGTGGCCCCTTTATTATGCCTAGTTTTTGTTCTAGGCGTCCCAAAATTTTGGGTGCCCTTCAATTCAATAAATTATTAAGAGAGCCCCCATTATTTTTTTTCTGTCTTGAATTCAGGAACTGTTATTCGCGGCAACACTATCCAAACATATCGCTTATTCAGGCGTTTTCTACAAAATAAAGAATAAGAATAGAGTGAGAATTTCTAGGGGGCAGACAGTCTGCTTTAGCACAATATTTGAACATAAATCCTCCCGCTTGTACCTCACATGGCAATAATTTGTCAATGTGTGGTTTATTATAGCAATCATTGTAAATTTGTAAATTACCTGTAAAAAAATATATCGTATAAAAAGCACTTTATCCTCTGTAGAACTGCACCATCAATGCATGTAAACTTCTGTCATATATCTATGTAAAAATCTATCATAGGAAAAGCTCTATGAACGATTCTATAACATGTAAATTTCTTATCTCCAAACCTGTGAAGAGCCGCAATAAATCAAAGCTACAAAATTATTATTTTTAAAGAAAGAAACAAATCTCTAAAAAAATGTATAAGATATGCGGCAACTAGCTAAGTACCCGTGCTTCGTCACGGCAGATAAGTAGTTATTTCATTGCGCTAAATAATGTATCATCAAAATTGAAGCTATTATATAATTTTGAGCAGTTTATTGTAGCACGGTCCCTGTCATACTATATGTTATTGATCAATTGATAAGTAGTCAAAGAATTACGTTTCTTGACACTGGGGCGCTCCAGATCAGTGTCAACAAACAGATAACTTAGAGATAACCCATTATCTATATGTTACCCTTCATCGTCTCCCGGCTTCCTTCTCCAGCGGTGCTCGTTGTTCGGTCGTTATATTTCGCCCAAATCCTATTGGGCTTCATCAGACGTGTTTCTTCTTCTTCTTCGGGGTGTGCAGGAGCTATTAGCTCAATAGGATTTGGGCGAAACATAACGGCCGAACAACGAGCACCGCTGGAGAAAGAAGCCGGGAGACGATGAAGACGATGCCCCAGCGAAGGAGCCTAAAGGACTATATGTTACCATTAACGAGAGTCTAACCAGTACAGGTTAAAATTCGTTGTCAATAATAAATGGACGTTAAAATTTGCGTTTTCAAGGTGTCATTTGGAAACGCCCATTATATTTGCGAGCATTACCAAGAAGTGTTCTGACTGGGGATGCTGATGGGTGAGGAGGCTGTGCAAGGGTTTGGGGCATTATTACCTCGGTATAGCGTAAACTCTATGAGGGACAAAATCACATTGTATTTCTAGTACGTCGAGGTCTGCCATCATAGTTGAAATGAACTGCAAACAAAAATAATATTATGAAATAGATACAGTACTGTAATACGTGTTATCGTCCGAACTGAAAATTCAAACCCCTCTACAAATACTATTGAATATAACGAAAAACAACTTTCTTAGAGAGTGTTTACATCCTAAAGGAATGTCTATGCAAAATTTCAATTTTTTCTATGAAGTGGTTTGGGCTGGGCGATGATAAGTCAGTGAGTGAGTGGTAGTTGACAAATATATAGTACTAGATTGTGTAAATGAAGAGAATTTTTTTTTTTTATTATTATAATACGTTTATTTAACATCTGTACATTTGTAAGTACATTGGTTACACAAATATGGTTAATGATATATACAAAAATTTATTAATACAACTGACAAAAAAGTAAAAAAAATAAAATAAAAAAAAAATAAATAAATAAATAAAATAAAATAAATAAATAAAAAGAAATATCAAAATAATTTAAGTATAAATAAACGAATAATAAATGAAGAGAATAACACTAATTGTATTTCTATATATTATTATTAGTATACATTTTTCAATTTTTACACCGTACATTTTGAATAATAAATAGTATTTGGAGGCTCTGACCTGGTAGATATTGTGTAATATCCCCTAGCTCTCCCCTTCGAGATTGTCGCCGGGTGTAGCTATTCCTAGGACGTTCCTGGGCCAAGATGTAGTGTCCTAAGTGTCGTTGTATTCGATTTATGACTGTTTCCTTTCGGTCCATCCTGTCGGTCGGTGTGTAAATATACTCCCACTACTTGTGACGCAGTCATTTCTTTACACCTTAAGTGTTCTAATTAATTTTGGATCTTTTTTTTTATATCTCTCTCTAACGCTCTCCAAATCCCAGAGGTCCTAAGCTAGCAATTTGTAACGCATTTTTCAATCGCCTAATTTATTCACAAGCAAACAATTTTTTATACATCCCGGGTTTTTAGTCTGTTTAATTATTCACTAATAGAATAATAATCAGTAACTATCACAGAAATATGTATACATATCGATAGATATTTTTATTAATAGGAAACAGAGAATGTTGGCACTTATTTTAGTAAATGGATTATCTTGTTCAATTTCATTTACTCTCACAATAAAATACCACATTAAAAATTCCTTGGAAATAGAGATTATTTTTAAATTCATCATATATATATATATATATATATATATATATATATATATATATATATATATATATATATATAACTTTATTGATTGACTTGATTTTATAATACTTTCAGATTTTTCCTTATAAAATTAACTTCTATATTGACAGTGTTATAACTGATCGAAGAACGAATATAAAGAAAAGATACGTTAAAAAAAGGTTATTAGTTGACTTAATGTTATTATACACATATACTCGTATATATATATATATATATATATATATATATATATATATATATATACACAATGTATTTACGATCTATGGGTTAAGAACAGGGTTGGGCAATTAGCGATCGCTAAAAGCTAATACCTCAGGTCTTATTTAGCGCTACTGACTGATCCCAGCGCTAAAATGTGGCACTTAGCGACAGCAGGGAACTACTCGCTATTTATTTTATTCATGTTTGAATATCGTTACAGCTAACAGCTCATTAGCTTTAGCTATAATTGAACTACAACATATTTACATCTTAAAAGTTCACTTCCGGTCTACTCTGGCCCTCTTCCAGCCCCGCTCAGGTCCAGTGTGGTCCACTTTCGGCTGACTTCAGGTAATCTCTGAGCAAGTTCCTAGGGCATTCTAGTTCATTCCTGATCCACTTTCGCTACTGAACTTCCGATCACACCTGGCGCACACTGGATCACTGCCGGTCGACTCAAGCCACCCCTGTTCCACTTGCGTAGATCCGGGTCGATGTAGCTCAATTCCGGTCACTCCTGGGCTCAGGCAAACTTTCCGTCAACTCTATTAATGTAGGTTACTTCATGTCTTTCTCCATCACTTCTGGGGCACTATTCATACTCAGGTCGAACTGGGTCATTTCCGGTTTCTCATAAATATTTGTAGTACACTATGGTCATCCCGGATACTTACAGTTATGCCTTAAGCCCCCAACCCACACGGCACACTAAGGAGAAAGTGTGGCCGTCGTTTGATGGGGTTTTTCATTATATAATAACGTATTTTAACTGTGTCAAAATTAAAATGCAGGTTAATCGGGACAACTTTTAAGAAAGAGAGTTAAACAACATGCCAAAAACCTTAACGAGACGGACAAAAAAACTGCGATGGTGGATTATGCTATACAATATAGCCACACTTTTAAATTTGACACAGGTAAAATTTTAGATAAAACAAACCATTTAACGAAAAATAAAATAAAATATACACATAATTAAAAACAGGAAAAGACAGTTAAAAACAGAAATCAATTACCCAGATAAAATATTTCTTATTTTAATAAACAAGACAACTTAACATAGATTAATTTATTAAATGACAAAGACTTCTTTTGGAAAATCGACATTTACCCTGAAACTATCGATTTTAAACACCTGATGCGCGGTAGACATGATTGATCTTATCATTCTAGACGTGGCCCTACCTGCGGAAGGCTCTCGGTGGTGTAGGCTGTAATTGTATATTGTTATTTAAAGAGCTCCTGAAGAGGCGTCAAAGAAACGCGAAACATGTAGAGCGAAATAAATGATTAGTTAAAAGAGTGAGTGTTTTTGTGCGAATTTTACGTTTTGCCACATATAAATAAATTAATTAATGACTGGGTGGGTCTAGGGAAGGGGGTTAGGATCTCGTATCCGAGCCAAGAACGAATACACTAGAACATAAAATCTTTAGTGTGTTCGACTTTTGAACCGAGGTCCTCCATCCAGTGTTCCGGTGTGTTGTTGTATTAGTCCAGTGTTCTATCACTGATCTACTTCATACCCTAAATAAATAAGTAATAGATCCTAACCTTCCCTTGATTGTGAGTACTCCGGAACTCTCGAGAGTAGTGGAAGGTAGAGTAAATCTGATGTAGAAGGGATCCTGGAGTATATAAAAGGCGAACACGTACCCTTGCTACGTGAGAGGTACTTGAAGAACGAGTACTCGTTAAGCCCCCGATCCTCAAATCGGGTTAAATCAATGAGAAATCCTTAGTAATGAATGTTCCCCAGGGTTCTGCCTTCTCCCCTTTCTTATTCGTGCTCATTTCATTAGCCCGGTAATTTAGATTCCAATTAATATTTCTCGTTGAAGATCTGTTTTTTCTTCTCTCGCCATTTTCTTTAAATCTTGATTTCACTCAATTAACGGATCATGTTCTGGATTTTTTTTTTGTCTCAGCGCTAGGGATAAAAAATTGAATTCCGTATGCTTCAAATTTTATGTGATTAAAGTTCACCCGTTTCGTTTTTCAAGAAGTTTGACGTCTGACCATAGTTATGTCTCACTTGGAAAGTACTTATAAGAGCAAAAGTTATCCCTTTTGGATTACAGCTATAAGGATAAATTAACACAACTGCACAAACAAAACAAAACAAAACACCAAAATAATAAGCAATAAAAACTAAGTTTAATAAAAAACTAATAACATCCTTTAATAAAAATTTGCATAGGAACCTTTTTGTAGACATTTTACTTAGCTTTCGAAGGGTCACTGTCCATGACTTTCCAACCGTTTTCGAGATATTTAAGAAAATGTCCGAAGAACCTAAAATTCTATATGTCTGTTAATAAAATTTTTGTTTGCACATATTACCTTGAACTCGCCTTCGCCCCAACATGATGAGTAAAAAGAGTTTTGGATTCAGCGCTCTAAAATAATACAAATGCGACGTTTTCCGTCAATTCTGTACTATCGGCCATGTACCGAGAGGATCGGTCTCAGACCCCGTGACCCTTCATACCCTAAATAAATAAGTAATAGATCCTAACCTTCCCTTGATTGTGAGTACTCCGGAACTCTCGAGAGTAGTGGAAGGTAGAGTAAATCTGATGTAGAAGGGATCCTGGAGTATATAAAAGGCGAACACGTACCCTTGCTACGTGAGAGGTACTTGAAGAACGAGTACTCGTTAAGCCCCCGATCCTCAAATCGGGTTAAATCAATGAGAAATCCTTAGTAATGAATGTTCCCCAGGGTTCTGCCTTCTCCCCTTTCTTATTCGTGCTCATTTCATTAGCCCGGTAATTTAGATTCCAATTAATATTTCTCGTTGAAGATCTGTTTTTTCTTCTCTCGCCATTTTCTTTAAATCTTGATTTCACTCAATTAACGGATCATGTTCTGGATTTTTTTTTTGTCTCAGCGCTAGGGATAAAAAATTGAATTCCGTATGCTTCAAATTTTATGTGATTAAAGTTCACCCGTTTCGTTTTTCAAGAAGTTTGACGTCTGACCATAGTTATGTCTCACTTGGAAAGTACTTATAAGAGCAAAAGTTATCCCTTTTGGATTACAGCTATAAGGATAAATTAACACAACTGCACAAAAAAAAACAAAAAAAAAACACCTAAATAATAAGCAATAAAAACTAAGTTTAATAAAAAACTAATAACATCCTTAAATAAAAATTTGCATAGGAACCTTTTTGTAGACATTTTACTTAGCTTTCGAAGGGTCACTGTCCATGACTTTCCAACCGTTTTCGAGATATTTAAGAAAATGTCCGAAGAACCTAAAATTCTATATGTCTGTTAATAAAATTTTTGTTTGTACATATTACCTTGAACTCGCCTTCGCCCCAACATGATGAGTAAAAAGAGTTTTGGATTCAGTGCTCTAAAATAATACAAATGCGACGTTTTCCGTCAATTCTGTACTATCGGCCATGCCACCGAGAGGATCGGTCTCAGACCCCGTGACCCTTAAAAACGTATAAGTACCATGGTATCCTTCGGATCTCTAACTTTTTTTTCGTGCTCTAAAATCTGCTACCGAACCAAATCGCTGTTTCTTCAATTAGATAATTGCTAATCCATCAGCCATTAATTCTAATTATTTAAAAATTCAGCAAACAATAATTTACGTCATTTCAATGTGTGTTTTTTATTTTTTAAGATTTCTTACTGACAAAATTAATTTTCTATTAATATATATTTAAGGAGTCGTGTGTTAACTAAAAAATTATTAACAATATTATTCTTTGTTGCAGGTAAGTTACAAAAAAATGTTCTAGAAACATGGTGAGTTTTAATTTTTATTTTAGTATTTTTTTACCGAAAATCTTTACTCCTCTGTAGGTTCCAACCTATCAATTGGAGAAAGAAGTGTCCCCAGCCGGAATTTCAATATCAATGGCCGCAGTCTACTACACTGACGTTGAATATAATGCTATTTTTATCTTTATAAAGAATTAAAATTTATTAGACTGGTAAAGCTAATTCAGTCCACGATTCTTCCGTTCTTCTTGCGTTTTAAAGGAACGCAAACGAAGAGTTGGATTGTGAAAGGCTCTAAGTTCCATTTTACACTTGTTCATTTTTTTACTGTAAAGCAATCTATGTTCCTGCGCTAATGCCCTGTTACTACCAACAACTAACTACAACCAATAAGTGTAGAACATGAATCTTTTAGCTTAACATTGGCAAAGCAACATAAATTACTTTACAGTAAAAAAATGAACAATTGTAAATTGACACGTAGATCCCTTAGCAATTCCACTCTTCAAATATAAAAATAACTCAAATTTTGTACTTCCGTAAATATGTTTTTCTGCATGACTGGCCTATTTAGCAGAGCTTCGTCCTTCTCTCGGTATTTTGTCTGTTAAGTTGCGAAATTTTTGAAAATATTTATTTGATTTCTTGCTGAAGCTAGGCGATTAAACTATTAGTACAAATTATTATTTTTTTTCGCGAAAAATAGGAACTGTGTGTATAATACGAGCTGTCGTTAGAGTTTGTGTATTTATGACGCGATCTGTGTAAGATTTTAGTAAAGTGTAAGTATAATATTATTTTGAATAGCCATGTTATGTTCTCTTTAAAATTATGGGCCATTTTTCCTACTTTTGTATCAATTAGATGTGTTTTATTTTTGTGCGTATCTTACATTATACGTGTTTATAAGATAGTCTCTTTCAGGTAGTAAAGTATTTGTTATATTTTACCGCAACTTTTGTAGTCCGGTTGTAATGTATTGTCGGTCGTAGTTGTGTTTCTTTATATATCCTTTCAGTACTGGCTTTTAAGTCAGTGGTGAGATACAGTGTTCGCCGTCTGCCGCGTCATAAGATGTAAGCGTGTGTTGGTTCATTGTGAATTCTTATGAGGCATAATATAACTTGTGCTCTTCTATTATTCCTTTTGATTAAAGGCCGTTTGCTGTTTTTTTCAGCTCTCGAAATTTGTTGTCAGTAAGTGCTTAACCTTTTTTTTGAATTACACAGTGGGCCAGCTTGCAATCATACCGCGAAAAAATTGAAATATTATATACAGATAGATTTACGTAAAACCTATCGAAATGTAAGCAGAAGTCTTTCTGGATTATGTTATAAAAATCGGGGACTTGAATATTTACGTTAAAGTGAGCTAACGAGTTCCAAAACTCAGACTCTACATTAGTCTGCGATATTTTGACTTGTTAACTAAACTTTTTTTTCATGTATTCTTTGACGATTATGTCGGACTTTACACAAGGTAAATAACATTTTTTACTATTTTAAATGATCTAAACATGTTTTAAAATATCTACTCGTCGTTTTTCTTATTTAAATATTGAGTTTTAAAAATGTATAGAAAGTTATGCATAAAATTGCAGGTTTTCTTACCGCTGAAAAATTGTTTCAAAAGTTGTTTTATAGTTATCTTAAAAGTATCAGGTGCGTAAATGCGCTTAAACTGATCAGGAAAAATTTTTAAATATGGTGAAATTTTCATTTGTATTTAACTTAGGGTTGACATCTAAACATTTGTGACGAGATGCGGCTGTTCAGGAATTGGAAAACTCCCTCTTGGCATTTTGATCACCGCAAACAGATGTAGACATTTTGTGTATAAAATAAATAAGGGACGGAAATCGTGTTATAGTCAATTATACACATTTCAAATGATAAATAGGGCTTCGTTGAACCGCGAAATTATAAATATAATTTTAAAGAGTAAATTATGGAACGTGATAAAAAAAAAAATTAATAATAAAAAATAATTGAATAGTATTAATTAATAGTAAATAAGTATAATAAATAATAACAATAATTAATAAACTATATTATTTAATTAATAATATAATTAAATATAATGGAGTTAGAAAATTTATAATTCTAAGTAAAAAAAAAAAAAAGAAAAAAAGTAAAGCAGTATTAATAAATAGTAAAATTATAATTTAATAGTAAACATATTGTTCACTGTCTGTCTAATAATGAGAATGGTAAAAATGACAATAATTTATGAGTGAAATAATATTAATGTGAATATTCCATATAAATCACATCTTACAAACCTTATAAATTCTTTTCATTATACATCCCCGTTAATAAATAAATGATAATAATAACCGAGACGAATGTTGTTTTATGTCTGTTCCTTCTCTGTTGTTTGTTGGTTTCTGATTGACAGTTATCACAGATTTAATTTTTTCACGCTAAGCATGGCACCTGGACCACAGTGCGTCAGTTCGCATAACTTGTCCAAATACTTCACTTATGTTCTCATCTCCTGGCCAATATATCGCTTTAGTATTTCTAGAGTGACACAACTCAAAATAAAACTCAACCTCAAATGCGTCACTCTTGCCTATGTAGGGGACTTAGAAAGAAGACAGGAAGGGTGACACAAATGCCCTCCGTTTTACATGCTCTCAAGCATACACTTTTGATGGTTGATAAAGAGATATTTACCATGTCTTTCAAAGTCATAACTATGGCGGTATGAATAAAACCGATTTTTGAGTTGTTTCACTTTCGAAATACTAGTGCGATATAGTGATTACTTGATATAATTAAAAGATACATGGAGTAGCAAAACCAAACAACATATTAGTAAACCACCACAAGCGTGTCGTAATAAATTCATTGTGTACCTGTTCTTGAGTGGAAGCTGAAGTTTCTTCTCGTAACAGGTGGCTTTAGGAACCACCTCCAGTCATAGTGGTTACCGTGAAAACCGCATTAACCTCAATATCTCCTTGCGGAATGTACCGAAATAACCATACACCTACAAAGAACGACAAGGGATTTACAGCAGCCTGTTGAGCGTTATTCTTACTGCAAGTTCTGCTTCTGGAATCCTACGGAATAATCCTTCTGGCCTCCCGCCATGTACCATATATTACAGTAGTACCAACCTACTCTCTCTTATTCCCCGAAGCTCTGCTACAAGGCGGAATTAATTCCGCTAACTAACAGCTGGCACCGTCTCTGCCTTCTGTATTTTCACTGTCTTGTCAAAACATTACATTTAACCCATTGTTGTCCTTCATTTCCGCTTGCCCTACATATCCATGTGCAATTTAGGTTCTGTTTCATTTATTTAGTTATCTAGATAAGCCGGTCAATCAATCTCGATCTAGTAAGCTGTACTATAAGTTATTCTTCAATTGTTCAGTTATCAAAATAACTTTTCCTTCCTGCAATAATGAACTATCTTTTGACGGATAGTGATATTTTATTAAATCGATCAATTATTAAAAGAATGCATGGTATACACCATAACTCATAACTAGACCGATAGGATTGCGAACGTTTTGACAATACCTTCGCTTTACTAATGTATTAGTCAGTCTGTCGCCCAATTTTGTAAACATTGGACGCATATTAGTTCTCTTTTTAAGTATTTTTTGGCGGAAAACCTCATGGTCGTCAGGGCCCTACCGTGCACAGCCTCACAGCCTGATCAGATATATTCATCACATGCTCCTCAGTTTATTTATTTTTTTTAACATTAATCTTTTTTTTCTCTATCTGTACTGATTATTCACTATTCTGTTTTTTCTAAACATTTTTTTATTTTTTATTGTCGCATTCAATCTCTCTTCTTAAACATTAATATTTACAGTTACTAATTTATTAAGTTTAAAATAAGTCAACAATAAATAAAAGAATCTAAAATAAATTAACGACGAAAATTCCTGCCGCTAGTGGGAATCGAGCCCACCATCTCCTAAACGAGAATCTAAGGCGTTAGCCACTAGACCAAAGGGAGACCCAATAATTTATATTGCATGAAATTCAGAATCACCAAACTCAATATCTACTATATATTTGTCAAATACCACTCACTCACTCACTCATCTATCATCCCCCAGCCCAAACCGCTCGACAGAAAATTTTGAAATTTTGCATGGACACTCCCTATATAGCGTAGGCACTCGCTAAGAAAGGATTCTTTGATATTCGAATTTTTGAGTATTTTTAGAGGGGTTTAAAGTTTTAGTTGGTTAGAGCAGGCAAGCCAAGGTAGCATGGGTTGCTAGGACGATAAAGAACAGCTGTTACCGTACACTATCTATCTCATAGTATTATTTCTAATTGAGGTTAATTTAAACTATGATGGAAGTCCTTGAATTACTAGAAATAAACTGTCCCTCATAGAGTTTATGCTATGAGGGACAAAATCACCATTTTAATTGCAGTTCATAACACTAGAGACTTTTCGCTATACCTGGTGATGGGCCATCCAAGGTAATGATATCCCGAACCCTTGCACAGCCTCTTTACCCATCAGCATCCCCAGTCCATAACACCTCTTGGTAATGCTCGCACATATAATGGGTGTTTCGAAATTACATGTGTGATGAAATTACATATATTTTTAAATTTTAACGTACATTTATTATTCAGAACAAAATTTAACCTTTATTGGTTATGCTTCTGTTACTGGTAACCAGTGGCGTGTATAGGAAATAATTTCAGGAGGGGGGCTTGGAAAATTCCGGGGGGGGGGGGGCTAGGACCGTTTCCGGGATATGGAATACTAACAATTTAGAACTTGGAATAGTTTTAGGAAAAGGAAATGCTATTACAACTAAAATGAAATGATCTTATTTGATTTATTTTTAAGCGTTTTAAGTCACATTTTACCATCAAATCAAAATTTCGGGGGGGGGCTGCGGACCCCTCAGCCCCCACCTTATATACGCTCATGCTGTGGGGCTGAGGGGTCCGCAGCCCCCCCCCCCTTATATACGCTCATGCTGGAAACCTATAGATAACGGGTTATCTCTAGATTATCTGTTTCTTCATATAGTATGACGGGGACTATGCAGTAATAAACTGCAACAAATTATGTAGTAGCGTTAATTTTGCTGATACATTATTTAACGCAATAAAATAACTACTTATCTGCCGTGACGAAGCACGGGTATTCGGCTAGTACCTGTATATTTTGAAGTGTCCCATAATGTAAATTGTAAATTTCAAAATAAACGTTCATTTTGTCTATCAAACTAAATTAGTTAAATCAACTTAAGTTTCGATAAAAGCACATTTGATAAAAATAGTTTTTACTTCTTGAAGTCTCCGTTTAATTAGACAACTAAGGGGACATAACGATAAGATTCAATTCAAGTCAGTTTACATTATTTAAACATTTTCTAAGAATGAGCACGAACGGATAGGAAAGTGAACGGGCCAAAACAAATTATTGTCCAATATCTCATTTCGATTTTTACAAACGATGAAAAATACTCAAATATCTGTTAAGGTTATCAGCTTCATTTAAATAATTTTCATTCTTAAAACGTTTTTAGCCAAAAGTTCAGAAGGTATATTTAACCGAGGGTTTTTGCGGATATGGAATATATTGAAGATGATGGCCTCCTAGACGAGAGTATAAAGCTGCTTTATCCCCGTACTAAAAGCCGCAGGTTTTACATTGCACTTTACGGGGAAATAAATTTGCATCATGATTAAAACTGGCGCGGAATAACGGCTGACACATGCGGTGTATGTCGAAAACTGAATAGCCGCATTAAGCTCTCTCCCTCATCTCGGTGGGACCATCAGAATATTGAAATTCCACGGAGCATTACCATTTATAAGGGCGACGGAGACCCTTCTGCGAGAGTGTACCGCGTATAAAAAGCCCGTTTAGTCGGAGTACGCGACTTATCATCATTTGATCGGGGGCAGTGAGGGAAGACCTTGCGAGGGCCAAGTACGTTGTGACAACATATTGAACTGTCAGTCCCAAAGGGGAAATTTATGTTTGCCTATAGGTCGGTGGAGGGGAAAAAAATTGGTTCCGAGGGGTATATCTCCCCGGCTTTGAGGGGTTTAATGTAGACCCCTCTTCTCGAGTGCGTGTTAACAAACCCACGGGTAATACTCCAAAACGGGGTGTACCTTTACCAATTAAAAGTTCTCTAATTGGCGTGAAGTAACAACACCAGTACACCAGAGACAACGGCTCCTCTCTAATTACTACCTTTCCTTACTAATTGTTTTAATTTCATAAATCAACCGGAAAAAGAGGGAGTCCTACAGGGAATGCTTCTGAAAAAAGAGGAAATTATAAAGTACATTCACCCTCCTATTTGCATTTTAACATGTTTTATGAACGAATACTCGTTTGAAATTATAATTGTATGTCCGTTCCGCAGGAGCAGCACCATTTTAGCGTGTTTGCATATCTACTGTGAGTTATCACTTTCAGGACAGATGGCTTCGAAAAAATTTCCAAGAGGGCCAGAGTCTTCTTTTTAGCTCTTTCCTCCGAAGGAAAGTAGCTATTGAGGTTGCACTCATGACGGAATTTTTGAAAAATTTCTTCGAATCTTTATCGATCCTACCTAGTGGACACCGAAAATGACCCCAGTTAAAATTTGTATATATATATATATAGTTATATATGTGTCCGTTAACACGATACTGGCCAGAGTTTTTGTTTCTTCCCCGCGAAACTTGGTATGTAGTATTCCCCAATCAAACGATTGAATGAGTTCGTTAACCAACAAAATCGGTCAATCTGGAGAGGGGGTTTACTCCGGAGCCAAAGTAGTTATTTGCCGATACCAGCCATAATTTGTGTTGTATTTCAACGAAACTCGGTATTCGTTCTAGTCAACTAAAGAGAAAAATGTGTTGTAAAAATAAACTAAATCGGTTCATTAGGAGAGGGGGTTTTCTTCTGACCCAAATTACTAATTTGCTCATACCGATCGTAATTTCTGCAGTATTGTAACGAAACGCGGTATACGTCCTGGGTATCTAATAAGGAAGAAGTGTTGTAAAAATGAACTAAATCGGTCTATCGGAAGGGGGGGGGGATTTACTTTGTACTATGTTTGAATTGAATTGAAACAGGTGTTATTTATGTTTTTATTTTATTTATCTATGTAGGTTATTTTAAGCGAATTATTCAGGAATGCACTCGACACTACCCAATTCTGAGGAAAGTGCTTAGTTATGCAGCTCCTGCGTGACGGACTTTTGTATAGTTATTTCGGCAAACATATCAAAAAAATAAATAAGTGAAGAAACATTTAAAATGGTGTACTTTTAGTGGACTAATTTCAATTTAGTAATTTCTCCACGATAGCGGGCCCGCTGAAGGACGTTTTCGGGCGGATTCAGTATCACGCGATACCAGACCCGCAAACCTAACCGCGGATACGTCATGAGGCCGAAAATCAAATACTAAGCGTATCCGGCAAGCCCCCCGAAGTAGCGGGATGGAAAGAAAACCAAGCTATCTGCTAACGCATATGTCACGACGAATATAGGAGTATTTGCACTCAAAAACCGGTCAAAATTATATTACGCTTTTTTGTATTATTGATTTTAAGAGCTCGCGAACATAGCGACTTGCTCTTTTTTAATGTTAGCGGTAGAATCTAATCTCATAATTGTAAATGAAGAAATTCAAACATTCAGGGTTTTGTGGAAATTTAGATAGCTCTTGCTTGAAAGTTTAAAAAATTGTTATGCATCAAGTAATTCCTTTTTTTAAAGTTTCAGGACTGTGTCCATTACTACACTTCACGTTAAGTCATACATGTTTTAATAAATTCTACTGTGCTAAATGAAATTGTAAATATTTGAGCCTTTAAGATGAGTGAGTATTGTGTTTAAGTGTGGACTGTCATCTGTCAAAAGTTCGTTCATGTCATGCGGTAGATTTAGTCTGTCTCGTTCTTTGCAATCAGTCAGTATGTGTTTAATAGTCAAGTTTGCGTTGCATATGGCGCAAACTGGTCTGTCTTGTCTAGTCATTAAATAGCGATGTGTCAGCAACGAATGTCCGATACGTAATCTTGTAATGACTACCTCTTCTCTTCGGGTTGATCTGTTGCTTGATGGCCAAACACTTACCGTTTTCTTAATTTCCTTTAATTTGTTGTTGTGTGTTTCAGCCCAAACTTTTTGCCATTCAAGTTGTAAATATGTTTTTATGTTTACATGTAAGTCATGTAGTGTCAGTTCTTCTACGACTATTGTACATTTTTCACGCTTTTTTTATGCAATGTGATCAAATGAAAAACAATTTTCGACCTTAATTAGACGTTTTTATACAGAATATACAAATTATGAAAGAAAACTACTACACAGTAAAGCCTTAATCAGAGTTAATCTTAATCGAACATCGTTATCTTCGTCTGCATATTCGAATTTATCCTCGTCTTCCTACAAAATTTTGGTGGTTTCTTTTTCACCTAGAGGTAAAGTCGGTGAGCTTGCTACTATTAGATTGATTGCTTATTGCGAAAATGGGGCTTAGGTAGCTATTGATGTTGTGATCATGACGGCAGTTTTAAATATTTCTTCAAATCTTTATCGATCTTACATAGTAGACACCGAAAATGACCCCCCGTTAAAATTTG